>JASVEL010001902.1:0-95028 GCA_032618575.1 Nicotiana noctiflora | reverse complement strand
GTATCAACTCCCGCAAACCATCAACATCGGGCACACATATACGGCCCCGCATCCTCAAAACACCATCACCGTCGATAGTCACATCCCCGGCATCATTATGATGCACTCTGTCCTCAAGGACAAGCAAACGCGGGTCATCATACTGTCGCTCCCTGACGCGATCATATAAGGAAGATCGAGAAGCAATACAAGCCAACACTCGACTCGGCTCCGAAATATCTAATCTCACTAGCCGATTGGCTGGGGCCTGAACATCATAAGCAAATGGCCTCTCCCCAACTGGGATGAAAGCTAAGCTGCCCATGCTAACCGCCTTCCGACTCAAGGCATCCGCCACCACATTGGCCTTCCCCGGATGATACAAAATAGTGATATCATAGTCCTTAAGCAACTCCAACCACCTCCGCTGTCTCAAATTAAGGTCCTTCTGCCTGAATAAGTGCTGAAGGCTGCGATGATCCGTGAACACCTCACATGAGACACCATACAGGTAATGCCTCCAAATCTTCAAGGCACGAACTATGGCTGCTAGCTCCAAATCATGAACAGGGTAGTTCTTCTCGTGGGGCTTCAACTGACGAGAAGCATAAGCAATGACCCTACCCTCCTGCATCAACACACAACCAATGCCCACTCCTGAGGCATCACAATATACAGTATAAGAACCTGAAGCTGTCGGTAGAACCAAGACTGGTGCTGTGGTCAGTGCTGTCTTGAGCTTCTGAAAGCTCTCCTCGCACTCCTCGGACTATAAGAAAGGAACACCCTTCTGAGTCAATCTAGTCAAGGGTGAAGCAATAGAAGAGAACCCCTGAACGAATCGACGATAATACCCCGCCAATCCCAGAAAGCTACGGATCTCAGTAACTGAGGTCGGTCTGGGCCAACTCTGCACTGCCTCGACCTTCCTCGGATCTACCTGAATACCATCACAGGACACCACGTGTCCTAAGAATACCACGGACTCAAGCCAGAACTCACATTTGGAGAACTTGGCATACAGCTTCTCCTCTCTCAACCTCTGCAACACAATACTCAAGTGCCGAGCATGCTCCTACTGGCTACGAGAGTAGACTAGAATGTCGTCAATGAACACAATCACAAATGAATCATGATACGGCCTGAATACACTGTTCATCAGATGCATAAATGCTGCTGGGGCGTTGGTCACCCCAAAAGACATCACAAGGAACTCATAGTGACCATATCTGGTCCGGAATGCAGTCTTTATAATGTCAGACTCTCTAATCTTCAGCTGATGGTAGCCTGAACGAAGATCAATCTTCGAGAACACCCTAGCTCCCCTGGAGCTGATCAAATAAATCATCAATACGAGGAAGAGGATACTTATTCTTCACCGTTACTTTGTTTAGCTGCCTATAGTCAATACACATCCTCATAGATCCGTCCTTCTTCTTAACAAACAGGACTGGTGCACCCCACGGCGACACACTCGGCCGAATAAACCCCTTATCTAGGAGTTCCTGGAGCTGCTCCTTCAATTCCTTCAACTCAGCTGGTGCCATACGATACAGAGGAATAGAAATAGGCTGAGTGCCTGGCACCAAATCGATACCAAAATCAATATCCCTGTCCGGCGGCATGCCCGGCAGGTCTGAGGGAAACACATCAGGAAAGTCTCGCACAATGGGAACAGAATCAATACTGGGAGTCTGGGCCTCGACTTCCCGCACAAATGCTAAATAAGAGAGACATCCCTTCCCAACCATTCGTTGGGCCTTGAGGAAAGATATTACCCTGCTAGGTACATACTCAGCCGTGCCTCGCCACTCGATCCTCTGAATGCCCGGCATAGCCAAGGTGACTGTCTTAGCATGATAGCCCAGAATAGCATGACATGGAGATAGCCAGTCCATGCCCAATATAACATCAAAATCAATCACGTTGAGAAGCAACAGGTCTACTCGGGTCTCCATACCTCCAATAGTGACCAAACAGAACCGGGATACGTGGTCCACAACAATAGTATTCCCCTACCGGGTAGATACATGCACCGGCACCTCAAGACTCCCTCGGTCGTGCCCAAACGAGGAGCAAAATATGTGACACATAAGAATAAGTAGAACCGGATCAAACAATACCGAGGCATCTCTGTGCAGACCGAAATAATACCCGTAATGACATCATCGAAGCAACTGCCCTCGCATCGGCCCCCGAAAAGCATAAGCATCTAGCTCGACCGCCCGATCGGCCTCCCTCGAGGGCGACCCCTACCTGTCCCGACCCTCACCCCTAGCCGGCGGGCGGGTGTCGAAGAGAAGGACCGTATGACGAGGCCGCCCTCTCGCCGACAAGATCCGGAAACAAGACGGGACACTCCCTACGGTGATGCCCAAACTCTCCGCACTCGCAGCAACTCCCCGGTGCTGGGTACTGAGACTGATAATGACCTCTAGCGCTGGAGTGGCCAACCGATGAACTAGGCCGAGATGAACCCCGAGCGGACGGGGCCTCGTGGAAGAACTCCGAGCCGGCATGGCACCGAGAGCCGGCCGGCTCGGTGCGAACCCTCGATAATCCTCGTCTAAGAGACCATCCGCGACGATCCGAGCGTCTCGACCGCGAAGACCGAGAAGAGCGACCCCGCCCGCCGACTCGGCCTCCGGTCCGCGTGCCACCGGAACTAGCCGCTCCTCGAGGCCTCTTGGCCTCCCTCTCATCCCGCTCCCTCGCGACGATCCGTCTCAATGTCGCGAGCAATATCCACAAGCATCCTCAAATGTACGACTCAAAACCCTCTCCCGAGTCATCGGAATACGAACGGGGTAAATGAGGCCGTCCACAAAGCCTCCAATCCTCTCTCTCTGTCGGAACGAACCAACCACGGCGCATATCCGGACAACTCGTAAATCCGATCTCATACTCCGACACCGACATGTCCCCTCGACGGAGACCCTCAAACCGCCTACGCATCT
Organism: Nicotiana noctiflora; assembly: GCA_032618575.1. NCBI lineage: Eukaryota > Viridiplantae > Streptophyta > Magnoliopsida > Solanales > Solanaceae > Nicotiana > Nicotiana noctiflora. The sequence continues at coordinate 92,092 of JASVEL010001902.1, read as the reverse complement.
CCTCTCTCTCGAGATCGAGGCACCCATTTCTCTAAGAACATAGCGGAGAACTCCGGCCATGATAGCTGCGTGTCGCTCTGCCGCACCGCGGCGCTCATAAGCCTCCCACCAAGCAAAGGTTGGTCCCTGAAACTGAAAGGTAGTGAAAGATACCCCACCGGACTCCAATATCCCTGCCGTACGAAGCATCCGACGCCACTTATCCAGAAAACCTCGGGCGTCCTCGCCCGGAGCACCCGTGAACACTGGAGGAGATAACCTAGTGAACCTCTCGAGACGACGCCGCTCATCGTCCGTCATAGCCGGGACCCTCGTCCCCCGAACTCGATCCGTCGGTCGAACCGTAACCACAGCCGAACTCGGAGGAGCCTCTCGGTGTCCGTACGCCCCGCACCGCCGGCTCGGAGCGCGTACCGGCGGGGTCCGATGACCACCCCCGATCCCCGACGCACCGCCGCAGGAGTAATCGAAACCGCCCGCGCTAGTGCCGCGCACAGCATCGCGAGATCCGAGCCGTGGTCTCCCGTAGACCCGAATAGCAACGGGCACACCGGTGCCCGATCCGGTGCCGCCGGCACCTCTCGCAACTCGGGGCCGCGGGTCGACCGGCACCGCTCGCCCGCCCTAACTCCGCCACGACCGCGACCGCGTCCACGGGCCTCTAGTAGGTGGTAGCGGTGGTCGTCCCCCACGTCCGGATGATCGAGTTCTCGCCATCTCTGAGAGAATAGAATGTCAAAGTTCAGCTCAAGTCAAAAGTAATCGCACGACAAGAATTCCAAGAATTGAAACTTTTCCTAAAAGGGTTTGCAGCCTCCCGAGGATAAGTACATGCGTCCCCGCACCGATCCACGAGACTCTACCAACCGACTCATGACTCGCGAGACCTGTTAACCTAGGCTCTGATACCAACTTGTCACGACCCAAACCCCGGTCGTGATGGCGCCCAACACAATGCTAGGCAAGCCCGACCATAATATCCTCTTAACCAGCCAATTATTAAATAAATTAAACTTAAACAGTAGTTAGTCATAACAAGTAATAACCGAAACGTCAAAACATACAAAATACGGTCCCAAACATATCGTGGTGTCACGAGACCGAGCCTCTACAGTAATAGCATCCTAATACAACCAAGTCTAGACAAATAGGAAATCAACAAGATGATAAAGAAGGAGAAAACAAGCTCGGCGGACGTGGCACCTACCTCGTAATCTCCGCAAAAGAGATATGGATCGCCAGCCTAAAATGTCTCAACCGGCTTCTCGGCATCGCGTGATCCGCACCAAAACAAGCAGCAGGGAGCGGAGTGAGTATATTTCAACTCAGCCGAGTAACAATAATAAATAATAACTCGAAAGTAAGAAACCCCCGTGCTATCACTTAGCAGCTCTAAGGCAATCTTCACAAGTACGTCATCACTATAAGTAGTACTTTAACCTCCAATCTACGTTTATCTCTACAAGATCTCCACACCGAACAAACCTCGCTCGTACCCCTACGCTGTACGGCCATCTCAACATATAAAGGCACATACTTATGTCTATAATGTATAAGTATCTAAGTAAATAGTAGGATACGATTAAGTATAACGCTGCGGGCGTGCGCCCCGCTCCAATACATATACCGCCGCAGCGCGCGCGTCCCGCTCCATTTAACGTCGACGGCGCTCACCGGGGGTGTATACTACTTCGGAGGGGCTCCCCAGGCCCAAGCGCTACGGTGCTATGGCTTGCAGCCAGGTCCACATATATATTACCGCGCGCGTGCAGTCCGATCCAACATATATACCGCCGCGGCGTGCGCCCCGATCCCATAATATACCGCGCCACCGGAACGTGTGTGTACAGACTCCCGAGCGGCTCCTACAGCCCAAGCGCAATAATACCGCGCGTGCAGTCCGTCCCACATGTATATTACACGTATATCACATGTATATTACTGCGGCGTGCGGTCCGATCCAAAATAGGTATCTATATGCATAATACCTCATAACGGGTCCTCGACCCTATCCCAGCCAAGTATATACTTGGCCTCTCGTGCCCAATATAATATATCACAACGGGTCCTCGACCCCGTCTCCACTAGTATAGTTGGCCTTTCGTGCCCAATATAACATCTCCTAGCTGGGTCCTCGACCCTATCTCATCTCAATCGGTATAAACTCGGCCTTTCAGGCCCACTCAGCTAGAACAGTGAATTCCACCCTAGATAATCTCTCTCAATGTACACATCTAATACAGGCTCATATTATGCTATGCAGCTAGAGCCATGGCTGAGTGTATATTTCCAACACAATGTAAAGGTCACCTAGCTCTATAGGTTCCCTAATGCTCTACAGATCGGCACAAGGCCCCAAACATGGCTATTAGCCCAATGGTACAGTTATAACCTCATTAACAGTTGTACAACACAGTATTCTATTAGCCGGGAAGGACTAAGTCCGAACCCCTTATCACAATGTTACCACGCCCGTCATAGAAAGCGTGTCTCATCTCAATATAGCACTGTAAAGTGCTAGAACGGGGTTTCAAACCCTCAGTGTATTGTTTACTACTACCACTCACCTCGAACCGGTAGAAGCTTCAATCCGCCTTGCGCTTGCCTCGCAAATCAATCTCCTCGGATGCCAAATCTGCTCAAAGTCATAGAGAATGCATCAATATACGCTAATTTCACGAAATTCATTCGAAATAACCCAATTTATATCAAAACCCACAAGTTGTCAAATCCCGACTTTTGGTACACTTGTCGAAAAATTACAAAAATTACATATTCGGAATCCTCATCTCGATACGAGTCTAGGCATATAAAATTTACCAAATTCGGACTCCATTTGCCCACTCAAATCAGTGTTTTTCTTCAATTTAGGCCTAGGGCTCAAACCCACCTTTAATCTTCCATTTACAGGGATTTAACCAAGGATTTCATGTTAAAATGATGTAATTAAGCCACAAAACTTACCTCCAACGAATCCCCGATGAATTACCAGCAATTCCCGTGAGTTTCTCTCTCTAGAACTCAAAAATGGAGGTTTCATGAATGAAACCCGTAGCCCCTCTGTTCTGTGATTAAATTCTCTGCCAGACGAATTAACCCTACGCGATCGCAGCCTTTGGCACGCGATCGCGATGCACAAATTTTGGGCGGCCTAATTTTCCTCTACGCGATCGCGTGATCCTTGACGCGATCGCAGTGAACAATTCAGTGACCCTACGCGATCGCAAACGAACTAACGCGATCGCAATGCTCCAACCTTCAGACTTACGCGATCGCAGGCTTTGCTTCGCGATCGCAGAGCTCGGGATTTCTCCCTTACGCGATCGCATGGCCATCTCCGCGATCGCGGAGAACAAAATTTTTCTGCGATTATTGCAGCAGAACAGCAGTGCCTTTTGGCACAAATTGGTCCGTTTGGACCCCCGAATCCATCCCGAGGCCTCCGGGACCCCAACGAAAACCACCAACATACTCCAAAACACGATACGAACTTGTTCCAATCATAAAAACACCACCCTACACATCAAAATCACCAATTACACACGGATTCAAGCCTAAATTTCTTAAAACTTTCCGAATTACACATTCGATCAAAAACCCGACCAAACGACGTCCGAATGACCTGAAATTTTGCAGGCACATCCAAAATCACCTAACGAAGCTACTGCAACTGTCGGAACTCCATTCCGACCCCCGGATCAAAATCTCACCTACTGTTCGGGTTTCGCCAAAATTCAACCTTAGCCAATTCAAGCCTATTTCTACACCGGCCTCCAAATTCAATTCCGATCGCTCCCCTAAGTCACAAATCACCTTCCGGAACTAACCGAATCATCAGAATCCGATTCCGAGCCCTCTAGCTAAATAGTCAACTTCCGGGTTGACTTTTCTTATTCAAGTTTCCTTCACAAAGGCTATATGCCTCATTCCCAATTTAATTCACTCCTAACTCCCCCGATAGACTCTAACACTTATATAAAAGCATGAATTATGTAATTACAACACAACGGGTTGGTAATTCCCGTGACGACGGGCCGGGTCGTCACAATTTCCAAGTTCAAAACCATCCCGTTACCTATCCGAAACTCACCCGAGCCCTCGGGGATTCAAACCAAGTATGTACACTGACTCAAAAATATCATACGAACTTGCTCGCGCGATCAAATCACCAAAATAACATCAAAATCAAGGAATTGAGCCTTAAATCTCAAGAATTCTTTCAAAATTTCATAACTTCCAAAATTTCCAAGTTAAAGCCAAAACACGTCAAACGACGTCCGTTTTCAACCAAACTTTACAGGAAGCGCTTAACCAATATATATGACCTGTACCGGGCGTCGGAACCAAAATACGAGCCCGATACCAGTACTTTTTAATAAAAATTCAGTTTCATTTTCCTTAAACATTTTCAGAAAACAATTTAACAGAAAAATTCTTTTACCGGGGTTCTAGACCTCGGATTTCAATTCCGGACATATGCCCAAGTTCCATATTTTTCTACGGATTTTCTGAGACAGTCAAATCACGGATCCGGGTCCGTTTACCAAAAACGTTGACCAAAGTCAACCATATCAATATTAATATCAAAATTCTTCAACTTTTTCACATATTTCACATATTTCAACATAAATATTTTCCAGCCTTGTGCCCGGACTGTGCACGCAAATCGAGGCAACTATAAATGAGGTTTTCAAGACCTCAAAAGCTCGGAATGATTAATAAAACAAGTGATGACCCTTCGGGTCGTCACAATCTCCACCTCTAAAACAACCGTTCGTCCTCGAACGGACAAAAGAAAGAAGTACCTGAGTCAGGAAACAAGTGTGGGTAACGGCTCCGCATATCAGACTCGGACTCCCAGGTCGATGCCTCAGGAGGCCGACCTCTCCACTGAACACGCACAGAAAGGATAACTCTTCGACCTCAACTGTCGAACCTGCCGGTCTAGGATGGGTACCGCTCCTCCTCGTAAGATAGATCATTGTCCAATTGGACAGTACTGAAGTCTAACACACGTGTGGGATCACCGTGGTATCTCCGAAGCATAGATACATGAAAAACCGGATGCACGGCTGATAAGCTAGGCGACAGAGCTAGTCTGTAAGCCACCCCTCCCACTCGTCTAGAATCTCAAATGGACCAATATACCTAGGGCCGAGCTTGCCCTTCTTCCCAAACCTCATCACACCCTTCATAGGCGACACTCCGAGCAATACTCGTTCGCCAACCATGAAATCTACATCTCGAACCTTACGATCCGCATAATTCTTCTGCCTGGACTGAGCTGAACGCAATCTCTCCTGAATAGTCTTGACCTTATCCAAGGCCTCCTGAACTAAGTCTGTACCCAACAACCGAGCCTCTCCCGGTTCAAACCATCCAATCTCCCTGATGTAAATCTCTGCTAACCTCTCCGATGAGTAGGACCTCTCTGATGAGTAGGAGACAGATACTGGAATGAAGTGTGCTAACTTGGTCAGCCTATCAATAATAACCCAAATAGCATCAAATTTCCTCCAAGTCAAAGGAAGTCTAGTAATGAAATCCATAGTGATTCGCTCCCATTTCCACTCGGGAATTTCAATCCTCTGAAATACACCACCAGGCCTCTGGTGCTCATATTTCACCTCCTGACAATTTAGACACCGAGCGACATATGCAACGATATCTTTCTTCATCATGTGCCACCAATAGTGCTGCCGTAAGTCCCGGTACATCTTCGCGGCGCTCGGGTGAATAGAATACCGCGAACTGTAGGCCTCCGCCAAGATCAACTCTCGAGTCCCTTCAACATTGGGCACACAAATTCGACCCTGCAATCTTCAATATCCCATCATCATCTAGATTTACCTGTGTGGCACCTCCCCGCTGTACTGTATCTCTCAACTCACGCAAACGAGGATCATCAAATTGCCTCTCACGGATACGCTCTAATAAAGAAGAACGAGCGACCGTGCAGGCTAACACCCTGCTAGGCTCAGAAATGTCCAATCTCACGAACCGGTTGGCTAAGGCCTGGACATCTAGAGCTAATGGTCTCTGACTGACCGGAATGTATGCAAGACTACCCATGCTGGCATACTTTCTACTCAATGCATCGGCCACCACATTGGCCTTACCCGGGTGATATAAAATAGTAACATCATAGTCTTTTAGCAACTCTAGCCACCTTCTCTGCCTCATATTCAACTCTTTCTGCTTAAACAAGTACTGAAGACTCTTATGATCGGTGTATACTTCACATGCTACACCATACAAATAATGCCTCCAGATCTTCAATGCGTGAATAATCGCCGCCAATTCTAGATCATGCACTGGATAGTTCTTCTCATGAATCTTCAACCGCCTCGAAGCATAGGCAATAACCTTGCCATCCTGCATTAACACTACACCAAGCCCAATACGGGAAGCATCACAATAAACAGTATAAGGTCCCGTACCTGTGGGTAAAACCAATACCGGCGCTGTGGTCAAGGTTGTCTTGAGCTTTTTGAAAGCTCGCCTCACATTCATCGACCATTCAAATTGAACACCCTTCCGGGTCAATCTGGTCAGTGGGGTTGCAATAGAAGAAAATCCTTCTACGAATCGGCGGTAATAACCCGCTAACCCCAAGAAACTCCGAATATCCGTGGCTGATGTCGGTCTAGGCCAGCTCTTGACTGCCTCAATTTTCTTCGGATCAACCTGAATACCTGCTGCCGTCACAATATGACCCAGGAATGCAACTGAACTTAGCCAAAATTCACACTTTGAAAATTTTGCATATAGCTGGCTATCTCTCAGAGTCTGTAAGGCCACTCTGAGATGTTGCACATGCTCCTCCTGACTGCGGGAATATATTAATATGGAAACAATGAAGACTACAACGAACAAGTCTAAATAAGGCACGAACACCTCATGCGTATGCACATATCCATGACTCTGAAGTCTGGCCATAAGAGTTGTTCTTAAATTACAACATTGTCAATTAACCCTGTTATCAAATATCTTATTCCAAAACTCCCACTTTACTCACAGTGAGGTATGGAAACCTCATGATTACTTTCTCGAATTGATGCGTCATATTTATCCTTACCTGGTGCTCATCTCAAAGTCTAGAACTCAACGGTCACAAAATAGAAATGGCTAAATATGAATAGAAACTGTACAAGGATTGTCAAATAATCCTAACAGGCATAGCTCAAATTTAGTATATTATGCTAGATTTTTACTTCCAAAAAGGGAAAATTTTAAACACAAACTTTTCACCACCAGGACCTTGTCCGCATATAATAATCACCGCAGCTTGCAGCTCGGTTATTAAAACGAATATTTTCACGTTATACAAATTATGAGGATCTCATCCTCCACTCTAAATCACAAGCATTTGCACATTGTGCCACTGATGTTTTTCATTTCCTTTCTTTCTTCTTTTCAACTATTGTCCGTCAAAGAGCATCACGACATAAAAGAACCCTCATACCGACATGGTATACAATTTAACCATTTAAAATAGTTACTTCAGGAATTCATTCCTATTGTAATAATTAATATAAAGTCACTTTTGACCTCATCAATATTCCTAGTGACCAATACATAATAATAGAGATAATTACCTCCATTTAATAGCACAACGTGAGTATTCACATATGTAGATTTGATGATTACGAAGCTCACTCATGAGCGGAGCATATTAAGAGGACTTGCCTCAATTCTTCAAAGATCAAATCAAATTGAGGAAAAATGTTCCTTTTATAACAATCAGAATTGTACATGTGATAACATCATCTGGTGTAGTGACCTCAGTCACACCATAGAAATTATGTCAACAACTAGATCTCGACCTCTAGGAGTCTCACCTCCGCCTTTAACATCCCTGACCCCTCACTCTAGCTGGTCATGTGAGTTGAGTATTGACCGCAATGGGGCACGTAGCTTGAGTGCCTTCATAAATTATATTTCTCCAATCTGCCACATTCACAACAATTCCTTTGGGGCCCAGTTAACTTATTGGACATGACAACATATTCTGACACTGTCATAATAACCTTGTCACACCTCCCTTTTTACTACCCCAACACTTAAAGCGTATAAATACACTTGTAGGGTATACCCCGACGCTCAATTACCCAAGACGGATAAAATAACGTAAGGGAAGGAGTTTTTCCAATTTAAGGACAATCGGTTCGGGATTTTATTAGAGATTAATCAGAGTCGCCACTTGGGAATGACAATGGTGTCCCAAGTCACCGGTTAATCCCGAATCCGAGGAATTTTGACTCTTAAAATGTCCGCGAAGCAGAGGTCCGGATAAGGAACTCTGTTAACCCGGGAGAAGGTGTTAGGCACTCCCGGATTCCGTGGTTTTAGCACGGTCGCTCCACTGTCGTTCTTGACTTTTGTTTGACTCGATTATAAGTTTTAAACAACATAATGTGCCTTTACGTTAAATGTCATTTTTTAGGAATTTGCGACATTGCGGAAACACGCCTCGAGTCATACCGCAACCAGTACGCCTATGACTTTTGGTGTATTTCGGCTTTGCCGAGATTTGGGTTTGAGTCGCACCAAGTGCACACTCGTTCATAGGAAGGTATATTAAAATCGTGCCCTAAAGTAACGTCTATCGGCTTTTAAATCTTTTGGGAGAAGCTATGGAATTGGCTATTAGCTTTCCCGGTTCTATTTGTGTTATATCATTACTAAATGGGGGCCCCGGTGTTATTCGGGCGAGGCTCGTCCCAATTTTCATTAAAGGATTCAATACTTGTATTTAACTACATTTTCTACACTTGTTCTTTCCTTAATCGTATTACTAACACTATAATAATCCGGGCCCGTGTGATTTCTGTTATTTAATTGGGGCCTGGCTCCCAGTAAAGTTTTACACAAGTATTACATCAACCCAGGCCTTAAAGGCCCAGGTAATTACTGAACTGTGCTCGCTGGCCCAATTGGCTTCATATAGAGATTTAGGCCCAAATGAAACAATAATAAAGGAAAGAGTAATGAACTTAAAGTAAATTAGACACATAGAAATAAAATTGAACTACCATTTTATTAATCAAAAGTGAAATAGTTGTACAAGTAAATCACTGTTAATCCAATATCACAATTAATTAATGAAGGAGTGAACGAACTAACACTTTTCTTCGTTTTCTGTTAATGGCTTATATCACTATTAAAATTACTCATTCAAGGAGACATTTGCCTATATGATGCAGTATTTAAATGACCCAATATCCATATTACCTAAAAGCTAAATGACTACTTATATACACATTGCTATACTACAATTTTGGGCTTGATCAATGTTACCAATCTAGTTTCAAATGAATTACTACTTCCTTTTCTCTCTTGTGTTTACTGATATCCAAAGACTGATTAACCAATTAACTACCGTTGTTTAATAAGAGCTGAGTCTACTTAATAAAACCAAACTTCATTATTCAACTGTTTGCTTCCTTTTAAACCTATTAAAACTCTGATATTAACTAAGTAAGCTTTGTTTGATGATCTTCTTGTGAGCTAGTTGTTATTGATGCATGCGAGAGTCGATTAACTTTTGTTTTAATGTTTTTACTTAATTAATCTAGGTGATATGCTATTACTACATTACTAGCATCATATACTAGCTATTACATATTTTTGTTTCTGTTTTCATTCTACTACAGGCTTCACTACATGAAGTTTAAATCTAAACTACACTAAGCTATCAATCAAAGAAACAGAACAATTAATTGCAACATCCTGAACTTCATTCCATCGTTTGAGCTTTAATAATTACATCTTCAGTGAACAAGAGAATGTACCTGGTTCAGCAAAAATGGAAGCCAATGAGTTCTAAGGGAGAAGAAGTAAGCAATAACAGCAGTAGACCCAAACAATGAATGCAACAGTAGAGTGAAGATCCAAATGCGTAAAACAACACAGCAACACAGCAACAAAGAGGCCCAGAGATTAACGAGCAAATGAACCCAGCAAAACCAATAGAAACCAGCGAGTTCTACTAAAAAATTCCAGAAAATCCTATTGCTCTATTGCTATTTTATCTCTCAAGCTTTTGTGTGAATTTCAGCTTAGGTGTGTTTTCAGATTACTCAATGTTGGAACCCCGATATATTTCTTCTATTACTCTCAGATTGGAACCCCTTTTCAGCTCTTTTTGAAGGTGTATTTATAGCTAACCTAAGACTGAAACTTGGGGAGAAAGTTATGGGATTTTATCCCACTTCTCCCCTCCTAAAATTATCAAATCTACACTTAAGTCCCCATTTTCAGTTATCAAAACCCTTCCAGCATGTGCTGGAAGGTTCTAAAGATTCTCTTTTATGGGTTTTTACCAACGTATCCCTAATAGTTAAAGATTTTTACAGATTTCCCATTTTTAGGAGACCATTATACCCCTAAATCTCTGCAAAATTGCAGAAATCAGGAGCATGAATGACTCCATTACCCTTTTAAGTTCTAAACTATTACTATTTTACCTATTCAGTTCCCAATTGTGCCCCTAAGGGCACTGCTGATTTACCAGCTTACCTAGGGCAGATTTCAGCTCATTTTGAACCTATTTAACTAATAGCCAGCCCTGGCATTAGTATTTAAGGGCTGGCCAGTTTTATTTTTAAGAACTATTTCAATTTTAGCCACTTTTAAACTAATTCCAATCAATTAAGACCAATTTATTCCTAATTAAAGCTAATTGCAGGCATAGCCTGTTTTATTGTTATAATTAACCTATTTAAAATTTAGCCAGTCTCAAGTTGAGACTTATCTTGGGCTATTAAAGCCATATACTGAACAGCTGGGCCCAAAACCTTTACAGGTTTGGCCACTTTGTTGTTCAGGGCTCATTATAGAGCCTGGGCCAGTCTGCATTTGCAAACATAGCCCTTTGCACAACCAGCCACTGTTTTAAGGTGGACTGTGTGTTAGGGCCTTATAGAATTGGTCAATCTTTTGCAAAATTAACCATTCTTAGGCCAATTATTTAACTTATAGCCTAATTATGCATTTTCAGTGTTTTATCCTATTTAAAAACTAACCACTTATGAAACCTAGCACTACAACTATAACCAATCCTCCTAAAGTCTAGATGATCAATCAAACATTCATAAGAAGCCAAATCTAGCAAAACTTAAGCATTCTTAACATGAATTGCATACAGAAACACATATGATCCAAAAAACATGCATTAACCAACTCAAATTCAGAGAGAACAATAGATATGGTTGAATTCTAGTCAACTAACTCATTCTATTGGATTGTATGTGATGCAGTGTGAATTCATGTCAATTCATACCTAGTTATTACTAATTCAAGTCATATGAAAGTTTGATCAATTTCAGAACACATAAGCACAGGTTTTTTCATAAACAAGTCAACACAGCCTAGATTAACAGAGATGACAATTAAGATCCTATTTCAAACTCTAAACCTAGAATCATGATAACCCAATGAAACAGGGAAAGCATGAGACTAAAGCCAAACATGTAAGGAATCTTAGTCATGCTTTCAATATGACTCTGGAACTAACAGGCAATAAGTCAAAGAAAGATGAGACATTTGCACTTGGAGTAAAGAACCATGGGCTTAACATGACAAATAACAGGATCTCAACATAACAGGCTAAAGATGAGCCAGCTAAGAAGCCTCAAGACTAATTATCAGAACAACTTGCACAAAGATATGAAATAAACTATGGAATGATGGGAACATAATCAACCAGAATCAAATCATGGACAAGTGCATGACAGATAAGATAAAAATGAAGGAAAGAAGAGCATGGAGATGAAGAAAAGAAGGATGTGTAGAAACAGTAGAAAAACTAGACCATGAAAGCCAGAAAGAAGCCCAGTTCTATGAATCATTACAGTCAAAGGCAACAAGAGTAGTTAAAATGACACAGAAAAGATGAACTTCTCAATCTTAGAGTGAAAAGCCATGTGATCAAAACAAGGCATATAACAGATAAAGTCCTATCACTAACAGGCCCAAAAGGACACAGGGACACACAGGAGATGAACAAGTTAAGGAATCAGGGTGGCCACAGAGAAATAGACAAAGACTCACAGCATGAGAAGATAAGCAGAAGGGTCCTAGACTAGCATGAGAAGCACAGGATCGAGATAACAAGAGATAAAAATCATAAAACCAACATAAACCCTATGACTAACATGTTTAAAGGAACTAGTCAAGAATTTAAAAAAGAAACAGGTTGACAGATGAGGATATACAGGACCAATTGTAGCAATAGAAGACAAGCAGAAAGAAAAGAAACATAGAATTAACCCGAACAAACCCTAAGCTAACATGCTTGACTAAGAATTTTCAGGATAGAAAAAGACATACTGAGACATCCAAGACAAGGTAAACACTGATGAAAACAAAGCAAGCAAAGACAATATGACTAACACAGGATTTCAAACCCTAAAAAATAACAAAACAGAAGAGATGATCATAATAATGAGCAAGCAACAGACATTAAATAAAACACAGAGGGAGAGGAAATGCTTAACATGAGAAAAATAAACAGAAAAATCTTAGGCTAGCATGTGAAACAACTAATCAGTATAGCAGAGTCAACAATCAACACAGTAAAGCAACAAAGAAATGTGAACTACAGAACTATGGGGAACATAATCAAACAGCAACAACTCAACGAATACAAACTAAAATCAGAAAAAAAAAAGAAGACATGCTAAACACAATAAAAAAAACAAAGGGAAGGGACTTAGCTTGCGGGGCCGGTCCCCCGAGCTTCCTATTCTTTTCTTTTCTTTTTTTTTATTGTCTCAGACTCTCCCAGACTCCTTTTATTCTCTTTTCTTGTTTTCTTTTCCTTTCATTCTTTTCAGAACTCTCTTTTTCTTCAATTTTTCTCTGATTTTCATTTTAAGGCTCAAAGGCGAATCCTTTTTGATTCTGGGTTGCAGGAGGTGTTCAAGGGTGAGGAAAAGGTGAGGTCTTGATTGGGGTTGAATTTGGGGTCGCCGGAGTTAGGGTTTCGACGACCCTTTTTGGGATATTCGAAGCGTTCTGGTGAGATTCGAAAGGAACCAGTGTTATAGGGGTGTAGATCAAGTGGAGAGGAAGAGATCGGCATTGGTTTTAGGTGGATCTGCATACTTTGGTGGTCACCGGCGTAACTCCGGTGACCGGGACTTTGAAGAACGGGGTGTTTTTCTGGGTTCTCTCTGGGGTAAAGAAGAAGGAGAAGAAGAAGAGAAAGAGGGATGGGGAATTGAAAAGCCGGCGACCACCGTAGAGGGTGGTGGCCGCCATGGCCGCCTAGGGTTTCAGGCTGTTTGAAGAAGATGAAGAAGGAGAGGTGAGGGGGCTTGGGGCGGCTAGGTTTTAGGAATTATGTAAAGAATGGCCGGCCGTTCGGACATAAGCATTATATAGCCGGGGGAGATAAGGTGATCATAGCCGTTCATTTGGATGAAGATCGACGGCTCTGGATGAGCGTTACTAAAACGACGCCGCATCGTCGTTTATGAGGCCAAGGTCTTTGGCCGTTAGATTAAATCACACAGACGGCTCAGATCAAATCTCCTACAATTAATTAAATCAATAATTCACCTAATATTCTCGGCCGTTGGATATATCAAAATGGACGGCCGAGATCAAAACGATTAAAAGACCAGGCGGGCCGTCCCTTTGGGCCAATATACTGGGCCAAACCATTGGACTTCAATTGGCCCATTCTTGTATACCTTCATATATATATAATTGTATTTTCTCACATTAATGATTTTTATGTATTTTTCTTTTTATATATTTTTTTCTTTTTCTTTTATGAAAAATTATAAATCCTAATTTACTACTTACTCTAATTTTCTAATATGTTTTGCAATTTTTCTGCTATTTTTCTTTATTTTCTACTACTTAAACTATTTTTTAATTTTTTTTGCTTAAAATCTAACTAATTAAACTACCAAATTAATTACCTAATTGTTTTTGATTTTGTCTAATTTCTTACTTATTCAAACTCAAAAGTATAGCTAATTCCAAACAAATCAAGTAATTGCACTCAAAAACATATTTATTTTAATTTTGGAATTATTTGCCCAATGCAAAAATCATGTGCTCACAGCTGCCCCTCTTTGCTCGGGAACACGAAGAGTTTCAGTGCAAAGACAAGTGAGCAGTAATGAGAGATTTTTGCACATCGGCACATTCCGTGAAAGCATTTTTGAAAATCTTTTGACCGCACCCTGCTTTAGAGGTTGCCTACATATCCTGGGCTAAACAGGAATCAGGTCAGTGTAGTTCGGGAAGGTCTGGCAGTTTTAAAAACTACCAGACTCACTGTTGCATTGACACTGTTGAGACCTGCTGACTTACTCCTTATTACACCGGGGGGGGGGGGAAATGTAAAATGAAGAAGCTATTCTAAGCTAAGATCCTACAATTACAATTGTTCCTAATCTAGCTTTTGCTCTTCTTCCCTTTCCGGTGATGCAGAATCTTCCTCTTTTTTGTTGATTTTCTTTGATGCTGACTCTCTTTTTTGTTGATTTTCTTGTTTTTTTCTTGTTGACTCTCTTTTTTTGTTGATTTTCTTGATCTCGAAATGAACCTGCTTAAAACAAAACAAAACAAAAAACTACCTTTTTTTTTCTTTTTCTGCCCCAGTGTGGGCTTTTGACTGTATAAACCATGATGTGCAAAAGTATTCCCGTATTTGAAGGTGGGCGCCTAACAGAAATTAAACGTGCAATGCGAATGCAGAAAATATTCCCGTATTAGAAGGTGGGCGCCTAACAGAATTTAAACGTGCAATGCGATGCAGAAAAGTATTCCCGTATTAGAAGGTGGGCGCCTAACTGAATTTAAACGTGCAATGCGAATGCAGAAAAGTATTCCCGTATTAGAAGCTGGGCGCCTAACAGAATTTAAACGTGCAATGCGATGCAGAAAATATTCCCGTATTTGAAGGTGGGCGCCTAACAGAAATTAAACATGCAATGCGATGCAGAAAATATTCCCGTATTCGAAGGTGGGCGCCTAACGGAACTTAAACGTGCAATGCGAATGCGTAAAATATTCCCGTATTTGAAGGTGGGCGCCAACAGTAATTTAAACATGCAATGCGATGCGTAAAATATTCCCGTATTAGAAGGTGGGCGCCAACAGCACTTAAACGTGCAATGCGAATGCGTAAAATATTCCCGTATTAGAAGGTGGGCGCCTAACAGCGAATTTAAACATGCAATGCGATGCAGAAAATATTCCCGTATTGAAGGTGGGCGCCTAACGTAATTTAAACGTGCAATGCGAATGCAGAAAATATTCCCGTATTAGAAGGTGGGCGCCAACAGAATTGAAACGTGCAATGCGAATGCAGAAAAGTATTCCCGTATTTGAAGCGGGGGCACCTAACGTAAATTAAACGTGCAATGCGAATGCGTAAAATATTCCCGTATTCGAGGTGGGCGCCTAACGTAAATTAAACGTGCAATGCGATGCGTAAAATATTCCCGTATTAGAAGGTGGGCGCCAACGTAATTTAAACGTGCAATGCGATGCGTAAAATATTCCCGTATTTGAAGCGTGGGCGCCTAACGGAAATTAAACATGCAATGCGATGCAGAAAATATTCCCGTATTTGAAGCTGGGCGCCTAACAGAATTTAAACGTGCAAAGCGATGCAGAAAATATTCCCGTATTTGAAGGTGGGCGCCTAACAGGAATTTAAACGTGCAATGCAATGCAGAAAAGTATTCCCTCAGCCTGAGGACCGGGGAGTGGCTTTTAAAAGATGTTACCTTCCTCTTTTTCGTATTTTCTTTTACCAACTTATCTCTTGCCTGGTGAATTTCTCCACTTATTCGGCAGACTTTCTCTTTTGGTATTTTAAATTTTCCACATTGGTCACATTCACTTTAAAGTGATTAATGACAATTTGTTCCTGCATGAAACAAAATTTATTAGATATAAACTGCTGGCAACTAGCATCTGCCGTCCCCACTCTTTGTTTTTGCTTTGTCATGTTGCATGGCTTTCAACTTCTTGTCTCTTGCAGACTCCTTTTGTATTTTTCTCATTTCTTCATTTTTGTTTTATTTTCTTTTCTTTGGCCATGTTTGCCAAGCTTCTTTATTCCTTTTCCCCAATCTTCTATCCTTTCTGATCCAATGTTGTTTCAACTTCCGTTATCAGGAGCTGGTAGTTAGCTCTCAAAAGGGTAAACAATGAAATGCAGAAAAAATGAAAGAAAGGTAAGGGTATTTTGGAGAGATGACGGAACTTATCTGGGTATTTGTTGGCTGATTCCGCCGACCATGCCATGTATTTAAACTCCGACCCAGTTCGTTCCAATCATTATTCTGACTCTGAATTGCCTTTGACCCAAACCGATACTCTTTTTGTTGCCTTTTCTCTTTTTGATAATCCTCACGATCGCCTTACGGTGCCTCGAAAGGTTTTCACCAATAAGACTCTCTCATTTATTCTCTCAACCTCACAATCATCTCACAGTGCCGATTAAGGTTTTCACTGACGAGACTCTCTCATTTTATTTCTCTCAACCTCACAATCGCCTCACAGTGCCGGCTAAGGTTTTCACTGATGAGACTCTCTCATTTTTTATTATTTAATATTTTTTTTTCCTTTTTGTATTTTGTTTTCTGTACCACGGGTATTATCCGATGCTTCGCTCCTCCTTCGTTGTATTCGTTATCATTTCAGAATCGATCAGAAGGTCTTTCTTGGGACTGTAACGTGGCTTTTGGACGGGTTAAGAAAGAAAGATATAAAGGCTCAAAATTTCAACGAGGGTTAAAAATATTTACAACTCTCGGAATTATTAAAACATAACTTCTGCCCCAGTTTCAATGTGTGGGGAATTTTTGGATTTTTTCTTTATTGTGACCGAACCTCAGAGAGGCTGCCTACGTACCCTTTCGGGATCAAGTCAGACGTAGTTCATCCAACTTCATAAGTTAGATGGATTTTCTTTTGACTTTTTCCCGATTCTTGTCTTTTTCTTTTCTTTTTTTTTTCATCATTTTTTCATTTTTTTTTATTTCATTTTCCCATCATTTTTTCCATCATTTTCCATCATTTCATTTTTCATTCTAGCAATTTCGATCTTATTGCACTAGAGCGATTCCGAGAGAGGGATATGAAAGAATTCATTCATTAAGGCTCAAAAGGGGTTAACAATGGATAAAGTGTTTGGATAGAGAATAAAATGCCTTCGTCATTTCAATTCCAAAATCACAACACAATACAAAACACATAATTGAAAAGGAATCATACATAGTATCTTTTGACCGCATCTGAATTGATAGCAGTCTCTACGCACTTTCCTTCAACATCCGTTAAATATAATGCTCCATTGGACAACACCCGTGATACCACGAACGGTCCCTGCCAATTTGGCGCAAACTTGCCTTTTGCCTCTGCCCAATGTGGTAAGATACGCCTCAATACCAGTTGTCCGACTTCAAACGTTCGAGGTCGTACCTTCTTATTATATGCTCTGGCCATTCTTCGCTGATACAACTGCCCATGGCAAACTGCGGCCAATCTCTTCTCATCAATCAAATTCAACCGTTCTAACCGGGCTTTTACCCATTCATCGTCATCTATCTCAGATTCGGCTATAATTCGCAATGACGGTATTTCTATTTCTGCGGGTATAACAGCCTTCGTTCCATACACCAGGGTATAAGGTGTGGTTCCGATAGAAGTACGTACCGTCGTGCGGTAACCCATGAGAGCAAAGGGTAACTTTTCATGCCACTGCCTGGATCCCTCCACCATTTTTCGGAGAATCTTCTTGATATTCTTGTTAGCCGCTTCTACTGCTCCATTCGCCTTTGGCCTGTAAGGCGTGGAATTGCGGTGCGTGATCTTAAACCTTTCACAAACTTCCGCCATGAGATGACTGTTTAAATTGGCTCCATTGTCAGTGATAATCACCTTGGGGATCCCAAATCGGCATATGATATTCTCGTGCACAAAATCCACCACCGCTTTCTTTGTCACTGCCTTGAATGTCTTTGCTTCGACCCACTTGGTGAAATAATCAATTGCAACTAGGATAAACCTGTGCCCATTAGAAGCGGCTGGATCTATTGGGCCGATGACATCCATGCCCCAAGCAACAAAGGCCAAGGTGCTGACATTGTATGTAACTCATAAGGCGGGGAGTGAATCAGATCCCCATGTACCTGGCATTGGTGGCACTTCTTCACATACCTGATACAATCACGCTCCATCGTGAGCCAGTAGTACCCAGCTCTCAAGATCTTCTTTGCTAAAACATATCCGCTCATGTGGGGTCCGCATACTCCAGCATGTACTTCAATCATGATTTCATCTGCTTGTTGTGCATCTACACACCGCAATAAACCCAGATCTGGTGTTCTTTTGTATACCACTCCTCCACTGAAAAAAAATCCATTGGCTAGACGCCTGATGGCTCTTTTCTGGTCTCCGGTGGCTTGCTCCGGTATTTGCCAGCTTTCAAGTATTCTCTAATATCATGATACCACGGCTCTCCATCTGAATCTTCTTCCACAGCGAAGCAATAAGCATTCTGATCTCGGACTTGGATTTGGAGCGGATCTATATATTTCTTGTCCGGATGATGCAACATAGAGGACAATGTGGCCAAAGCATCTGCAATCTCATTGTGCATTCTTGGGATGTGCTTGAATTCTATAGACCGGAATCTTTGAGACAACTCGTGCAAACAATACCGATATGGTATCAATTTCAAATCTCGTGTCTCCCATTCCCCTTGAATTTGGTGTACCAAGAGATCCGAGTCGCCCATGACCAAAATCTCTTGAATACCCATGTCAATCGCCATCCTTAATCCTAAGATGCACGCCTCATATTCGGCCATATTGTTGGTACAGAAAAATCTAAGCTGAGCTGTGACGGGATAGTGTTGACCCGTACTTGAAATGAGTACAGCTCCGATACCAACGCCCCTGCTGTTGACGGCTCCGTCAAAGTACATTTTCCATCCTGGCCTCTCCTGTTGCTCCATCTCCTCGACAAGCATTGCCTCCTCATCCGGAAAGTATGTTTTCAATGGTTCATATTCCTCATCCACCGGGTTCTCGGCTAAGTGGTCCGCAATAGCTTGTGCCTTCATTGCCGTACGAGTTACGTAGACAATGTCGAATTCTGTGAGCAGAATCTGCCATTTGGCCAATCTTCCCGTAGGCATAGGCTTCTGAAATATATACTTGAGAGGATCCAATCGTGATATCAGGTACGTGGTGTATGCCGACAAATAATGCTTTAGCTTCTGAGCCACCCAAATCAATGCACAACAAGTTCTTTCCAGTTGGGTATACTTCACCTCGTAGGATGTAAACTTTTTGCTGAGGTAGTAGATGGCTTGTTCTCTCTTGCTTGTCTCATCATGTTGACCCAGTACACAACCGAAAGAGTTATCTAGCACCGTCAAATACAAAATCAAAGGTCGCCCTGGTTCTGGAGGAACTAACACCGGAGGATTGGCCAGATATTCCTTAATCTTGTCGAAGGCTTCCTGACATTCGTCGGTCCATTTCACTGCCGCATCTTTCTTCAATAACTTGAAGATCGGCTCGCATGTTGATGTCAATTGAGCAATGAACCGACTAATGTAATTCAACCTTCCTAATAAGCTCATGACCTCCTTCTTGTTCTTCGGCGGAGGTAGGCTTTGAATAGCCTTGATCTTTGATGGATCCAGTTCAATACCTCGCCGACTCACAATAAACCCCAGTAGTTTCCCTGAAGGTACTCCAAAAGCACACTTCGCCGGATTGAGCTTTAGATTGTACCTCCGAGTCTTTGGAAAAACTTCCTCAAATCTCTCACATGATCAGGTTGTTTTCTGGACTTTATGATGACATCGTCCACATATACTTCAATTTCCCGATGCATCATATCATGAAACATTGTGGTCATTGCCCTCATGTAAGTTGCCCCGGCATTCTTCAATCCAAACGGCATTACTCTGTAACAGTACGTTCCCCAAGGTGTAATGAAGGCAGTTTTCTCAGCATCTTCTTCGTCCATAAGGATCTGGTGATAACCTGCGTAACAGTCCACAAACGAACCGATCTCATGCTTGGCGCAATTGTCGATCAATATGTGGATGTTTGGCAATGGGAAGTCATCCTTCGAACTGGCTTTGTTGAGGTCTCTATAGTCTACACACACTCTGGTTTTGCCATCTTTCTTCGGGACCGGCACAACATTTGCCAACCAGGTGGGGTATTTAGTAACTCTTATGACCTTTGCCTCAAACTGCTTATTCACCTCTTCTTTTATCTTCACGCTAATGTCCGTTTTGAACTTCCTCAGCTTTTGTTTTACCGGCCGGCATTCAGAGTAGATAGGCAACTTGTGTACCACTAGATCTGTGCTAAGCCCGGGCATGTCATCATAGGACCAGGCAAAGATGTCCTTAAATTCATGTAACAACCTTATCAATTCATCCCCGAGGGGTGCCTCCAAATGCACACTAATCTTTGTTTCTCGGACATCATCTTCGCTCCCCAAATTTACAGATTCCGTATCACTCAGATTCGGCTTGGGTTTTTCCTCGTATTGTTTCATGTCCTTACTTATTTCCTCCAGGGCTTCCTCATCCTCACATTCTATTTCACTATCTTCCTCGATTTCTTGTATAGTAGCGTGATTGTCAGAACCGGGTCTAGAATCCTTCACGCATGACATGGCATTGGAATCAACACATGCAAAACTGTACAAAAGGAAAAATAAAGAAAAATAAGGCAAAAGTGAAGAAAAAGGAAAACTGCATTTCATTAATAAAAGAGTGAACAATTGTTCGGGATACATGGTGATTTTCTTTTTCATGAGGGGGAATGGGAAAACTTATAATAATAACAACTTTCGGGAAAGCAATGATGAAATTTTGAGCTAACTACCAAGACTCCTTCCTGATAGGGAAAGGAGTAGCTTCCCAATTGTTCAATGTGATTCCCGGTCCCACAAATTGCACGTCCATTCTGCTCGTGCCTTCCCCTGCTTCAATCGTATTCACCTCCCAAAACATTTTCTTGAAACCAAGCATTTCTTCATCAAGTTGGGTCTCAATGCACTTTGATGCAGCAGATGGTTGATATTTTGTACCAGGCCTGATGAAAGTGTCGGATAATTTGGGTATGGGTTTGGGCAAGGTCCAGTTTTTCTTGGCTTTAGAGGCTCTTTGGATATCGGCAAAGGTGGGTTTGAACCCTAAGCCGAATGTACCTTTATTCTCCGAAAGCTGAACTGGTTGAATGACTCCCTGCAGTGTTTTGCCTAATCCCCTCCCCGGTGCAAATCCGTTTCTCAGCATTTCTCTGGCCACCATTACAGCAGTTGGTGCCAACATCGGGGTCGGTAACTTTTCTCCTTCAGCAATTTTGTTCACTACTATAGCATCCGTCACTTGGTAGACCCAAGGACCCCTATCTCCATCAGTACCGTCAAAAGGTGCTACCACATTACAAGCATTTTCCTCTCCGTGTACAACAATCTCTTGTTGTTCCCATTCAAACTTGACCATCTGGTGTAGAGAAGATGGTACCGCTTTGGCCGCATGAATCCAGGGTCGACCTAATAGCAAGTTATACGATACGGCGATGTCGAGCACCTGGAACTCCATCGTAAAATCAACGGGACCGATGGTCACTTCCAAAACAATATCTCCCAGCGTGTTCTTACCTCCGCCGTCAAACCCTCTCACATTGATACTGTTTCTCCGGATTCTATCCGGGCTAATGTTCAGCTTCCCTAGAGTTGACAGCGGACAAATATTCGCGCTCGATCCATTGTCAATCAATACCCTGGTCACGACTGACTCTTCACTCTTTACTGTAAGGTACAATGCTTTATTGTGTTCAGTTCCTTCCACTGGCAACTCCCTATCAGAGAAGGTGATTCTATTAGACTCGAAAATTTTGCTGGTAATCTTCTCCAAATGACACACCGAAATCTTCTCCGGAACATGAGCCTCATTTAGAATCTTCATAAGAGCCTTCCGGTGCTCCTCTAAATGTATTAACAAAGATAACAAAGAAATTTGGGCCGGGGTCTTTCTTAACTGCTCAACCACTGAGTACTCTTGCGACTTCATTTTCTTAAGAAATTCTTCTGCTTCCTCCTCCGACACTGGCTTCTTTAGTTGACTTTCTTTTACCGTTTTCATCTTTCTCAGTTCCTCCGGAGCAAAACACCTTCCAGATCGGGTGAGTCCATGCATTTCATTAATTTCATCAGAAATCTCTTTTCCCTTGTAAACTACCGTCACCTTGTTATAGTTCCAAGGCACAGTCTTTGTATTCACCACTGGCATTTGCACTACTGGTTTTATGATTACCGGCTCTGCACTTGCTCCTTTCACAGTCACGATCGTCTTTGCACCTGGAACTACCACCTTTAAACCTCCCATCACTACTGGCTTTGGTTTCTCAACAATTGCTTCCTTTTTCACAATTTCCTTCTCTAACTTATCACTCGACTTTATCATCATGACGGCCTGAGATGGGTTTTGATTGCCATCACCCTGCACCAGTTCTATCATATTCGTTTCGTGGTGATTCGGCAATGGATTCTGGGTAATGTTTGGGGCCTCGGGAGCCTGCACTTCAATTCTCCTCTCATCGATAAGATCTTGAATGGCATTCTTTAATTGCCAACACTTCTCAGTATCGTGGCCCAATGTTCCCGAACAGTATTCACATCTGACAGAAGAATCAAGATTTTTCGGGGGTGGGTTTGGATTTTTTGGCGCGATTGGTCTCAACATCCCCAATTCTTTCAACCTGTGGTAAAGACTGGTATATGATTCTCCGAGAGGAGTGAATGTCTTTTTTGCTTTGTTTCTCCAATCCGCGTCCGGCCTGGGTCTATTCTGGTTTCGGTAAGGTTTAGGGGTTGGGTATGTGTTCTAGGTGTGGTACACATTGTGTGGAGCTTGAGCTCTCCACACGTGGGGTGGTGGTGGTGGGTAAGCTTGGGCTTGAGGGTGGTGGTAATGTGGGACAGTTGGTGGGTACGGTGGTGGTGGTGGGTTATATGGGCTGGGTGTGTTGTAGGGGTTTGGCGGGTAAGATGGTGGTGGTGGATTATATGGAGTTGCTGGGCTTGGTGGGTGTTGGCGGTAGGGTCTTGGTGGGTTATAATGTGGGTTGCGACTCCATGACCTACTTTCAATGGTTGATACTTCTTCTTTCTTCTTCTTTCCCATCACTCCTCCGCTTCCACTCTGTATAGCTTGATTGGTGGCTTTGATAGCCGAAAAACTCATAATTTTTTTTGTCTTCAAACCTTCTTCCACAAAACTTCCCATTTTCACAACTTCGTTGAAACTCTTTCCAATTGCTGACACTAGATGGCCGTAGTATGTTGGATCCAAAGCTTGCAGAAAACAATCCACCATCTCTCCTTCTTTCATTGGTGGATCCACTCTAGCGGTCTGTTCCCTCCATCTAAAACCGTATTCTCTAAAGCTCTCTCCTGGCTTTTTCTCCATCTTGGTAAGGGATAACCTGTCGGGTATGATCTCCAAATTGTACTGAAAGTGACTAGCGAAAGCTTGCGCTAAGTCATCCCAAACGAACCATCTTGTATGGTCCTGTCGGGTATACCATTCCAACGCTGATCCACTCAAACTTTGACTGAAGTACGCCATCAACAATTCATCTCTACCTCCCACGCCTCTCATCTTGCTACAATATCCTCTTAGATGAGCTACCGGATCCCCGTGTCCGTTGTACATGTCGAACTTTGGCAACTTAAATCCCGCAGGAAGCTGCACCTCAGGGAACAAACACAGGTCTTTGTAGGCTACACTTACTTGTCCCCCCAGCCCTTGCATATTGCGGAAAGCATTCTCAAGGCTTTTCACTTTCCGAGCCATCTCTTCCTGCCCGGCACTCGCTTCCATCATCGGAGCATGAGATTCGTGTTGTCGGAAAGTAGGCTCCGGGGGGTAGTAGTGAGAATCCTGGATACGAAACATTGGTTCGCTAGAGGATTTGTGGATAACAGCGGGCGGAGGTGCCACATATACAGGAGCAACTTGTGGAACCTGAGGTGGTGTTTGCTTGGCTGGAGGTGGTGGCATTTGGGAGGTGGAAGCATAGTAGTGAGGGTAATCGGGGTAGGTGGAGGATGAGTTCAGTGTTGGTGGCTCGGGGTTAGGATTGGCTGGAGGGACATATGCAGGGTTAGCAGGGTAGGCTGGTAGTGGTTGACCTCTTGACCAAGCCTGGTACATTTCAGCCATCTGCTGTCTTAACTTGTACATTTCTTCTTTCATCCCTGCCACATCCACGATCTCTTCTTCGTGAGCAGGGTCTACAATGGTCGCCTCGATCTCCTGGGATACAGCCTTTGTCATCTTTTTGGACCTGGTGTTGTATGGGTGGGTAGCCAGAATGCCAGTTGCCTAGAAAATCTGGACTCACAAACATCAACACTCGTTAGTTGTTAGCGCATAAATAAGATGCAACGACTTTAAAAAGCAAATATATTTCCTCGAGTCGTTATGCATCATCCCGGCCGCTGCTCACTTCAATCATCATTTTTCTTTTTCCGCTCTTTTGTTTTCTTTCTTTCTTTTCTTCTTTTCTTTTCTTTTCTTTTTTTTTTTGCTTTTTCTCTTTTCTTGCTTTTTCCTCTTTTCTTGCTTTTTCTCTTTTTTTTTCTTTTTCTTGCTTTTTCTTTTCTCTCTTTTTCCTTGCCGTTTTCATAATCACGCTCCTATTTATTTGCCTAGCGGATATAAAGGAAATGACATAAAGCAAAAGAATTGGTAACAACACTTTGTTTTCTCATTGATAATTCAAAACCTTGATTACAAAGTGATGTTTTAAAAAGAAAAATAAAAGATAATGCATGACCTAAGAATACATTAATGCACCTAGTGCCCGCGAGGCATCGTTCGGCCTTGCCGCGGGCCTATATGCTAAACCCCTTTGAAGCCTATCCAGGTCGGCCATGACTTGCTGTACAAAAAACTTCACTGCAGATACAAAAGTCCTCCGAGACATATCTTCACAAAGCTGAGTCTTCCTGGTGATGTATTGGGCGATGCGAACAATCTTTTCTCCGATGACCCCTTTTTCTTGCAATAGCCGACTTATTTGTTGAGCGCGAGCATCCAAGGTGTGTTGGTTGTCCTTTTGCACTTGTTGCAGCTTCAATTCTAATCTCGCCATAGTCGTGTAGCAGTGCTTTCTTTCTTCTTCAAGATCTTTGATAATCTTGTTACTTTTGACTGTGGCTGAGATCATTTTCTTTTTAAACTGAGCTACTTCAACGTCGTGCTTGTCTTGTAGCTGCCGAACCAACTTGGCCCTCTCATCGGCGTCTCTGCCCATTTGCTTCCGAGCCTTGACTAACTCTTTTTCAGCTACGTCCAAATCAAAACTATAGTCATTTACTTTCCGCCGGAGAATCTCAATTAACTTTTCATCTCGGGCGGAACGAACTGGGGTCTCGGATGCAATTTTCATTTGAGCTATTTGAGCCTTCAACATATCATTTTCTTTCTTCAGCTGTTTCTTTTCCACTTCATCGGATGTTGCTTGTAAGCCACTCTCGAAATGAAGATTTCTCAGTTTATCCTCCAACAGACTGATTTTGGCCTTGTATTCCTTTTCCTTGGCCGCCCATTTCAGATTTTCCTCGGATTGCTCTATCAGGTCTTGCAAGTGAGGTCTCTTTGAAAGACGTTCGTGTTCAACCCCTCGTCGGTACCATGTGGAGTACCCAGGTGATATCTCCCCCTTTGCTCTATTCGGCACACAAGTTTCAATCTTCAAATTTTGGCACTCGTTCCAGATTTGCCGGATTTTTGCCTCCGGGAATTGCCCGTCCGGACCAATCTCCACAGCTTGCACACTGAGATCCCCATCTCTTGGAATAATCTGACACCGACCCAACTGTCGCAGGGCTCTGTATGGTGCATAAGGTTGTATACTCTTCAAACCCATGATCAAAAATGGCGATCCCTCTGTTGGCATGTATATCACCTCGTCAAGAGGTAACCAGTCATACGTCCAATCAATTTGACCGTCAGTTAGTGATCGAAGATACACAATCCAACCTTGGACTCCCTCTGGCAACTTTACTTCTTTTGTCCTCGCATTGAACTCTTCCAAACATGTCCGTTCGGTCGAACCATAGCTCGAGAATGAAGGGTGGTGGCACAGATGCTCGATTATCCAGATTTGCAAGATCAAGTTACACCCTTCGAAGAAGCTAGCCCCCGCTTTGCACGCAGTCAGAGCACGATAGATATCCGCAACAATCATCGGGCCCAGAGTACAGTTTTCTTGTACTATCAGTGTGCTGGCTACCCCGGCGACTTTTATATTGATATGTCCATCTTTCCTCGGGAATACAACAACTCCAAGAAATGCCACCAAAAATGCGAACCTCCGGTGTTCTTCCCATTTCGCCCGGTTGGACTTACAGCATAATTTGTTGGTAAGATCATTGAAACCCCCAACGTGTCCAAACCTATTGTAGATGAAGCTTAAAGAACAAAACCCGTCGGCCAGATCTTCATTATGAACATTCCGGGCAATTTTCAAAGAGTCGAGGAAGCGATGTACTGTCACCGTCCTCGGAGATACCGGTATTTTCCTTTCAGCGGAACCTCGGTCTTCCCAATGTAAAAGGCAATCTCCTCCAAAGTTGGGGTAAGTTCAAAATCTGGGAAATGAAATACGTTGTGTGCCGAATCCCAAAACGTGACCAACGCTCTAACCACATCACCTCGAGGAACTATTTCGAGTAACCCCGTAAGGCCTTTCAAGTACCTTTTGACCCAGTCTTAACCATCGGATCCCATGTCCTGCCACCATAATCTCAGCTCCAAAGGGATTTTATTTAGGGAAAATTGTTCATTCATCATCGTGCTCGTCCTGCACATTTATTAAGGTGATTTTATTTAGAAAAGGAAAAATCTTTTTTTTTTCAATGCAAGTTTTCAATTTTTGAATGAAAGAAAAGAAAAATGATTTTCGAAGTGGCCATTTTTTGCAAAAACAGCCTTCCGTCGTCCTTTCGGAACATTCGGCAATTTCCAAAAATAGCAATCACCTCGATTATTTGAAAAGAAAATCTTTTTGGTCTTTTTCTAAAAGTGTGGTTGGACCCGTTTAAGGGTTGCCTACGTATCCCACCTAATGGCTAGAATCAAACCTGCGTAGTTCGGTCAGATTATTTGACCAATTATTTCAAAAATGTTCCACCTATTTTTTTTCAAATTTTCAAATTTTCCATGTACCTATTTTTTACAAATCATTATTTTCCTCTCTTTTTTTTTTCAACAATTTTCCAATCTCGGGATTTTCACCGGTCCGCATAACGATCAAGGACAATAAAATGCAACACATAGCATACTCGGTCTTTTCAATACCGGGTCACCTGTCCTAGACGGACCCAACCCCTGTGTTGAGTCCCCTAAGTCAAATATGATGCAAATAATCGTCCTAGACCTATGTTCAAAATCTTACGGTTTCATTGGATTGCTAGACCGTGTACCCGAGCGGACAACTCGAATCGAGGAGGGGGCTACGTACCGGTGACCCGCGGAGTCAATCGGCTTTGTAACTTATCCGGCCTCTGTTTTCTTAATTTAAGGTGACTTTAACGGAAAGGGGAGTCTCAACCAGTAAGCACATCCCCGGGGGAGAAGAGAGAAGGGTTTTCGGCACAGTTTTATATACAATCCACATAATATCAAAGCGATAAAGCACATAGCATGTTATTCAAATCACATAATAAAGTCAAACAAAAAACGCGAACGGCAGTTCTAAGGAGCTCGAGTTCTTAAACCCTGAAATCGAAATTCAGGGTTGGATCCCCAGCAGAGTCGCCAGAGCTGTCACACCTCCCTTTTTACTACCCCAACACTTAAAGCGTATAAATACACTTGTAGGGTATACCCCGACGCTCAATTACCCAAGACGGATAAAATAACGTAAGGGAAGGAGTTTTTCCAATTTAAGGACAATCGGTTTGGGATTTTATTAGAGATTAATCAGAGTCGCCACTTGGGAATGACAATGGTGTCCCAAGTCACCGGTTAATCCCGAATCCGAGGAATTTTGACTCTTAAAATGTCTGCGAAGCAGAGGTCCGGATAAGGAACTCTGTTAACCCGGGAGAAGGTGTTAGGCACTCCCGATTCCGTGGTTTTAGCACGGTCGCTCCACTGTCGTTCTTGACTTTTGTTTGACTCGATTATAAGTTTTAAACAACATAATGTGCCTTTACGTTAAATGTCATTTTTTAGGAATTTGCGACATTGCGGAAACACGCCTCGAGTCATACCGCAACCAGTACGCCTATGACTTTTGGTGTATTTCGGCTTTGCCGAGATTTGGGTTTGAGTCGCACCAAGTGCACACTCGTTCATAGGAAGGTATATTAAAATCGTGCCCTAAAGTAACGTCTATCGGCTTTTAAATCTTTTGGGAGAAGCTATGGAATTGGCTATTAGCTTTCCCGGGTCTTTTGTGTTATATCATTACTAAATGGGGGCCCCGGTGTTATTCGGGCGAGGCTCGTCCCAATTTTCATTAAAGGATTCAATACTTGTATTTAACTACATTTTCTACACTTGTTCTTTCCTTAATCGTATTACTAACACTATAATAATCCGGGCCCGTGTGATTTCTGTTATTTAATTGGGGCCTGGCTCCCAGTAAAGTTTTACACAAGTATTACATCAACCCAGGCCTTAAAGGCCCAGGTAATTACTGAACTGTGCTCGCTGGCCCAATTGGCTTCATATAGAGATTTAGGCCCAAATGAAACAATAATAAAGGAAAGAGTAATGAACTTAAAGTAAATTAGACACATAGAAATAAAATTGAACTACCATTTTATTAATCAAAAGTGAAATAGCTGTACAAGTAAATCACTGTTAATCCAATATCACAATTAATTAATGAAGGAGTGAACGAACTAACACTTTTCTTCGTTTTCTGTTAATGGCTTATATCACTATTAAAATTACTCATTCAAGGAGACATTTGCCTATATGATGCAGTATTTAAATGACCCAATATCCATATTACCTAAAAGCTAAATGACTACTTATATACACATTGCTATACTACAATTTTGGGCTTGATCAATGTTACCAATCTAGTTTCAAATGAATTACTACTTCCTTTTCTCTCTTGTGTTTACTGATATCCAAAGACTGATTAACCAATTAACTACTGTTGTTTAATAAGAGCTGAGTCTACTTAATAAAACCAAACTTCATTATTCAACTGTTTGCTTCCTTTTAAACCTATTAAAACTCTGATATTAACTAAGTAAGCTTTGTTTGATGATCTTCTTGTGAGCTAGTTGTTATTGATGCATGCGAGAGTCGACTAACTTTTGTTTTAATGTTTTTACTTAATTAATCTAGGTGATATGCTATTACTACATTACTAGCATCATATACTAGCTATTACATATTTTTGTTTCTGTTTTCATTCTACTACAGGCTTCACTACATGAAGTTTAAATCTAAACTACACTAAGCTATCAATCAAAGAAACAGAACAATTAATTGCAACATCCTGAACTTCATTCCATCGTTTGAGCTTTAATAATTACATCTTCAGTGAACAAGAGAATGTACCTGGTTCAGCAAAAATGGAAGCCAATGAGTTCTAAGGGAGAAGAAGTAAGCAATAACAGCAGTAGACCCAAACAATGAATGCAACAGTAGAGTGAAGATCCAAATGCGTAAAACAACACAGCAACAAAGAGGCCCAGAGATTAACGAGCAAATGAACCCAGCAAAACCAATAGAAACCAGCGAGTTCTACTCAAAAATTCCAGAAAATCCTATTGCTCTATTGCTATTTTATCTCTCAAGCTTTTGTGTGAATTTCAGCTTAGGTGTGTTTTCAGATTACTCAATGTTGGAACCCCGATATATTTCTTCTATTACTCTCAGATTGGAACCCCTTTTCAGCTCTTTTTGAAGGTGTATTTATAGCTAACCTAAGACTGAAACTTGGGGAGAAAGTTATGGGATTTTATCCCACTTCTCCCCCTCCTAAAATTATCAAATCTACACTTAAGTCTCCATTTTCAGTTATCAAAACCCTTCCAGCATGTGCTGGAAGGTTCTAAAGATTCTCTTTTATGGGTTTTTACCAATGTATCCCTAATAGTTAAAGATTTTTACAGATTTCCCATTTTTAGGAGACCATTATACCCCTAAATCTCTGCAAAATTGCAGAAATCAGGAGCATGAATGACTCCATTACCCTTTTAAGTTCTAAACTATTACTATTTTACCTATTCAGTTCCCAATTGTGCCCCTAAGGGCACTGCTGATTTACCAGCTTACCTAGGGCAGATTTCAGCTCATTTTGAACCTATTTAACTAATAGCCAGCCCTGGCATTAGTATTTAAGGGCTGGCCAGTTTTATTTTTAAGAACTATTTCAATTTTAGCCACTTTTAAACTAATTCCAATCAATTAAGACCAATTTATTCCTAATTAAAGCTAATTGCAGGCATAGCTTGTTTTATTGTTATAATTAACCTATTTAAAATTTAGCCAGTCTCAAGTTGAGACTTAGCTTGGGCTATTAAAGCCATATACTGAACAGCTGGGCCCAAAACCTTTACAGGTTTGGCCACTTTGCTGTTCAGGGCTCAATATAGAGCCTGGGCTAGTCTGCATTTGCAAACATAGCCCTTTGCACAACCAGCCACTGTTTTAAGGTGGACTGTGTGTTAGGGCCTTATAGAATTGGTCAATCTTTTGCAAAATTAACCATTCTTAGGCCAATTATTTAACTTATAGCCTAATTATGCATTTTCAGTGTTTTATCCTATTTAAAAACTAACCACTTATGAAACCTAGCACTACAACTATAACCAATCCTCCTAAAGTCTAGATGATCAATCAAACATTCATAAGAAGCCAAATCTAGCAAAACTTAAGCATTCTTAACATGAATTGCATACAGAAACACATATGGTCCAAAAAAAACATGCATTAACCAACTCAAATTCAGAGAGAACAGTAGATATGGTTGAATTCTAGTCAACTAACTCATTCTATTGGATTGTATGTGATGCAGTGTGAATTCATGTCAATTCATACCTAGTTATTACTAATTCAAGTCATATGAAAGTTTGATCAGTTTCAGAACACATAAGCACAGGTTTTTTCATAAATAATCAACACAGCCTAGATTAACAGAGATGACAATTAAGATCCTATTTCAAACTCTAAACCTAGAATCATGATAACCCCATGAAACAGGGAAAGCATGAGACTAAAGCCAAACATGTAAGGAATCTTAGTCATGCTTTCAATATGACTATGGAACTAACAGGCAATAAGTCAAAGAAAGATGAGACATTTGCACTTGGAGTAAAGAACCATGGGCTTAACATGACAAATAACAGGATCTCAACATAACAGGCTAAAGATGAGCCAGCTAAGAAGCCTCAAGACTAATTATCAGAACAACTTGCACAAAGATATGAAATAAACTATGGAATGATGGGAACATAATCAACCAGAATCAAATCATGGACAAGTGCATGACAGATAAGATAAAAATGAAGGAAAGAAGAGCATGGAGATGAAGAAAAGAAGGATGTGTAGAAACAGTAGAAAAACTAGACCATGAAAGCCAGAAAGAAGCCCAGTTCTATGAATCATTACAGTCAAAGGCAACAAGAGTAGTTAAAATGACACAGAAAAGATGAACTTCTCAATCTTAGAGTGAAAAGCCATGTGATCAAAACAAGGCATATAACAGATAAAGTCCTATCACTAACAGGCCCAAAAGGACACAGGGACACACAGGAGATGAACAAGTTAAGGAATCAGGGTGGCCACAGAGAAATAGACAAAGACTCACAACATGAGAAGATAAGCAGAAGGGTCCTAGACTAGCATGAGAAGCACAGGATCGAGATAACAAGAGATAAAAATCATAAAACCAACATAAACCCTATGACTAACATGTTTAAAGGAACTAGTCAAGAATTTAAAAAAGAAACAGGTTGACAGATGAGGATATACAGGACCAATTGTAGCAATAGAAGACAAGCAGAAAGAAAAGAAACATAGAATTAACCCGAACAAACCCTAAGCTAACATGCTTGACTAAGAATTTTTAGGATAGAAAAAGACATACTGAGACATCCAAGACAAGGTAAACACTGATGAAAACAAAGCAAGCAAAGACAATATGACTAACACAGGATTTCAAACCCTAAAAAATAACAAAACAGAAGAGATGATCATAATAATGAGCAAGCAACAGACATTAAATAAAACACAGAGGGAGAGGAAATGCTTAACATGAGAAAAATAAACAGAAAAATCTTAGGCTAGCATGTGAAACAACTAATCAGTATAGCAGAGTCAACAATCAACACAGTAAAGCAACAAAGAAATGTGAACTACAGAACTATGGGGAACATAATCAAACAGCAACAACTCAACGAATGCAAACTAAAATCAGAAAAAACAAGAAGACATGCTAAACACAATAAAAAAAACAAAGGGAAGGGACTTAGCTTGCGGGGCCGGTCCCCCGAGCTTCCTATTCTTTTCTTTTTTTTTTTTTTATTTTCTCAGACTCTCCCAGACTCCTTTTATTCTCTTTTCTTGTTTTCTTTTCCTTTCATTCTTTTCAGAACTCTCTTTTTCTTCAATTTTTCTCTGATTTTCATTTTAAGGCTCAAAGGCGAATCCTTTTTGATTCTGGGTTGCAGGAGGTGTTCAAGGGTGAGGAAAAGGTGAGGTCTTGATTGGGGTTGAATTTGGGGTCGCCGGAGTTAGGGTTTCGACGACCCTTTTTGGGATATTCGAAGCGTTCTGGTGAGATTCGAAAGGAACCAGTGTTATAGGGGTGTAGATCAAGTGGAGAGGAAGAGATCGGCATTGGTTTTAGGTGGATCTGCATACTTTGGTGGTCACCGGCGTAACTCCGGTGACCGGGACTTTGAAGAACGGGGTGTTTTTCTGGGTTCTCTCTGGGGTAAAGAAGAAGGAGAAGAAGAAGAGAAAGAGGGATGGGGAATTGAAAAGCCGGCGACCACCGTAGAGGGTGGTGGCCGCCATGGCCGCCTAGGGTTTCAGGCTGTTTGAAGAAGATGAAGAAGGAGAGGTGAGGGGGCTTGGGGCGGCTAGGTTTTAGGAATTATGTAAAGAATGGCCGGCCGTTCGGACATAAGCATTATATAGCCGGGGGAGATAAGGTGATCATAGCTGTTCATTTGGATGAAGATCGACGGCTCTGGATGAGCGTTACTAAAACGACGCCGCATCGTCGTTTATGAGGCCAAGGTCTTTGGCCGTTAGATTAAATCACACAGACGGCTCAGATCAAATCTCCTACAATTAATTAAATCAATAATTCACCTAATATTCTCGGCCGTTGGATATATCAAAATGGACGGCCGAGATCAAAACGATTAAAAGACCAGGCGGGCCGTCCCTTTGGGCCAATATACTGGGCCAAACCACTGGACTTCAATTGGCCCATTCTTGTATACCTTCATATATATATAATTGTATTTTCTCACATTAATGATTTTTATGTATTTTTCTTTTTACATATTTTTTTCTTTTCTTTTATGAAAAATTATAAATCCTAATTTACTACTTACTCTAATTTTCTAATATTTTTTGCAATTTTTCTGCTATTTTTCTTTATTTTCTACTACTTAAACTATTTTTTAATTTTTTTGCTTAAAATCTAACTAATTAAACTACCAAATTAATTACCTAATTTTTTTTGATTTTTTCTAATTTCTTACTTATTCAAACTCAAAAGTATAGCTAATTCCAAACAAATCACAACAATTCCTTTGAGGCCCAGTTAACTTATTGGACATGACAACATATTCGGACACTGTCATAATAACCTGACATGATCGTTCAAATCGTACATACCACACCTTTCAAAGTGTCAGGGAGGTAACTCCTCCAAACATTTCTACAAATTGGATTGAGTAGGTAATGTCGCATGGCCAGTCTGCTCTCTTCATAGGCTTGTCACAAACATTGACGACCAATTACCTCTTTTGCTCATATACTCTTTATTACTCTTTGGGCCGATTCTTACCCCTGCAGAGTACTAAGCCTCAAACATGCATAATTTATTTGGGGGACCTTTCCATACCATATGTATACATTCCAAGCCAAAACTGACATAAAAATGGCCATTCGGTCCATTCACTAATAGTGCTTTTGGCTATACGTCAAAGTCACAACATCTGATAGTCCACAATAATTATCCTTCACAACTTCGAATAAATCAACCAGACGTCAAGGTCCATTAAAACCACAGCCGGTTAGTAAATACATTATGTTTCCACTAATTCACTCGCTACCTGAAACACAATAGAATCAACCCTCTCACCTTCAACTATTCCCGCATTCTGCAATATCTCATAGCAACAGTCAATAATTTACCTTGGGTTCTCAAAAGATGCACCACTGAAGGAGATAGCGAAGAGTTTGGTGAAATTTATCCGAAACTCCGTAAAACTTCTGAAGGCATTGTTGATCTATCACCAGCCTGTGCCATTGTCGGCTGAAGAAGCAGTACATGCCTTCGCCGTTCGTGGGAAGACAAGAGTAGAAATTCAACTTAACAATTGAAGAACAAACTCGCACGATAGGAAAGAATGAAGGGAATATTTTCCTAACTCTGTAGCCTCTGGGGGATGAATACAGACGTCTCCGTACCGATCCCTCAGACTCTACTAAGGTTGTCCGTGAGTTGTGAGACCTGTGCAACCTAGTGCTCTGATACCAACTTGTCACGACCCGGATTTCCCACCATCGGGGTCATGATGGCGCCTACTAAATGGAAGCTAGGCAAGCCAAATATTAATTACGTCTCCATTAATTACCAATTTCTTATTATTAAAAACATATAAATTACAGCGGAATAATCAAAATTAGCTGAAGACTTAGTCAAATATGATAAAGAAAACCCAAACATGATACACTACCCAAGACTGGTGTCACAATACTCACGAACTTCTAAGAATAATACACATAATTGTCCGAAAGAAAATACAAGCTGTTTATCTCGATTACATGAGATAACAGAATGAAAAGCATAGATAGAAGAGACGACGGGTCCTGCGGACGCCTGCAAGGCTACCTCGTAGTCTCAGTAGTCGAAAAATCCACAAGTCGCTACCGCCGCCGCTGCTGTCCGTAACCTGTATCTGCGCAAAAAGAGCGCAGAGTGTAGTATCAGCACAACCGACCCCATGTGCTGGTAAGTGCATGGCCTATCCCAGCGAACTAGTGACAAGGCTAAGGCCAGTCACCCACATAAACATGTACAGTTGCAATATAGATATATATATATATACAATACATTTATAAGGAAATACTCTGCTCTGAAATAACAATCAATAACTCACGATATCCAGAATAATCTAATCAACATAATAAATCTTACTTCCATGTCTCAATTCCTCTCTCATTTCATATCTTGTGGTAGGCGTACCACCCGCTCCCAACTATCACAGTAATTATACCTTGTGGTAGGCGTACCACCCGCTCCCAATTATCATAGTAATTATATCTTATGGTAGGCGTACCACCCGCTCCCAATTATCATAGTAATTATATCTTGTGGTAGGCGTACCACCCGCTCCCAAATATATCAATAATTATATCTTGTGGTAGGCGTACCACCCGCTCCCAAATATATCTCAATAATTATATCTTGTGGTAGGCGTACCACCCGCTCCCAAATATATCTCAATAGGCTACCGGCAACTATGGCCAATGCCAAGATTTAAATCACTTCGTGGTCGGCGTACCACACGATCCCATTTCTTATTATATAAGTGGTCGGCGTACCACACGATCCCATTTCTTATTATATAAGTGGTCGGCGTACCACACGATCCCATTTCTTATTATATAAGTGGTCGGCGCGCCACACGATCCCAATTCATAAATATATGGCGCGCCACACGATCCCAATTCATAAATATATATATATATATATATTACCGGCATTTAGCCAATAATCTCTATATCAACAATATTTATAATCACCGGTTTTAAACCAATAATTTATAATAATTTCAACAATTTACCTTCATTACCGGTATAACACCAATAATTCTTATTCAACAATTTATTCATAACTAAATTCATATTCCTACAAACTAGGATAGAACAAACACTTACCTCGAAAGTTCACGAACGATTCAATCCGTAGCAATGCCTTTTCCTTTCGAATTTGACTCCAATCCAACCGTATCTATACACAATTGATTTCATATCATCAATTCTACTTAACAAACTAGTTCATATTGCTAAATATGATTTTTACAACATTCTGCCTGGAATAGTAAAAATCGACCCCGGGCCCACATAGTCGAAACTCAAATTTCAAACCAAAATAAGTTCACCCAATCCTCCATGAGTTCAAATATACAATTTTTTCTTAAGTTCGACTCCAAAACGAAGTCTAGATCGTAAATTCATTGAAAACCCTTACTATACTAAATTCTCAATTTTTCTACCCATTTACACCTATTTAGGCTTAGGAATTCAAATAATATTGATGGAAAATGAAGAAAACGAGTTAAGAATCACTTACCCAAGAAGTATGAAGAAGGGTTGCTCAAGAATCGCCCAAGAAGCTGTGGAGAAGAGAGGTTTTTGTGAAAATGGGATAAAATCCCGTAAGTGTTCTGTTTTGGGTATTAATTCACTGGGCGAAAATGTGTTCTATGTGATCGCGGAGCTACTGATGCGATCGCATTGAGTAAGGTCATTTGTACTCTGCGATCGCATTGAAGAAGTTGCGATCGCATAGAATGGGCAGGCTACCTTATGCGATCGCAGGACACTCTGTGTGATCGCATAGAGGAGAAATGAGGGGCTGGCTTTTTATACAATGCGATCGCATTACATGGTATGCGATCGCGTAAAGGAAAAATGGCAAGCTATGCGATCGCAGGGACAATAATGCGATCGCATAGAAGGATTTTCAGGACTCCTAAACTTTGCTCTACGCGATCGCAGCTACACCTATGCGATCGCAAAGAAGAAAATCTCTGTGCAAAAACTGCAGAAATTCTGCTGCATTTCCAAGTTCTAAACCATCCCGTTACCTATCCGAAACTCACCCGAGCCCTCGGGGATTCAAACCAAGTATGTACACCGACTCAAAAACATCATACGAACTTGCTCGCGCGATCAAATCACCAAAATAACATCAAAATCAAGGAATTGAGCCTTAAATCTCAAGAATTCTTTCAAAATTTCATAACTTCCAAAATTTCCAATTTAAAGCCAAAACACGTCAAACGACGTCCGTTTTCAACCAAACTTTACAGGAAGCGCTTAACCAATATATATGACCTGGTACCGGGCGTCGGAACCAAAATACGAGCCCGATACCAGTACTTTTTAATAAAAATTCAGTTTCATTTTCCTTAAACATTTTCAGAAAACAATTTAAGAGAAAAATTCTTTTACCGGGGTTCTAGACCTCGGATTTCAATTCCGGACATATGCCCAAGTTCCATATTTTTTTACGGATTTTCTGAGACAGTCAAATCACGGATCCGGGTCCGTTTACCAAAAACATTGACCAAAGTCAACCATATCAATATTAATATCAAAATTCTTCAACTTTTTCACATATTTCACATATTTCAACATAAATATTTTCCAGCTTTGTGCCCGGACTGTGCATGCAAATCGAGGCAACTATAAATGAGGTTTTCAAGACCTCCAAAGCTCGTAATGCTTAATAAAACAAGTGATAACCCTTTGGGTCGTCACAGATTCCCGGAGATCCTGAGATTTATTGAGACATGGGCTGCGGGTTCGATTCCCGGAGACCCAGAGGTACTGAGAATGGGACTGTGGGTTCGATTCCCATAGGTCCTGGACTGAGTTATTGATTGAGTTTGTTACTTGCTGTTATTTAATTGTAGACGGTTGCAGTAATCACTTTATTGTTGTTATTTCGGAATTATTATCATTTAAACTGCTTAATATTGTTAATATCATAATGTTATTGTTTCTCTCAGTAGGGCCTTGACCTTCCTCGTCCCTACTCCATCGAGGTTAGGCTTGGCACTTACCGAGTACCGCCGTGGTGTACTCATGCTACTCTTCTGCACACTTTTGTTGTGGAGATCCAGGTACATCAGGACAGGCTCATACTAGGTGATCCCGCAGCTTTCTGGGAGACTTCGAGGTATGATCTGCTACGTCCGCGGATCCGGAGGCTTCCCTTCTACTCTAGAAGTACTAGTTGATATTTTTCTTCATTTCCTTGTTAGATACTCTTTACATATAGAGCCACAGTTGTATTTCTCTTTTAGTCTGTGTTACCGTGGGGTTCCGGATCTTGGTAGTGTTTTATTTATTGTGTGACGGATGTATGTGCCAAGCGGCACGAATTACATATCTTTTATGCTATTTTTCCACAACGTGTTAGGCTTACCTAGTCGGGGGAACTGGGTGCCATCACGACATGTTCACAATTGGTGAACTAGGGTCGTGACAAGTTGGTATCAGAGCTCTAGGTTCATAGGAGTCACGGGACACGGACCGGTTACTTAGAGTCTCGCTGATCGATACAGAGACGTCTGTATTTATCTACGAGGGGCTATGTAACTGTTTAGGAAACTCTTCATTTCTTTTGGATTCCTTGTCGTGCGACATTTTTGGCACCAAAATCTAAACTATTGCTTTCTATTCTCTCACAGATGGTGAGGACACGAGCTACTCGCGACGATCAGGTACCCGCGCCCCCTATTGCCGCCGACAGAGGCCGGGGCCGAGGTAGAGGACGAGGACGCGCCCGAGGTGCAGCCACGGCACCCGCGCGCGCTGCCGCTGAGGTGCCACAGGTAGACCAGGTTGGAGCGCAGGCACCTGGTACACCGACTACAGCTGCTACTACTCCAACACTACAGGAGACCCTGGCCCAGTTCATGAGTATGTATACCACTTTAGCTCAGGCAGGACTGCTTCCTCTCGTCGCAGCTACATCTCAGGCCGGGGGAGGGGCCCAGACTCCCGCAGCCGTTACACCGGAGTAGCGTGTGCCAGTGGGACAGGTTCCAGATGTTTTGGTTATGCCTCCTGCCGCCCCAGCACAGCCCGGAGGTGGACCAGATGCCTCTGAGGACGAGCATCGTAGATTGGAGAGGTTCAAGAAATATGACCCTCCAGTGTTTAGTGGTTTGGCTTCAGATGATGCGTTGGGTTTTCTAGAGGAGTGTCATCGTATTCTTCGTACTATGGGGATTGTGGAGGCCAGCGGGGTTTCCTTCACTGCTTTTCAGTTTCGTGGGGCCGCTTATGATTGGTGGCGCACGTATGAGTTGGATAGTCCAGAGGAGTCTGCTTCATTGACTTGGACGCAGTTTTCAGATCTGTTTTTGAGGGAGTTTGTTCCACAGAGCCTTAGGGATTCTTGGCGCTCGGAGTTTGAGCGGTTGCGACAGGGCTCCATGTCAGTATCGGAGTATGCTATCAGTTTCACCCGTCTAGCTAGGCATGCACCGGCTTTGGTAGCCACAGTTCGGGAGAGAGTGCGGAGATTTGTTGAGGGCCTTGTTCCGCCTATTCGATCCAGCATGGCCAGAGAGCTTGAGACAGATATATCTTATCAGCAGGCAGTTAGCATTGCCAGGAGGATCGAGGGTATGCTCCCTAGAGAGCGAGGAGAGAGAGAGGCCAAGAGGTCTCGCGAGTCGGGTCATTTCTCTGGTGCCCGTACTTCAGCAGCCGGTCGTTTTGGCAGGGGTTATTCTGGTCGCCCAGTTCATTCAGCATTGCCAGCAGCTGGTAGTACTCCAGCTCTTCCAGCACCTCAGGAGCCTTATTATGCTCCATCAGTTTCCAGTGCGCCTCCTTCGTAGGGTACCTCCAAAGGTCAGTCCAGCGGGAGCGGGGCCGGTCAGTCACAGCCACCGCGTCCTTACAGGGCATATTTTGAGTTTGAGGATACTCGCCACCTGGTTAGGGAGTGCCCCAGGCGTAGGAGGGGAGCACCTCACCAGTCTTCGCAGCATCAGCGTGGCTCTCAGGGTCAGCAGGCTATCATTCCAGCTCCAGCTGCTATTCCACCTGCCCAGCCAGCCAGGGGCGGGGGTCAGGGTTCTAGAGGCCGCCCTCGAGAGGGGGACAGGCCAGATTCTATGCTATTCCTGATCGCGCTGCGGCTGTTGCATCTGATTCTGTTATCACAGGTATTATTCTGGTTAGTCATAGGGAGGCATCGATTCTATTCGACCCTAGTTCCACTTTTTCATATGTGTCTTCTTACTTTGCTTCTCATCTGGGTGTGCCTCGGGATTCTTTGAGTGGCCCCATTTATGTTTCCACTCCGGTGGGTGATTCTTTGGTTGTGGACCGCGTATATCGGTCGTGTTTGATTACCATTTGTGATTTTGAGACCGGAGCGGATCTATTGTCGCTCGGGATGGTCGATTTTGATATTATTCTGGGCATGGACTAGTTGTCGCCCCATTATGCTATTCTCGATTATCACACGAAAACCGTGACGCTGGCTATGCCATGCATTCCACGTATTGAGTGGAGTGGTACTCTAGATCACACCCCTAGCCGTGTTATTTCTTTTCTCGGAGCTCAGCGTATGGTTGAGAAGGGGTGTGCTGCTTATCTAGCCTATGTGCGGGACGTCGGTATTGACACTCCCTCTATTGATTCCGTTCCTGTGGTACGTGACTTTGCTGATGTATTTCCAGCTGATCTCCCAGGCATGCCGCCCGACAGAGATATTGACTTTGCTATTGACTTGTTGCCAGGCACTCAGCCCATTTCTATTCCACCGTACCGTATGGCTCCTCCTGAGTTAAAGGAGTTCAAGGATCAATTACAAGAGTTATTGGGCAAGGGTTTTATTCGACCCAGTGTTTCGCCTTGGGGTGCTCCTGTATTGTTTGTGAAGAAAAAGGACGGTTCTATGCGTATGTGTATTGACTATCGTCAGCCGAACAAGGTTACAGTGAAGAACCGGTATCCTTTGCCCCGTATTGATGATTTATTTGACCAACTACAGGGCGCACATGTGTTCTCCAAGATTGATTTGCGCTCTGGTTATCATGAGCTAAAAATTCGGGAGTCAGATATCCAAAAGACTGCCTTTAGGACCCGGTATGGTCACTACGAGTTCCTCGTGATGTCTTTTGGGCTGACTAATGCCTCAGCAGCCTTTATGCATTTGATGCACAGTGTGTTCAGGCCTTATCTGGACTCGTTCGTGATTGTTTTCATTGATGATATTCTAGTATATTCCCGGAGCAGGGGAAGAGCACGAGCAGCATTTTAGGATAGTGCTTCAGATTCTGAGGGAGAAGCAGCTTTATGCCAAGTTCTCTAAATGTGAATTCTGGTTGAGTTCGGTAGCATTTTTGGGCCACGTGGTGTCGAGTGATGGTATTCGAGTAGATCCGAGGAAGGTGGAGGCCGTGCAGAGTTGGCCCAGACCCTCCTCCGCTACTGAGATTCGCAGTTTCCTTGGTTTGGCGGGCTATTACCGTCGTTTCGTAGAGGGGTTCTCTTCGATTGCAGCACCTATGACTAGATTGACCCAAAAGGGTGCCCCTTTTCAGTGGACAGACGAGTGTGAGGCGAGCTTTCAGAAGCTCAAGACAGCCTTGACTTCGGCCCCTATATTGATGTTGCCTACAGGTTCGGGGTCCTATACTGTATATTGTGATGCCTCACGAGTTGGACTCGGTGCGGTATTGATGCAGGACGGTAGGGTGATTGCCTACGCGTCGAGACAGCTGAAGGTGCATGAGAAGAATTACCCTGTTCATGATTTGGAGCTAGCCGCCATTGTTCACGCCTTGAAAATTTGGCGTCATTATTTATATGGGGTTCCTTGTGAGATCTACACTGATCACCGGAGCTTGCAGCACTTGCTTAAGCAGAAGGACCTGAATATGCGTCAGAGGAGATGGTTGGAACTACCGAAGGACTATGATATTACTATTCTCTATCATCCGGGCAAGGCTAATGTGGTTGCTGATGCCTTGAGTCGTCGGGCAGAGAGTTTGGGGAGTTTAGCATATCTACCAGCTTCGGAGAGGCCTATGGCAATGGATGTTCAGGCTTTGGCCAGGCAGTTTGTTAGACTGGATCTTTCGGAGCCCAACCGGGTTCTGGCTTGTGTGGTTTCTCGTCTTCTCTATTTGACCGCATCAGGGAGCGTCAATTCGACGACCCTCATTTGCTTGTCCTTCAGGATAGAGTTCGGCGTGGTGATGCTCGAGATGTTACCATCGGGGATGATGGAGTTATGAGGATGCAGGGGCGTATCTGTGTGCCCAATGTAGATGATCTTCGAGAGCCGATTCTAGCAGAGGCCCATAGTTCGCGGTATTCCATCCATCCGGGTGCCGCGAAGATGTATCAGGACTTGAAACAGCATTACTGGTGGAGGCGGATGAAAAGGGATATAGTTGATTATGTTTCTAGATGCCTCAACCGCCAGCAGGTGAAGTATGAGCATCAGCGTCCGGGTGGATTGATGCAGCAGATTGAGATTCCCGAGTGGAAATGGGAGCGCATCACCATGGACTTTGTATCTGGGCTTCCACGGACTGTTAGGAAGTTTGATTCCATTTGGGTTATTGTGGATCGGCCGACCAAGTCCGCCCATTTCATACCGGTGAGCACTACTTATTCATCGGAACGACTGGCGGAGATCTACATCAGGGAGATAGTTCGGCTGCATGGTATTCCAGTCTCCATCATTTCAGATAGAGGCACTCAGTTCACTTCACGGTTCTGGAGAGCCGTACAGCGGGAGTTAGGTACTCGGGTGGAGCTGAGCACAGCGTTTCATCCCCAGACTGATGGTCAGTCCGAGCGCACTATTCAGATTTTGGAGGATATGCTCCGTGCGTGCGTGATTGAATTTGGAGGTTCATGGGATCACTTCTTGCCGCTGGCGGAGTTTGCTTATAACAACAGCTACCAGTCTAGTATTCAGATGGCACCGTATGAGGCC
This sequence comes from Nicotiana noctiflora, assembly GCA_032618575.1. NCBI lineage: Eukaryota > Viridiplantae > Streptophyta > Magnoliopsida > Solanales > Solanaceae > Nicotiana > Nicotiana noctiflora. The sequence continues at coordinate 49,085 of JASVEL010001902.1, read as the reverse complement.
CTATATGGTAGGAGGTGCAGGTCTCCCGTGGGTTGGTTTGAGCCGGGCGAGGCCAGGTTGCTAGGTACTGATATGGTTCAGGAGGCTATGGACAAGGTCAAGGTGATTCAAGACAGACTTCGTGCAGCCTAGTCTAGACAGAAGAGTTATGCGGACAAGAAGGTTCGCGATGTGGCTTTTATGGTTGGCGAGCGGGTTCTGCTTCGAGTCTCGCCCATGAAGGGCGTTATGAGATTTGGGAAGAAAGGAAAGCTGAGTCCTAGATTTATCGGCCCTTTTGAGATTTTGAGGCGTGTTGGGGAGGTTGCTTATGAGTTGGCCTTACCTCCCAGCCTAGCCGGAGTTCACCCCGTATTTCATGTCTCCATGCTCCGGAGATACCATGGTGACCCGTCGCATGTGTTGGATTTCACATCTGTTCAGCTAGACAAGGATTTGTCTTATGTTGAGGAACCAGTAACCATTCTAGACAGGCAAGTCAGAAAGCTAAGGTCAAAGAACATCGCTTCGGTAAAAGTTCAGTGGCGGGGCCAGCCGGTCGAAGAGGCGACTTGGGAGACCGAGCAGGATATGCGCAGCCAGTACCCTCATCTTTTCACTACTCCAGGTATGCTTTCTATGCTCGTTCGAGGACGAACGAATCTTTAAGTGTGGGAAGATGTAACGACCCGACCGGTCGTTTTAGAAAATTACGCCCCAATCCCTAATTTAACTGTTCCCCTAAGTTCATTTCTGCTATTGTGGGTTGCCGGGAGAGTCGGTTCTGAAAATTTGAGCATTTTGGGACACTTAGTCCCTAAATAAGAGCTTTGAAGCTAGAAAATGGCCCGTAGCCGGAACAGTATTAAGACGATCTCGGAACGGAAATCCGATGGTTCCATTAGTTCCGTTAGGTGATTCCGGGGTTGGGAGCGCGTTCGAAATGTATTTTGGAGGTCCGTAACTCAATTAGGCTTGAAATGCCGAAGGTTGAAATTTTGGCGAATCTGAACGATAGGTGAGATTTTGATCCGGGGGTCGGAATGGAATTCTGACAATTTCTATAGCTTCGTTATGTGATTTTGGATATGTCCGCAAATTTTCAGGTCATTCGGACGTCGTTTGGTCGGGTTTTAGATCGAATGTGCAACTCGGAAAGTTTTAAGAAATTTAGGCTTGAATTCGATGTGAATTATGGGGTTTGATGTTGTTAGACGTGTTTTGGTGATTAGAATAAGTTCGTATCATGTTTTGGAATAGGTTGGTGGTTTTCGTTGGGATCCCGGGGTCTCGGGATGAATCCGGGGGTCCAATCGGGCTATTTCATGCATTTTGGAAATGCTGTTAACTGCTGGTGTGTGCTGCAGACGAATGCTCTATGCGATCGCAATGGGCTAATGCGATCGCATAGAAGGTTTTGGAGAGGCCAAGTATTTGTTCTATGCAATCGCGGGCATGGATATGCGATCGCATAGTTCTGGAAAGTTGTGCTCTGCGATCGCGTACAGTCCTATGCGATCGCATAGTGTATAGAGAAGAGGGGTCCCAGGTCCAGCTTTTGTCCTATGCGATCGCGGAGCAGGGTATGCGATCACATAGGTATATTTTGGTGAGCATTGCGATCGCATTAAGGACTATGCGATCGCATAGAGTAGTTTGGCGAGGGTCAAAATTTGTTCTATACGATCGCAACAGGGATCATGCGATCGCATAGAGTAAAAATGTCTGGCAGTGACTTAAGTCCAGAAACATTTTAGCCGCGACCCATAAATCAAAAACGCCATTGTTGAGCTCCAAGAGAGGATTTTGAAGGGGAAACGCTGGGATATCATCGGGAAATCATCGGGGGTAAGTTTCTTGACCTTAATTCGTTGGTTTATCATGAAATCCATGATTATTTCACTGAAATTGGAAGATTAAAGGTAGGTTTGAGCCCTAGGCCTAATTGTTAGAAAATCTTTGATTTGAATGGGCAAACGGAGTCCGATTTCGATAAATTTTATATGCACAGACTCGTATTGAGATAAGGAACCCGAATATATAATTTTCGTGATTTTTCGATAAGCGTACCAGAAGTCGGGTTTTGGCAACTTGTGGGTTTTGGTGAATTTTGAGTTAATTTGATTGGGAAATGCCCAATTGGCCTATTTTAATGTGATTCTATTGATTTTTATCAGATTCTACACTTGTGGAGGCCGACATTTGTGGCAAGAGAGTTGTTTCATAGCGGTTTTGTACCGGAGTCGAGGTAAGTGGCTTGTCTAACCTCGTGTGGGGAACTTTCACCCCTAGGATATTATTGTGATATTTTAAATGCCTTGTACGCGAGGTGACGGGCGTGTACATGCGCTGGTTGTTGAACACATGCTTTACTTAAAATGTTCAATGAGTGATATTCCTGTTTTTAGCTGTTAAATTCGATATTCCTACCCGGTGGTAGTTAGAAGAGCATGATTAGATAGTGTTTAATTGTCTAGTTGCCTAATTGTCTTACTTGAGTTTTCTTGGTAATCGCTGGCGCTGTCTATCGGCGAAGTTATAGTTAACCATATTATACTTCTCTCTGTGTATTCCTTTTACTTGTATTGAAATATGGACTACGGGTTCAATTACCGAGATCCTGAGATTATTGAAATATGGACTACGGGTTCAATTCCCGAGATCTTGAGATTATTGAAATATGGACTACGGGTTCAATTCCCGAGATCCCGAGTTAATGGTAGGGACTACGGGTTCGATTCCCGAGATCCTGAGTTATTGGTAGGGACTTAGCGGGTTTGATTCCCGAAGATCCTGAGTTATTGGTAGGGACCGCGGGTTCGATTCCCGGAGATCTTGAGATTTATTGAGACATGGGCTGCGGGTTCGATTCCCGGAGACCCAGGGATACTGTATCAGGACAGCGGGTTCAATTCCTGTAGCTCCTGGATTGTTGGTTATGGAAAGGGACTGTTTGTTGTTAGCTTAATTGTAAACTATTGCAGTAATCATTTATAGTTGTTAATTTCGGAAACTAATATCATTTAAACTGCTTATTATTGTTTTTATCATTATATTATTGTTTCTCAGTAGGGCCCTGACCTTCCTCGTCACTACTCCATCGAGGTTAGGCTTGGCACTTACCGAGTACCGCCGTGGTGTACTCATGCTACTTTTCTGCACACTTTTGTTGTGCAGATCCAGGTACATCAGAGCAGGCTCGTGCTAGGTGATTCCGCAGCTTTCTGGGAGACTTCGAGGTATGATCTGCTACGTCCGCGGATCCGGAGGCTTCCCTTCTACTCTAGAAGTACTAGTTGATATTTTTCTTCATTTCGTTGTTAGATACTCTTTACATATAGAGCCACAGTTGTATTTCTCTTTTAGTCTGTGTTACCGTGGGGTTCCGGATCTTGGTAGTGTTTTATTTATTGTGTGACGGATGTATGTGCCAAGCGGCACGAATTACATATCTTTTATGCTATTTTTCCGCAACGTGTTAGGCTTACCTAGTCGGGGGAACTGGGTGCCATCATGACATGTTCACAATTGGTGAACTAGGGTCGTGACAGCAACACACAAGTTCTCATTTTCACATTTCAAATCAACACTAATTCTTTTAAACAAGTATCGTCAAATATTCAAAGTTCGAATTTTTTTTCTTTACAACCACTTTTTGCTTATTTTGATTGGAAACAACAGTTTCGTGTTCAAATTACACACATCGTAAGGGTTCTCACTTTTCTTAACCCTAAACTGATAGATAAGTTCTAACCAAATCACAAATTAAAATCTAAAAAATTTTAATTACAAAACAATCTGTTCCTAATAGCACAAGATGTGAAAAATCTTCAAAAGTAGCAAGCTAAGCACAGATCCAACAACTGCCTAATGATGCACAGTGAGAAAACAAAGTAACCTTATACTCGCATAAATACATACGTACATAAGCAAAAGCAACGAGAAATAGAGAGTACCTAGGTGAATTGATCAGCATATATCAAAGGAACGACAAAGATTAGCGAAATTCTTGCCAGCTTTATCGAAGAGCTGCCGAGAAGAGGAAAAGGAAGTGAGAGATTAAGATATGAGAGGGAGTCGCCGGCTATGGCGATTTGGCGATCTGTGAGACAGAGGCAAATTGAATAAATAAAATAGGGTTTACTGGAAGCAAGATAGTGGAGGAAAGTCGGGGCGGAGTTCTCTAATTTATGAGAGTATAAACAGGGGACAATATTAATTGCTCTCTTATTTTGTAAATTCATAATATGGCGGTTTGAAAACAGCCGTAATATGTTGTCTATTGTGGCAGTTTTGTGTAACCGCCAGTATAAAACCGCCACAATTGAATCGTTTTTTTGTAGTGTTAAATATGGAAAACAAAAATTTAAAACCATCCATTTTGAGGGATATTTGTGTACTTTACACCATCTATGAGTTAGTGAGAAATTAGCGACTGGTTAATGCAAGAAAAATCTATGGAAGAAAGTGACATAGTTCTCTCGTGAGTTCTTTTATACTATATCTCAAATCGGTTGGACAAAACCAACATCTGAAGTCCAAATGTTACAAATCTTGGCTTGTTATTGTGACAGATAGTTCTCTTCGAAAATGCTGGATACGCTAAAGAGTTGCCCATTTAAAGAGACATTATCCAACTTCAATAATATATTGAACACTTATCGAGAAAAGGTGAATTTAACAACATAATTATTTACCTCTAAAATGGTACAATTAAATTTATACGTATAGATAATTGAATTGATTTGATTTCAAAATAATAAGTAGGTTAGATAAAAGTGTAAATCTAGCATATCCAATTGGGTTATACGCAGAGGCGGAGCTAGGATTTAAGGTGTATGGGTTCTAAATTACAAATTCAGGATCTCGAAAAAAGTTACTAGTTTTTTTACTACTGTAGTAGTAGCTCTACTGTAGCTCCGCCCCTGACTACATATGAATGTTTGCTTCTTAATAAGGGCATAAGACTACTCCATGTGAATAGTCTCACTAAGAAACTAAAAACAAGAAAGCAGGACAACAACCACATACCTTGTCTGTCGACAAACCTCCAGTTTGAAATTTTGGAAAGAACCAAAGCACAAATTAATAAAGAGAATGAAGTTCAAAATGTGGGGCAACCCTAGAATCAAAGATTAAAAATTAGATTTCGTATAAATTGTCAAATATAAATATAAGAGGAAAACTGAAGAAGAAAAAAATCATAAAAAATAAGTTGAAGAAGAAAAATAGGGTCTAACTTCTAAGGGAGAAAGAGCATACACTGCAAGAGTTGGAAGGCGTCCGACTCCGTCTAATTGTGGTAGCAGCGCCGACGATCAACAGAGGCAGAACCCTAGCAGCAAAAGTTAATCAATAGAGACAAAGTTATAGAATATATCAGCAGAATCCTAATTTTTTTTTGGGAATTTTGATTTCGTCCTTGTTTGGAATTGGAAGAAGTCTGTTTTTGTTTAGAGTTTTGTCTTTTGTTTATTAGAAAGAAAAAAGTTAGTGTATTAAAAATGTTACTTTAGAGGAAAGTAAGGGGAGTTTTTGTTGAATTTATTTATGAATTAGAGTTTTGTCTTTTGTTTATTAGAAAGAAAAAAGCTAGTGTATTTAAAATGTTACTTTAGAGGAGTTTTGTCTTTTGTTTATTAGAAAGAAAAAAGTTAGTGTATTAAAAATATTACTTTAGAGAAAAGGAAAGTAAGGGGAGTTGTCTGGGAATTATACAGAATAATTTACTGCTTTCCAAAAATATTATAAAAACAATGAAATAACATTGCTTTCATAGGGAATTGAACTCAGGAGCTAGCCAACGAACCCAGAACCCATTTCCATTGAACCCAAACCACTTTTATTACTGGGTTCGGTAACAATATTTATATCTAATTTAGTAAATTTTTCAATACAATATAGAGTCTCGGAAAAAGTCACTGGGTTCGCCCGAACCCACACCTACAACTGTAGCTCCCCCCTGGTTATACGTGGTTTATAGACAAGGGGTCTTTCGGCTCGCTCGATGCTACCGACTTTTCTAGTTCCAGTTCTGAGTTCTCGGGAACTGAAGAAGAGGCGGAAAGTGATGGTGCTAACGGCCAAAATAGCGAAGACCAAGATATTGGGCCGGCTGCAGATTGTCCACTTCTCCTGGGGGTGAAAATGCTTCTCTTCCTCTGGGTTCCAGAAATGCAATAGCGCAGTTTTTGCTTTTTTTTTTGTTTTTCGTTTTCATACTTTTTTGTTTGTGCTACTTGGCACGTTTTCTATGAATAGAAGTACCTTTTCGTTTAAGTATTGTGCAAGTTTTTCTCTTTGCGTAACTTTCATTTAACAATTTGAGCAAGTTTGTCTCTTTGCGTTGAATTGTGAAAGGCTTTGAGTATATTTTCCCCCGAGAGAATTTGGATTCCAAGCATTATAAGTTCTTCTAAATCAACCTTTTAACATGAGGATTTTAAAAGAGAGGTCCCTCTTATATTTACAGTGCTCTTGAAGAGGACGTCTCCTGTTCAATACGACACTAGCATTTGAAGTACTTGTTTAACTTTCAAATGATAAAATTAATTCATCGTTCAGATAAGAAACAAGATAGAAATAAAAGGGCTTTACTTTATTCCTTTCATTTTCAAAAATACATAAGCATTCGTTGTGCTAAAAATAAATTGCCATTACATGTGGCTAACTTGTATAACTTATTTTTACGGGGTTGGTCGCGCAGTCTCCAGTCCTGATGATACAACTTTATTTCTGAGGTTTCGTATTCTGGTCGATGTTGCAGTCATTGTTTCCATATCCTCATATCATTCCCCCTTAGTGTTCGAATGCGAAGAATGCGAGCTTGAACACTAAAAGTCTTGATCCTTTTGAGATTCTACTAGTGGATGGTTAGATAATATTTAGTTTGATAACAAGCTTCACTTCCCCTTAGGAACTTTAATATCAAGACAAAGACTATCTAAGAAACCACATTGACTTGCACTCGTGAACGATCGGGTAAACCTTGTCCAATAGGAAATTTTACTTCCCGATAGGAACTTTTGCTACCAAGCCAACGATTATCTAACCGCCCCGTAGCGATACGTCATTTGCATGCCTTGTCGTTTTAAGGTTTTATTTCTGATAATGAAGCTTCCTTCGTAGTATGCTTCTGTTGCTGCCTCGTTAAAATATTGCAAGAAAAAACCAATTAGGACAAAAATTGGACGAAGAAATAAAAAGTGCAGCACATACTTTTAGTGTACGCGAGGCTCATCAGCAATAATATCGTTTATGGTGTGCCACGTTCTAGTTACTCGGCAACTTTACTCTGTCTTGATTTTCCAATTCGTATGACTGTTTTCCAGTGACAGCTGAAATCCGATAAGGGCCTTCCCACGTTGGACCCATCTTCCATGCATTGAGCTCTCGGGTGTTCTGGGTTACTTTCCTTAAAAAGCCGTTTCCTACTTTGAAATACCATAGGTTGGATCTTCGATTGTAATATCTTCTCATTCTTTGCTTTTGGGCTTCCATCCTCATATGAGCGATGTCCCTGCATTTGTTAAGCAGCTCCAATTTGACAAACACTGCTACATTATTCGCTTCTTCGAACACTTGAAAATATCTCAGGGTAGGTTCTCCTACTTCTACTGGGATCAGGGTTTCTACTCCGTACACGAGAGGAAAATGAGTTTCTCTCGTGCTTGATTTGGTCGTTGTCTGATACACCCACAATACTTCTGATAGCTCTTTGGGAAATTTTCCTTTGGCTGCGTCCAATCTCTTTTTGAGATTTTGTATAATTGTATTGTTTGTTGATTCTTTTTGACTGTTTGGGTTCGAATAATAAGGTGATAATGTGATTCTTTTGATTTATAAGTCTTCAAAGAAATTTGTAATCTTAGCGCCTATAAATTATGCCCCGTTGTCGCAGGCCATTTGATATCCCTAATTAGTAAATTATATTCTCCCACAAGAAATATACCACTTCGCATTCACCAATCTTTGTTAAGGACATTCTTCAACCTACTTAGAGAAATGGTTAGTTAAAATAAAAAGAAACCTTACCTTATTAGGGGCCGGTGGCAGCAGACCGACTATATTCATTTCCCACTTCATGAATGACCACGACGACAAAATTGAGTGAAGTGGCTCTGCCGATTGATGTACTAATGGTTCATAGCATTGATTTTATCACACTATTGAACATAAGCCTTGGGATCTTGTTCCATCCGGTGTCTACAGTATCTCGCCCTAATTAATTTTAATACTAAGGAATCCACGCTCGAGTAATTTTCGCAGATCCCTTTGTGTACTTCTCGCATAACATAGTTAGCTTTGTAAGCTCCATTGAAACTGTATCGTGCTTCTTTAGTGTGCAGATCCCTAGATGCCTTGGGATCTTCAGACAATTTTCCATGCTCGAGATAGTCAATGATCTCATTTCTCCAGTCCCAAACCACTCGTTTACCTCATAATAGCTATTTGCATCCAGTACCGAGTATATAAGCTAAAAAATCATACCGGAGTCAGATCCCTTCCTTTTTGTGGATGAACCAAGATTGGCTAGTGCGTCCGCTTTTGCATTCTCTTCCCTCGGGATGTACGTAATTGACCATTCCCTTAACCGAGCGAGTAAAGCCTGGATTTTCATAATATACTGTTGCATGCGTTCCTATTTAGCGTTGAAGATCTCATAGACTTGATTTACTAACAATTGGGAATTACATTTGATTTCTATGATGTTAGAGTCCAGTCCCCAAGCCAGTTCGAGCTCTGCAATCAAAGTTTCGTACTCTGATTCAATGTTAGTCAAAAGAACGATTCTTATGGCTCGCCTTAGGGTTTCTCTCGAGGGTATGGTTAGAGCTATGCCAAGCCCGGACCCCTTCATGTTGGAAGCTCTGTCCGTGAACAAGGTCCAAACTCCTGATGTCGATTGTGACACCATCACTGCGTCTTTGGTAGCCAAAGGTAACAATCCCAGACTGAAATTGACCACAATATTGGCCAAAACTTGTGATTTAATCGCAGTCTTAGGTTTATATTCTATGTCAAATTCACTCATTTTGATGTTCCACTTGGCTAGCCTACCTGAAAGTTTAGGTTTATGATATTCCGTAGGGGAAAAGTGGTCACCACGGCTATCGGATGACACTGGAAATATGGCCTAAACTTTCGAGCGGCGACTACTAGAGCTAAGACCAATTTTTCCAGATGTGTGTAGCAAGTTTCTACTCCTGTAAAATTTTACTAACGTAATAAATAGGAGATTGGGTATCCAGATTAAAATGGCACTTATTGCTACCTTCGAGACCACTAAGTAGATCAATAATTGTTCGACTTCCTCTGGTTTTGACAATAATGGAGGTCTTGACAAATACCTTTTCAAATCCCTCAAAGCCTGCTCACATTTCGGAGTTCATTTGAAATTATTCTTCTTTTTGAGTAGTAAAAAAAATGATGGCATTTCTCTGAAGACCGGGAAATGAATCAACTCAAAACGGCCAATCTCTCAATCAACCTTTGAACCTCTTTTACGCTTAGTAATTGGCATAAGACTTCTTCGATGGCTTTAATTTTGTTTGGGGTTACCCTTGATCCCTCTTTGTTACACCACGAATCCCAAAAACTTACCAGAGCTAACCCCAAATGCACACTTTTCGGGGTTAAGCTTTATGTTATGCTTCCTTAAGATGTCAAAGGTTTCTTGCAAGTGTTTAAGATGATCACCTACGTTCAAATACTTAACCAACATATCATCTATGTAAAACTCCATAGTTTTCCCTATTTACTTCTCAAACATTTTGTTCACGAGCCTCTGATAAGTGGCTCCGACGTTGTTAAGCCCAAATGGCATCACATTGTAGCAATATGTGCAAAAGTTTATTATGAATGAAGTTTTTTTCCTGATCCTCAGGGTTCATCTTGATTTGGTTGTACCTGGGCTAAGCATCAAGGAAACTCATTAACTCATGCTTGGCCATCACATCAATCATTTGATCAATATTTAGCAATGGGAATGAGTCTTTTGGGCACGACTTATTTAAATCCTTATAGTCTATACACATGCAAAATTTATTTTTCTTCTTTGGAATTACTACTAAATTGGCTAGTTAGATAGGATACTTTACCTCTCAGATTGAAATAAGACATTTTTTCTGTTTTACCAGAGGGATGTTAGGATTCGGGCTTAGTTTGTGCACGACCACTTCTGGCGGGATACCTTTCATATCCGCATGCAACCACACAGAACAATCAACATTAAATTTGAGAAATTAGATAAATCTAGACCTGAGGTCGGTGTGTAATCCTGTCCTCAAGTGGAACTTCCTTTCCAAGAATGTTTCAGACAATGCAACCTGTTCAATTTCTTCCAATGTGGATTTTGTTTCATCCGTTTCGTCTGGTACATGGAAATATCTTGGTACCTGATAGGATTCCAACGACTCCTTTCCGTGGTTGACTTCGCTCGGCTTGGGAACATGCGTCTGTTCCTGTACTTGGTATGTCGCATGCTCCTTCTATTTGGTACCAAACATTGAGATTGCATTCATCTCCCTTACTGTCGGTTGGATGCCTCTTATTTGTTTAATTTTCTCGGGAGCTTGGAATTTCAACAACTGATGATATATTGATGATACAACCTTTATCTCATGCAACAACGACCTCCCTAGAATAATATTATAGCCCATATCGCCGTCCACCACATTGAAAAAGGTCGTCTTCATCACCCTCCCGGCATTTATAGGTAGCAGGATCGCTTTTCGGTTGTCATGTTCGCTAGGTTGAACAAGGCATGGAGTTTTGTGGCTGGAATGATACTTCTGGTGTGTTGAGCTTGCTCCAACACTCTCTATGGGATGATATTGGCCGAGCTTCCGGGGTCCATCAAAACACGTTTAATTTTAAAATCCAAGACATTTACAGAGATTACCAATGCATCGTTGTACAGTTGTAGCAACCTATCTGCGTCTTCTTCCGTGAAAGTAGTGTCATCCTCAGCAACTTCTCGGAGTCTCTTCAGTGGGTCTCTAACACCTTCATTATTTTTGCCGCCGAAAATGTCACACCATTAAATTTGTTCCCCCTGAAAATCATGTTGATCGTCAAGCGTGAGGTATCTTCTCCTATTTTTGAAGGTTCTGCATTATCACGATTGCGGTCGTAGTTATTTTTATCTTGTTCACTTAAAAATTCTCTAAGGTGGTCATTTTTCATCAATGTCGCCACCTCCTCGCGCAGATGCTGATAATCCCCTGCCCGGTGACTGTTGGTTCTATGGTATTCGCACGACAAATTAAGAACCCTTTGCTGAGATTGAATCTCACCGGCTTTGGAATCGTGCTTCTTTAATGTTCCTCATAGCTGAGACCAACTACATTACGCTAACTTTAAAGTTGTATTCAGAAAACTTGGGGTAGGAAGAATTTCGAGAACCCGATGTCTCCTTGTCCTGCAATGACCAATTATTCCGGCCATGATCGGTTCTCCTATCAGTAGCAAAATTTATCCTTCTACGAAAAACCTCTGTTGCATTATTCGGCTCGCTCATAGGGAAAAAACCGACCCCTTGAAGACCGCCGATCTGTGTTGAAATCATCCTTCAATTTCTCCTTATTCTTTTCGCTGTCTCGACCTGTGGTTGATGCCTGAATGCCGAACTGATCATCTTCAATTCTTATCTTTGACTCATATCATTTATGAACATCTGCCCATGTTAGTGCCTGGAACTCGAGCAGAGTTTCTTTTAATATTTGGGAAGCATTGGAACTTCTCGGATTCAACCCTTTAATAAATATTTTTTCTGATTCGTCTGGTATGGCCGGGAGAAACATCCTTTCTTTCTGGAATCTGGTCACAAACTTTCGCAATAATTGAGACTCTCCTTGTGTAATCTTGAATATATCGGCCTTTCATGTTGTAACTTTCTAGCCCCGGCATGGGCCTTAATGAGAGAATCCACGTGCATCTAAAAGGAATCTATGGAATGCTCATGCAAGAGAGAATACCATGTCAAGGCTCCCATCATGAGGGTCTCCTAGAATTTTTTCAATAAGACTGACTCAATTTTATGTGGAGCCAAATTATTTCCCTTCACCGCCGTTATATATGTTGTGATATGATCTTGAGGATCTAAAATCTCATCGTATTTTGAACCATATGGCATTTTGAATCGCTTCGAGATCATCTCTGGTGCCACACTCTATTTGATCTGTAGTTGGGTGTACTTATTTGAATCCGGTCCTTTCAATAATGTCGGTTTGCTCGGAATTTATATCCATGCGGGCATCTATTTCTCTCACAAACTGCATGAGTTCAGCTTAAAGGGATCATTCTCGTTATTGTTACTGGATCCGTTACCGTTCCCCCCGGTCCTGTCAAAACCGACTTCATCCATTGGGGTGTTGTTATCAACCCTCTACGTTGTTTGATTTGCAGGAGCACCGGGAGGAGCTGGACCTCGTCCATTCGTGATGTTGGAAGCACCCGACAACATCTGCCTTAATTTTTTCATGACCTGATCCTGCCACAAGAGATTGCCCATAATGGACTTATGTTGCTCCCTCAAGATTCTTATTGTCTCAACGACGAGCTCGTCTTCAACATCATCAGAAGTTGAATCTCGAACATGTCATGGATATTATCCGTTGTGAACTGGCATGACCTCTTCCCCCCTCGTTGTGGTTATCACTGATGGAATCTTCGTGCTGAGGTTGATTTCCTTGGGCCTCAATGTTGTGTGTGATGTTGACATCGTTATCTGCCATTTTTAATGAATTTTGCTAAGAACAAAGTATCAAAACAGTTAGTACTAGATGCAAGGATCAACTCAATTACACATTGTCTAAGCCCTACGGTGGACGTTGTCACACCTCTTTTTTACGCTTACCCGCGCGGGCGTGAAATATAAAAGAGAGTTTTTCCAATTAAAGGACAACCAAAACGGGATTCATTTATTGAGAGATTCGGAGTCGCCACTTGGGAGATTTATGGTGTCCCAAGTCACCGGTTTGAAACCCGAATTGAGGAAAGGTTTGACTCTATTTAACGGTCCGCGAACCAGAAATCCGGATAAGGAATTCTGTTAACCCGGGAGAAGGTGTTAGGCATTCCCGAATTCCGTGGTTCTAGCACGGTCGCTTAACTGTCATATTCGGCTTATTTATCTGATTTTTACAGTTATATACTTAATGCAAATTAATATCCCTTTACCGCTTTTATTATTATTATTATTTACGAAAGAGAATGTTGCCTAAAAATATGTTTCGAATCACGTCACATGAAATGCACCCGGATCCTCGACACATTCTTATTCAACATTTTGGGATTTAGATTTGGGCCGCATGAAATGCACACCCGTATTTAAGAAGGTAAAATTATTAAAATACGCGCCTAGAGCGATTACTTATTTACATTTTTGAGAAGGCCAGGAAATTCGCTAAGAAACGGCACATCTTGAAATCTAAATATTTTAGATATACATTTATGAGGGCCCCGCGATTTGTATAATTTTGTTAGGCGAGGCACACCTCTAATTCTAATTTAAAAGCAAACTACATTCCGCTATATTTATTTAAGAGTTAATTCAAGATTATTTAAAACATGTTGCAAGCCACACTACATGAAATGCACTTGTGGTTCACGACACGCTTTATTTAACCTTGTTCAAAATTGGAGTCGGGTCACATGAAATGCACCCCCGATTCCTTTAATCTAATTACGTCGTTCAGTTAAAGAATAACGAACCAATTTCCATAATGTGACAACATCGTGCTCAACTATAACCAATTCGAGTAAACATACGAATAGCTAACGAAGTGAGCAAATTCAAGACTATGGTGAACAATTACATAAACAATGGAAGCATAACTAGTTGGCGAGCATATGAAGGATTAGTCATTTTCATTAGCTAATTTCGACACTACAAGACCACCATTAATTATGAAATTGCATGTTCAACAGAATCATATATTTACAAAAAAATAATCTGAATCATACGAAACTAAATCAAATGCGAAACGATCCAAAATATTAACGAGAAGAACAATATCGGAAAAGAACATGCACCTTTATTTCTGCATATTTTCAACGTACACAACGAGAAAACGAACCTTTTATGACGATCTCAAACCTCGACCTCTCCGGACATAACTCGAATCAAACGACGACCTCGACTGAAGTTGTACCTCGTGAAGAAGACGAAGTGGTCTGTCCGTGTATATTGACTGTATATCTAGCATATATCGTGTATACTCCCGTCTCTGTTAAGAAGAAGCCATCCCCTTTTTTCGTCTCTCCGTTTCGTTTTTTTCCTTGTCTTTTGAATCCTTTTTTTTTCTTTCTGTTTTCGTTTTCAATTCCTTTTTCTTCTTCTTTCCTTTCTCGTTTTTTCTTTGTTTTTCCTTTCTCTTTCCTTCTCTCGTTTCTTTCTTCTTTTTCCTCTCGTTTCTTTCTTTTGTTTTCAATAGTTTTCTTTTCTTTGTTTTCTCTCTGCCGTTCTTTCTTCTTCTTTAAGAAGAAGAAAATCACAACTCCCCTCACATGTAGTGTCATCCCTTAGGTGTAAAGTCTAGCTTCTTAGGTGTGTTCATGTGATTATATATTGTGTGTGCATGTGAAATATCAAGACCAAAATGGGGGCTCACATGGGTTATGGTTGTATTTTGTCCGTGTTCCCCATGTGCGGACTCGGACTATTACGGGCTAGGTCTGAAAATTATAAAAACGGGTAGTTTGAACCCGAATATTATTCTTCGCCCGGAACCGAGAATGGTGTTATTTAATTAATCCTAGGTAGTCAAAATAACTATAATACTCATAATTAAAATAAAACTATTTTTTATATTTTTCAAGTTTAAAATAACTACAAAATATTAATGAAACTATTTTTTTTATTATTTTCGTTTTTATAAAAAGATAAAAATATAAAGTACTATTTTTATATTTTTCAAGTTTAAAATAACTACAAAATATTAACGAAACTATTTTTTATTATTTTCGTTTTTATAAAAAGATAAAAAATATAAAGTACTATTTTTGTATTTTTCAAGTTTAAAATGACTACGAAACATTAATAAAACTATATTTTGTTATTTTTTATTTTAAGGTAAAAATAAAGTAAAAGAGTCAAATTTAGCTAAAACAACTATATTAAAACTAAACTAAATATTTTACGCTAAAAAGATAAAAAATCTCGGGGAGGGTCAAAAATCACGCGTTTACAGCTGCCCCTCTTTGACTGAAAACACAAAGAGTTTTCAGACAAAGAACGATTAAACAAGTGTTTTTGACCCGACCCGTATTCGGAGGGACTAAACTAAAAGAAGAGGAATGTGACCGAGCCCTTGTATCCGAGCTGCCTACATATCCTTGGCTATAAAGGAATCAGGCCATGTGTAGTTCGAAAGTGAGTGAGGAAGGGGTATACCGAGGTGGAGAGCCAGTCGAGGTGTCGTTCCGTCGAGGTTCTGTTCCATCGAAGTTCCGGTCCGTGGTCCTGCTATTACATCAAAATCAAAACATGAGAAAGACTAACTAAGCCTATCAGCTACTAGTTAACAAGATTCCTATCTACAAGTCTTCTGAAGCTTGATCTTGAGTATTGGTTGGTGCTTCATGCGGACTCTAAATTTGAACCTTGATACTTGCTAGTTGCAGGTGCTGCTTTTCGAATCAAGACCAGGTATAAAGTGCTTGTGACCTCGGCCATGTCTTGAGCATGCCACATCTTTCATCAACTTCTGCATTTTGGATTGGCTTCATGCCTCTTTTTTTTTTTTTTATTGTGACTAAACTTCTGTTGATCCCCTCGGACTGTTGACTCACAACTTCAAAATGAATCGCCACTCCATTCTTCAGGCGGGCTCCCTGACTTCAACTATAACTTCAAAATAAAATCGCCACTCCATTCTTCGGGCGGGCTCCCCGACTTCAACTACAACTTCAAAATAAATCGCCACTCCATTCTTCGAGCGGGCTCCTTGACTTCAACTACAACTTCAAAATAAATCGCCATTCCATTCTTCAGGCGGGCTCCCTGACTTCAACCTCTTTTGAAAATAAATCGCCATTCCTCTCTTCAGGTGGCTCCTGACTTCAACAACATCTTTTGACATAAATCGCCATTCCTCTCTTCAGGCGGGCTCCTGACTTCAACCTCTTTTGAAAATAAATCGCCATTCCTCTCTTCAGGCGTTCAACAACATCCTTTGAAAATAAATGGCCACTCCATTCTTCAGGCGGGCTCCTGACTTCAACTACAACTTCAAAATTAAATCGCCACTCCATTCTTCAGGTGGGCTCCCTGACTTCAACTACAACTTCAAAATTAAACCGCCACTCCATTCTTCAGGCGGGCTCCCTGACTTCAACTACAACTTCAAAACTAGATCGCCTTCCTTTGCTTCTTGTACCACTTTATTCTTGCTGCATCAACTCTTGAACCATCATTTCTCCTAAATTACCTTGTTTCGAAACTGCTTTCCTCCTGGGTCATGTTGCTTTCCCTCCTGACTGCTGAGGATATCTTTAGAACTATTTACTTGCCTGCTGAGGATAATGATGCTGGGAAAATTTTCTTTCATTCCCTCCTCTCCTTTGACTCATGCGCTTGAATTTGCGCTGGGATCTCTTGTTGTAACCCTCCGCTTTATGATGGGTTACTGGTTTCAAGACCTGCAATGTAAAGACTGAAGACTTGCCTTTTGTTATACAGGTAGGCGCCTGCTTTTAGTAGCAACTTTTGAATTAAAAATGCATTCTGGCAATAATTTATGAAATATGCAAAGGACAATGTAAAATAAAACAAACGTAAAATATCCTATTCGAGGGCGAATAGTCCCATCGTATTCTATGCGAGGGCGAATACTCCCATCGTATCCTATTCGAGGGCGAATACTCCCATTGTATCCTATTCGAGGGCGAATACTCCCATTGTATCCTATTCGAGGGCGAATACTCCCATTGTATCCTATTCGAGGGCGAATACTCCCATTGTATCCTATTCGAGGGCGAATACTCCCATTGTATCCTATTCGAGGGCGAATACTCCCATTGTATCCTATTCGAGGGCGAATACTCCCATTGTATCCTATTCGAGGGCGAATACTCCCATTGTATCCTGTTCGAGGGCGAATACTCCCATTGTATCCTATTCGAGGGCGAATACTCCCATTGTATCATATTCGAGGGCGAACACTCTCATTGTATCCTATTCGAGGGCGAATACTCTCATTGTATCCTATTTGAGGGCGAATACTCCCATTGTATCCTATTCGAGGGCGAATACTCCCATTGTATCCTATTCGAGGGCGAATACTCCCATTGTATTCTATTCGAGGGCGAATACTCCCATTGTATCCTATTCGAGGGCGAATACTCCCATGATATCAATGTATGAAAGTGAGCAAACCCGAGACGTCCTGTTCGAAGGTGGACAAACCTGAAACATCCTATTTGAAGGTGGACAAACCTGACACTTCATCTTGAATTGCCTTCCTCGTTTCTCCGAGAAAATTTTCAACAACGGCAGAAAATTTTCTGCCCCAGTATTGGTGTTCTTCCTTGTGGCATGACTTTCCGCTATCAATAGCACTTTCTTTCCCTATTTCAAATCAAAGAAAATTTGTTAGTTCAAAACATTGTGAGCGGTTGTGCCGCTCCTGTGTGGTGGTTTTTCCTTTTCTCCTTTCCCTCGCTCGGGGTTCCCAAAACTTGTTGGGGAATGATTTTATTTGTTGGAGATGGTACTCCTGCTGGGGATGTGTTTTTTCATTTATCCCTTCCCCGTTCTGTGTTTCTCAACTTGCTGGGGGTTATTTTGTTGGAGATGGGATTTCCTTTCTTCCTTTGCCACTCTGTGTTGTCCGACCACCTCGGAACTTGCTGAAGATAACACTGCTGGTGGATTTTCATTTCCTCAAAATTGGTGTTTCACTCTTCTGAAGACTGTTGGAGATGACATTGGTTTAAATATTGCTTCCCTTAAGGCCTTCTTTCTTCCTTTTTACCCAAGTGGTATTCGATTTCCAGAAAATTTTCAAAATGAAAAGAAAATTTTCTGCCCCAGTTTAATAATCTTCTTTGCACCATACTTCTTGCCGTCAATGGCATTTCCTTGCCTTGCATAGTAATTGGAAAGTTGGTGGCAAGTTTTGAAGTCATTTCTCACTTGTTCTGACTAGACAGACTTTGATGGGAAATTTTTTTTTTTTTTTGATAAAACGAGAAAGATAAAAAGAAACAAAATAGAAGACAAAGGAAAAAATGACTCTCTAACAAGAAATAACTACAAAAACTTATCAAACGCGAATACCAATTCTACTGGTCATGACATGCACATATGGCCTATCCTCTGTCGTTAATCGCCTTTCACAATTTCCATCTGACTGTCACCTTTATTTGACTTGAAGCGTCCGAAGGGTTTTAACTTTCAAGCCTCTCTCATTTTTGTTTTCTCTCAGCTTTCATCGCCTTATGGTGCCTGTGAAGGTTTTCACCGGTAAGACTCTCTCATTTGTATTACTTTTAGCTGGGGATTGGGGTGTCACCGCCAAGACTCTCTCGTATTTCCTTTCTGCTGAGAATCAGCGTCTTTTCTGTTGAGAATCAGCGTGTTATATTATGATAGGACTCTATCCCTCGCCTGACGCGGCATCTTTTGAAGACTGATCGGAAGGTCTTTCTTTGGACCGTAATGTGGGATTTGGTCAGGGTTAGAAAGAAATGGTATTGAAGGCTCAAAACAAAATCAATTTTGGGTTCAAAATTTACAACCTTCGGACCTAAATTTATTTATAATCAACACAATTTTTCTTTGCCCCAGTTTTTACTTGGGGAATTTTTTATTACTTTATTTACATTATGACCGAGCTGTGAAGCGCCTACGTATCCTCTTTAAGGAATCAGGTCAAACGTAGTTCCCATTTCCCTTTTTTTCAAGTTTCTCTTTTTCATTCATTTTTCTTGTTCTTTTCTTTTCTTTATCTCTTTTTGTTGTTTTTTTTTCTTTTTCTTTATCCCTTCCTTCTCTTGTCTTTCAAACTTGTGTTTCTAGTCTTTGCAACTAATTCCGAAGGAGGGGTATGAAAAAATTTAAATTAAGGCTCAAAGGGTTGACGATGGATAAAGTGTTTGGATAGCAGAACAAAATGCCTTCGTCATTCCAATCTTCAAAACATGCCAAGTTCAAACAACATATTCACGACATCTTCTCTTTGTGCCCTGATTGATAACCATATCATCCATTCGCCTTTTCATCTATCATTTTAAAGTATTGCTGGGTGACACTTCCATTTCGGTATCACGAGCGAACCCCGTCTTAGCATGGCCAATTTTCCTTTAAGGGTTTCTTCATATTTTACCTGCCCCAGTCTCACATGATTTGGGCCCCAAATAATCTCAAATCATTTTTATTTTATTTATTTATTTTTTTTTAAAATGACCCGATTATCTTTGAATTGCTTCATGATTTACCCTTAATATTAGGCCAAAATTATGTGCGATGCCATGTCATTAGAGTTGGCGTTCGAACAAATGACAAATTTAAAGATAGAAAAACTAAACAAAAAGACGAACTAGGTAATAAAAGACCAAAAGTTTCACTAAACGGAGAAGTGGTTGAAATACAATCAAGCAAACCAAAATACAAAACTGAAACGAAACTTGAAACGACTAAGCAAACTGCAATGACCAAAAATGGAAAGATAAGGGGGTTTCACTTCAAAACAAGATCCGGGTCACAACCCCGAAAATAACTCGGACAAAAGAAATGACAACAAAACAAACCACCGAAACTCCTCCCGATTACCAAGCATGACTTCTTATATGTTGGGTCTAATGGTGAGCTGGCAATGGATTCTGATTAATGTTGGGTGCCTCTGGTGTCTGAACCTCGATCTTATTGGTGTCAATAAGATTTTGCACTGCATGTTTCAGTTTCCAACATTTCTCGGTATCATGTCCGGGAGCCCCTGAACAATACTCACAACTTACTGAGCGATCCATATTTGGGGGTAGGGGATTTGGCAATCTTGTCTCAATAGAACTCAACAAACCTATCTGCTTCAATTTGTGGAACAGAGCAGTATAAGTTTCTCCCAACTCGGTGAAGGTTCTTTGTGCCTTTTCCTTTCTGAAAGCATGATTCCCTCGGAAACCTGGTCCTGGAGGGTTATTGTAAGCCCTTGGTGGTGGATATGTGTTTCGGGAAGGGTGATTAGGGTGATTTGGGTAGTAGGGTTTGGCTTGGTAATGGGGTGAAGGACCTTTCGATCTGGACCAAGTACCCTCCTCTACCGTTGCGACTTCTTCCCTTCTCTTCTTCCCGAATGCAACCCCTGTGCCATTCTGAATAGCTTGAGTTGTTGCTTTCAACGTGGAATAGCTTAAGATCTTGTTGGACTTAAGTCCCTCTTCTATCATTCCGCCCATTTTGACCACCTCATTGAAAGATTTACCAACCGATGTCACCAGGTGACTAAAGTAAGTTGGCTCCAGTGTCTGCAAGAAGTAATCCACCATCTCGTTCTCTCTCATCGGGGGATCTACCCTTGCTGCCTGTTCCCTCCAGTGGAATCCAAATTCTCTGAAGCTTTCGGCGGGTTTCTTCTCTAGTTTTAGCAATGATAAGCGGTCAGGAATTATTTCAAGATTATATTGAAACTGGCCGATGAATGCTTGGGCCAGGTCATCCCATGTAAACCATCTGCTGGGATCCTACCTGGTGTACCATTCTAATGCGGACCCTCCCAAGCTCTGACCGAAGTAAGCTATCAGAATTTCATCTCGCCCTCCAGCTCCTCGCATTTTGCTGCAGAAACATCGGAGATGGGCTACTGGGTCACCATGCCCCTCGTATAGATCAAACTTGGGCAATTTGAACCCACCGGGCAACTGGACATCTGGAAATGGGCACAGATCTTTGTAAGCAACGCTGACTTGGTTGCCTAAACCATGCATATTCCTGAAGGATTGCTCCATGCTTTTGACTTTCCGAATAACTTCCTCATGCTCCAAACTTTTGAAGTGCTTTTCCGGTTCTGCCGGGTTATCCCAGTGAGGGGTGTGTGAATGCGGTTCAGGAGCCTTAAAGGTAGGCTCGGGATCATAACAATGATTGTCATGTATTTGGAAAAGCGGTTCACTGGACGACTTCTGTAAAGTAGCAGGTGGAGGTGCCACGAAAACAGGGGTGACCGGAGGAGGAGTATTTTGTCTAGCTGGTGGAACCTGGGATGTATAAGGGTTTTCCCCTTGATAATATGGATATATTGGTGCACTTGTCGAGGGATCAATAGGCGGACGCTCTGGAACTGGTGTAAGAGTAGGAAGGTTTGGTGGTGACTGTCCCCTAGCCCAGGCTAGGTGCATCTCTGTTATTTGCTGTCTCAACCAGTCCACCTCATCTTTCATTATCTGTATCTCTGTTTTCTCTCCATCGAGACTTTTGCCTGAACTAGACATGCTTGCTAGAATTGGCCCTTTTGATCTAGTATGGTAATGGTGATTGGCCAGAATATTCTGTCAAGCCAACCGCTAAACTTTCTGAAAATGCAACAAACTTGTAAGCTCACAGAGTTTAACAGATATGTTATCACACATTGGATGTAATGCACTTAGTCAGTTAACCATATATGTATTTGCCACATGCATCACTCCAGCTTTTCCTTTTCCATTATCCTTGAAAACCTTTCTTGTTATTAACTTCCATTTTTTTTTTCTTTTTTTCTTTTTTTCTTTTTTTTTATATACATATACAGTGTGGTCGAATCTTATGGAGATTGCCTACGTATCATGACCCCGCATGAATCAGACCGAGCGTAGTTCTTGCAAATTAATGCAAGAAATAAAGAAATGTTTATTTGATTTTTTTTTGATTTTTTTTTTTTTGAAGGAAAATTATAGAAGCCGACTCCAACTACAAACTCTAATGAAAAACTTTCACACCTTGTGCTAGATATTTCTACAAGAATAAGAATATTTTTAGCGCCAATTATGATTATTTCTACATAATTAGCCATGTAATGGCTTATTTGGCAAAAATGGCTATTTTTGCAAAATTTATTTAATAAAAAAGATAAACTTGAAAAAAAATTTCCTCCTGTGGCTCATGGGGGCATCGTTCGGCATCGCCATAAGCCAACACAAGACTGAGAAGTTTCTAATGTCAATTGACTATTTTTACAAAATTGGCCATGTAATGACTTATTTGACAAAGCGGCTATTTTTGCAAAATTTTATTTAAGAGACTACAAATTCAAAATTTTTCATCTTAGGGCCCATGGGGCATCGTTCAGCACCGACACAGGCCAACACAAGACTGAGAAAGTTTAAATGCCAAATGTGGCCATTTGAGCAAAACCATATGTTGTTTTTTTTTGCCAAGTTGAGTGATGACTCAAACTTAATTTTGCGGATACGGCCTTTCAATATTTCCACGAGGGAATATTTCAAGGTTGTGCCCAAAAATTATTTACAAAGACTCAAAGTGGCTATTCTTGCAAAAATAGCCTTCCGGTGTCCTTTTGGGGAACATTCGGCTTATTTTAAACAAGAATAGTATCACCCGATTTATTTATAATAAAATAAAAAATTTGACACATTTTTTTTGGTTATTTTTTGCAACAGGGGTGTGAACCCGAACTTGATTTTGCGGCTATGGCCTTGCAATATTTCCACAAGAAATATTTCAAGGCTATGCTCGTAAATTATCTAAAATGACTCAAAGCGGCTATTTTTGCGAAAACAGCCTTCCGGCGTCCTTTCGGAACATTCGGCTATTTTCAAAAACGGCATCACTTTGATTTTATTGACAAAATTAAACACACATTTTTTTTGATTTTTTTTTAAAAAAAAGGGTGGTAACCCAAACTTTATTTTGAGGCTACGGCCTTTCAACATTTCCACATGGAATATTTCAAGGCTATTATTCAAAAAGAAAAAGAAAAGACTTCAAAGTGGCTATTTTTGCAAAAACAGCCTTCCGGTGTCCTTTCAGAACATTCGGCTATTTTCAAAAAAAGCGTTACGTTAATTTTATTGAAAACTAAAATTTCGACATTTTTTTTAATTTTTTGAAGGGGGTGGTTGGACCCGGTGAGGGTTGCCTACGTATCCCACCTAATGGCGAGAATCAAACCTGCGTAGTTCGGTCAAATAAAGCAAACTACATCTGTAAATGAAACAAACTATATATTATTATTATTTTTCCACACATTTTTTTTTTTAATTTTTAAATTTTTTTTTCTTTTTTTTTAAGTAAAAAAAACTATTTTGAAACTATATATTTTTAATTTTAACCACACATTTTTTTTTATTTGTTACAACAAACGTTTTTTTTTCTTTTTAAGTAAAAAAAATAAACTATTTTGAAACTATTTTTTTTTCATTTTCCTCAACATAAAAAAATCGGTTAGCCTACAAATCTGATGCAAATAAATGCGTAAAACAAACAGGATGCAGCAGGATGGTCTTTTCATTTCAGGTCACCTGTCCTAGACGGACCCAACCCCTGTGTTGAGTCCCCTAAGTCAAATGCAACATGATGCAAATAAACGTTCCTACTAGGGATCCGGCATGGAGCTTTGTTATTCTAGGTTTAAAAACCTGGGTTTATTGTTCTAGACCTGGCTTACCCGAGCGGACAACTCGAGCCGAGGAGGAGGCAGCAACCCGGGAATACAGAAGCTTCACCGGTTTTGCAACTTATCCAAACCTCGTTCTAAAGTGGGAATTAGACACTATACAGAAAAGAAGTCACACGAAGTGCACCCTTCTTCGTGATTTAGAAGACTCAGAGAGGAGATTGGTTTCGGCACAATTTATATGTACAGTTCAAAAAATATCAAAGCGATAAAAATATCATTTTGCACATTTAAACCCAAAATAATAATAAACCAAATACAACAATTATTCAAAACTCGGGTTCTAAAACCCTGATCAAGTGGTTCTGGGTTTATCATCTTTTTTGGAAAAGGTGTCTAGACTGGCTTTAACTCGAGCGGACAACTCGAGCCGAGGAGTGTCAGTGCACCGGTAGCATGGCTTTCCGGCTTAATTGACAATGCTCCCCGCCTAAACAAGTGTGACTACAAATCCTTCACTGGGTGCCAAGCACCACAGCTATCTTGAGAAAAACGGGCTATGTCCAGCAAATGCCAGAGATTATATTTCAAAGAGACTCAGAAAAAAAAATGGGTATCGACACAATTTATATACAATTCACAAAACATCAAAGCAGTAAAAACAATATTTAGCACATTAATACAAACATATAATAAAATCAGATAATAAATAAGCCAAAGCGATAAAAATCCAAGCTCGAATTCTTAAACCCTGAACCAGTGGTTCTGGGTTTTTTAATCCCCAGCAGAGTCGCCAGAGCTGTCACACCTCCTTTTTACGCTTACCCGCGCGGGCGCGAAATATAAAAGAGAGTTTTTCCAATTAAAGGACAACCAAAACGGGATTCATTTATTGAGAGATTCGGAGTCGCCACTTGGGAGATTTATGGTGTCCCAAGTCACCGGTTTGAAACCCGAATTGAGGAAAGGTTTGACTCTATTTAACGGTCCGCGAACCAGAAATCCGGATAAGGAATTCTGTTAACCCGGGAGAAGGTGTTAGGCATTCCCGAATTCCGTGGTTCTAGCACGGTCGCTTAACTGTCATATTCGGCTTATTTATCCGATTTTTACAGTTATATACTTAATGCAAATTAATATCCCTTTACCGCTTTTATTATTATTATTATTTACGAAAGAGAATGTTGCCTAAAAATATGTTTCGAATCACGTCACATGAAATGCACCCGGATCCTCGACACATTCTTATTCAACATTTTGGGATTTGGATTTGGGCCGCATGAAATGCACACCCGTATTTAAGAAGGTAAAATTATTAAAATACGCGCCTAGAGCGATTACTTATTTACATTTTTGAGAAGGCCAGGAAATTCGCTAAGAAACGGCACATCTCGAAATCTAAATATTTTACATATACATTTATGAGGGCCCCGCGATTTGTATAATTTTGTTAGGCGAGGCACACCTCTAATTCTAATTTAAAAGCAAACTACATTCCGCTATATTTATTTAAGAGTTAATTCAAGATTATTTAAAACATGTTGCAAGCCACACTACATGAAATGCACTTGTGGTTCACGACACGCTTTATTTAACCTTGTTCAAAATTGGAGTCGGGTCACATGAAATGCACCCCCGATTCCTTTAATCTAATTACGTCGTTCAGTTAAAGAATAACGAACCAATTTCCATAATGTGACAACATCGTGCTCAACTATAACCAATTCGAGTAAACATACGAATAGCTAACTAAGTGAGCAAATTCAAGACTATGGTGAACAATTACATAAACAATGGAAGCATAACTAGTTGGCGAGCATATGAAGGATTAGTCATTTTCATTAGCTAATTTCGACACTACATGTCACGACCCCAAATCCGGTCATGATGGCGCCCAGCACATTGCTAAGCCAGCCTGACCAATCCATATCAACCACGGAGCTAGAAGCTCTCTTTAACCCATTTAAACAAATTAATTCAAGAAATAACAGCGATACATGTAACGAAAACGGGGAACCAAGTCCCATAATACATCAACTCCTATAGACCAAGGGTCAAGAGTCATGAGTCTCTACTGAACATGAGTGTATAAAGGTTTACAAAATACCAAGTGCGGAAAGAAATGTCAATACAAAATCCAAAGACAAGTAGGAAGGAATATCGGGTCCTGCGGACTCTGCAGCTACCTCGAATATCCACAAACGTCGCCTCGCACAGCTACTGGATCACTGCTGAGAGGTACTTGGATCTGCACACAAGGTGCAGGGAGTAAAATGAGTACTGCCAGACTCAGTGGTAATAAACAAGGGTAAGACAGCAGATAAGAAATCCGCAATAAAGCACTATGTAAAGCTATAATCAGCTACCCTGTCATAGAATCAATCTTCACTGTACCTGTACCAACAAATACCAATAAATAGCATAACAGCTAGCAGATGTAGCTAAATGCAATGCAATGCATGATATGACCGCTACGGCGTGTAGCCCGACTCCAATTTTGGGTACCCGTGCTCACTGTGGGGTTCAGACTCCGGAGGGGCTCCTACAGCCCAAGCACATCTCATAGAGATATCCCTGCGGCGTGCAGTCCGATCCAACATATATCTCGCTGCGGCGTGCAGCCCGATCCACTACTAGTCAGCTAATATGCAGATACAGCCTCGCATGCTCAAAAGTAGTTTTTGAAAACTCTTTTATCATTTTTCAGTTGGAAAACAGTAATATCAAGTTCCAGAGATTGGAATTAGCATAATAACAAAAATAGCTGCGGACTAGTAGTAAACTAGCATGTCTATGTGATAAGACAATGATAACGATCCTCGCGGGATCCAATAACCGGCTCACGGCCCACATGTATACTCAACCGCCCAAGAAGGGGGTTCCTCGGCTCAAGAGTGGCCATTCTCACAATATATATATATATGCAACCATCCGAGAAGGAGGTTCGACGGCTCTAGAATAGCCAATAATACAAGATCAACAGGTTGGACTAATATGTAGTCTCCAGTTCATGATCGACCCCGCACTCTCAAGAGTGTGCGTGTCTCGCCGCTATACAGCGTCACAACGTGGTATACCGGGGTTTCGAACCCGCTGGTCATCACCCACATCTATTACTCACCTCAATACAGCCGCGACGACTATTCCGCAATGCCCTTGCCACGAGAATCAAGCTCCGTACGCGTAGAATCTGATCAAATACAGTAGAAACACGACAAATTAGGCCAATGGGACGACACCCAATCAATACAACTCAATTTACATCAAAATTCCCAAAGTTGTCAAAACCCGAGCCCCGGGCCCACATTCCGAAAATTTACGAAATTCACATTTCTGGAACCCTCGTCTCAATACGAGTCTAAGCATATCAATTTTACCAAATTCGGACTCCATTTGCCCATTCAAAACCTTGATCTTCTAAAGTCCAAGACTAGGGCTAAATCCTCCATAAATTACTTCAAATTCCTCCATTTTCATGATATAATTGCGCAATATTATCAATACTAATCATAATATGAGTTCATAGTTGATTACCTGATGATTTCCCTTGATTTTCTCCTCAAAATCGCCCAAAATCGCCCTTAAGCCGAGACCCACAAATGTTAAAATGTTTCTGAAATTTTTCTAACTTCTGATACACTTACTTACAGCGATTTTCGCTTCTGCGGAACATTTTCCGCTTCTACGCTTCCGTATCCGCGACCAAAGGGTCCTGCGGATATTTCCGCTTCTGCGGCTAGGCGTCCGCCTCTGCGGACTCGCCTAAGCGGCTCCCTTCCGCTTCTGCGATGGCCGCTTCTGCGGCTCCCTTTCCGCTTCCGCGATTCCGCTTCGGCGGAAAATGCTCCGCTTCTGCGGTGCCCAGCGCTTCTGCGCTCCTGGTCCGCTTCAGCGCACCCGCTCCTGCGCCCATAATTCCGCAGGAGCGGAAACAACAGAAGCAGTGCACTAGTTTCTGCAATTTTCCATATTTTCCCCCGATTAACCATCCGAAAACACCCCGAGGCCCCCCGGACCTCATTCAAACACACCAACACATCCTAATTCCTTATTCGAACTTATTCCAATCATAAAAACACCATCCTAAACATCAAAATCACCAATTAACCACGGATTCAAGCCTAAATTCCTTAAAACATTCCAAATTACACATTCAATCAAAAACCCGACCAAACGACGTCCGAATGACCTGAAATTTTGCAGGCACATCCAAAATCACCTAACGAAGCTACTGCAACTGTCGGAATTCCATTCCGACTCCCGGATCAAAATCTCACCTACCGTTCGGATTTCGTCAAAATTCAACCTTAGCCAATTCAAGCCTATTTCTACACCGGGCCTCCAAATTCAATTCCGATCGCTCCCCTAAGTCACAAATCACCTTCCGGAACTAACCGAATCATCAGAATCCGATTCCGATCCCTATAACCAAATAGTCAACTCCGGGTTGACTTTTCTTATTCAAGTTTCTTTCACAAAGGCTATATGCCTCATTTCCAATCCAAATCACTCCTAACTCACCCGATAGACTTTAACACTGATAATAAAGCATAAAACATACAATTTCAACATAACGGGGTGGTAATTCCCGTAACGACGGGTCGGGTCGTTACACTACAAGACCACCATTAATTGTGAAATTGCATGTTCAACAGAATCATATATTTACAAAAAAATAATCTGAATCATACGAAACTAAATCAAATGCGAAACGATCCAAAATATTAACGAGAAGAACAATATTGGAAAAGAACATGCACCTTTATTTCTGCATATTTTCAACGTACACAACGAGAAAACGAACCTTTTATGACGATCTCAAACCTCGACCTCTCCGGACAGAACTCGAATCAAACGACGACCTCGACTGAAGTTGTACCTCGTGAAGAAGACGAAGTGGTCTGTCCGTGTATATTGACTGTATATCCAGCATATATCGTGTATACTCCCGTCTCTGTTAAGAAGAAGCCATCCCTTTTTTTCGTCTCTCCGTTTCGTTTTTTTCCTTGTCTTTTGAATCCTTTTTTTTTCTTTCTGTTTTCGTTTTCAATTCCTTTTTCTTCTTCTTTCCTTTCTCGTTTTTTCTTTGTTTTTCCTTTCTGTTTCCTTCTCTCGTTTCTTTCTTCCTTTCTATTTCCTTCTCTCCTTTCTTTCTTCTTTTTCTTTTTTCTCTTCTTTTTGAATCCCCCTCTCTGCCGTTCTTTCTTCTTCTTTAAGAAGAAGAAAATCACAACTCCCCTCACATGTAGTGTCATCCTTTAGGTGTAAAGTGTAGCTTCTTAGGTGTGTTCATGTGATTATGTATTGTGTGTGCATGTGAAATGTCAAGACAAAAATGGGGGCTCACATGGGTTATGGTTGTATTTTGTCCGTGTTCCCCATGTGCGGACTCGGACTATTACGGGCTAGGTCCGAAAATTATAAAAACGGGTAGTTTGAACCCGAATATTCTTCTTCGCCCGGAACCGAGAATGGTGTTATTTAATTAATCCTAGGTAGTCAAAATAACTATAATACTCATAATTAAAATAAAACTATTTTTTATATTTTTCAAGTTTAAAATAACTACAAAATATTAATGAAACTATTTTTTTTTATTATTTTCGTTTTTATAAAAAGATAAAAATATAAAGTACTATTTTTATATTTTTCAAGTTTAAAATAACTACAAAATATTAATGAAACTATTTTTTATTATTTTCGTTTTTATAAAAAGATAAAAAATATAAAGTACTATTTTTGTATTTTTCAAGTTTAAAATGACTACGAAACATTAATAAAACTATATTTTGTTATTTTTTATTTTAAGGTAAAAATAAAGTAAAAGAGTCAAATTTAGCTAAAACAGCTATATTAAAACTAAACTAAATATTTTACGCTAAAATATAGAAAATCTCGGGGAGGGTCAAAAATCACGCGTTTACAGACGTCAAATTCTATATCCGTAAAACGGTACAGTTGAATTTATACGTGGCTTATAGACAAGTGAATTATTTTGATCCCAAAATAATAAATAAATTAGATAAAAATTTAAGAGTCAGCCTTGAAGTTGAGGTAAAACAGCAAAAATATTGACTCTGACAACAGAGCTCCCCGGGACAAAATAACAATATAAATAAGCAAGAAGGTAAAATTGTATTGAGCTTTTAATAGAGTATAGTATATGTTTGTCAGAAAATTCGTGTCCTTTACAATGATTATAAAGCTTACTATTTATAGTTGCACCTAGGGAACAATGTCATATGACAATTATGAGGGCCATTGAATAATGTGTAACGGTAGGCAGTGAATGCCATATTCTTTGTAAAGGACCATATACTTGATGCTGTAGAATATTCTACACTTAATGCTACCGGGTGACAGATATTTATTTTGCTTTCATGAATATCCTTCTTTTCGATAACAAACGAGATCGTTGCTGATGGACCCGATTGTTTCTGTCTTCGGCCCGCATCTCTTTCTCCTGCGATCATTTAATATGAATATATTTTGCCTTATACAATAACAATTTGATTCATCTGTTATGAAGAT
Source organism: Nicotiana noctiflora (assembly GCA_032618575.1). Lineage (NCBI taxonomy): Eukaryota > Viridiplantae > Streptophyta > Magnoliopsida > Solanales > Solanaceae > Nicotiana > Nicotiana noctiflora. The sequence goes on along the minus strand of JASVEL010001902.1, from coordinate 19,023 downwards.
TCATATGTCTGCATTCGCATATAATGTTTGCTTTTATAAAAAAACTGCGAAACCAAAAAAAAAACCTCTTTCAATACTGTTTTTACATAATATTATCCAGTCCTAGACTCCTAGCCTTTGTTTTCAGTAATGTCGTACCATATGAGCATTTTCGCAGGTCAAGTCTACTCTAGTATAATAATAGTATTTGACATTCTATTGAATTCGTTTATGGTCAATGACGTCCATCTAACGTGATTAAGTTTGTGTCTTTTTCGTAAAGGGGTTGACGAAGACTCATGTTTTCGATTTTCCGTGATAGTTTGGTACAACAAGACAAGTAGATGAGGTGTTTAAAATTGAAAGAATTCAAGTGGCTCTATAATAACAAAAGTTCCTCGTTATTACTCGAGCATTTCAATGTAGCGTTAGCAATGTTTAGTTAGAGAGTTGTGGCCAATCAAACGTATGTAGTGTCAGCCTAACAAAATATTTTCTCAAGTAAACTGGATGGAACGTATATGGGTCGGAATTCGACACTATAATAATCAACGAAGTTAATCGCTTTTTCCGGTTAATGCAAGATTAATAAATGGAACAGCCGCTCCTAATTAATGATGCTTAATGCCCGCCTAAGATGATCGCTAAGACTACGGCCTATCCGCTATGTCGAAGATAACCTCTTAATGTGGTCGCAGCTGAATGTCAGCTCATGCAGCTTATAATTATAAATACCAAGAAAGGAAGCCGAAAAAAGGGGTTCATCTCCTTCCCCATGGGGACTCTCAAAACAGAGAGAGAATGAGAACTACAGAAAAAAGGTTATGAACCTCTCTACGGGGAGGCAGACCACCCTATTATCATCAATGAAGATCATTCATGTCTTCTGCTACTATAAGAGCTGTTCTTAATTATCATTTCCTTTACTTGATTCTCAATTTATTACGACTTGCTATGATTGACCCATAATATATGTATATTGTTTTGTATTCATAAAGTATGTAATAACTTTTGAGTCAAATAATTTGTACCGTCTGTGGGATTTCCTAGCAAGATCGTGTAGTTCTTCCAGAAATCAAAAGAAAAGGGGACGTCGGAAAAAGGAAAAACAACCCAACTAGAGCAAGCTTGCTCTCTCCCTCTCCCGCATGTCCGGAAAACCAGTTATACACCGCTAGAAGCCTCAAAATCAGAATCGAGCTTAGCCATTCAACAATTCAAACAATTAATGAAATTCAACTACAGTTGAACCGGAGCTCAGGCCATGCGCCTTCGCCAACAAATTCAACTACGGTGGAACTCGGACTCGGGCCATGCACCCCCGCCTTCAAACAATTAATGAAATTCAACTATGGTGGAGCTGTAGCTCAGGCCAAGCGCCTTCGCCAACAAATTTAACTACGGTTGAACTGGGACTCAAGCCATGCGCCTTCGCCAACAAATTCAACTACGGTTGAACTCGAACTTGGTCCATGCGCCCTCGCCTTCAAACAATTAACGAAATTCAACTACGGTTGAGCTGGAGCTCAGGCCATGCGCCTTCACCAACAAATTCAACTATGGTTGAACTCAGACTCGGGCCATGCGCCCTCGTCTTCAAACATTTAACGAAATTCAACTACGGTTGAGCTGGAGCTCAGGCCATGCGCCTTCGCGAACAAATTCAACTACGGTTGAACCGGGACTCAGGCCATGCGCCTTCGCCAACAAATTCAATTACGGTTGAGCTGGAGCTCACGCTATGCGCCTTCGCCAACAAATTACACTACAGTTGAATCGGGACTCAGGCCATGCGCTTTCGCCAACAAATTCAACTACGGTTGAACTAGGACTCAGGCTATGCGCCTTCGCCGACAAATTCAATTATGGTTGAACTCGAACTCGAGCCATGCGCCATCGCCTTCAAATAATTAATGAAATTCAACTATGATTGAGCTTGAGCTGTAGCTCAGGCCATGCGCCTTGGCCAACATATTCAACTACGGTTGAGCTGGAGCTCAGGCCATGCACCTTCGACAATAAATTCAACTACGGTTGAACGAGAACTCAGACCATGCGCCTTCGTCAACAAATTCAACTACGGATCAAGTGGAACTCAGACCATGCGCCTTCACTGACAAATTCAACTACGGTTGAACTTGAACTCGTGCCATGCGCCCTCGCCTTCAAACAATTAATGAAATTCAACTACGATTGAACTGGGACTCAGGCCATGCCCCTTAGCCGAAAAATTCAACTACGGTTGAACTCGAACTCGGGCCATGCACCCTCGTGTAACGACCCGGCCCGTTGTTACAGGAATTTACCACCCCGTCAGGTTGCAATTACATGTTTTATGCTTTTATATCAGTGTTAGAGCCTATCGGGCGAGTTAGGAGTGAATTGAATTGAAAATGAAGCAAATAGCATGTTTGAAGGAAGTTTGAATATGGAAAGTCAACCTAGAGTTGACTATCGAGTTAGAGTGCTCGGAATCAGATTCTGATGATTCGACTAGGTTCGGGAGATCATTTATGACTTAGGAGAGCAATCGGAATTGAATTTGGAGGTCCGGTGTAGTTTTAGGCTTGAATTGGCTAAGGTTGAATTTTGGCGAAATCCGAACGGTAGGTGAGATTTTGATCCAGGAGTCGGAATGGAATTTCGACAGTTGCAGTAGCTCTGTTAGGTGATTTTGGATGTGTCTGCAAAATTTCAGGTCATTCGGACATCGTTTGGTCGGGTTTTTGATGGAATGTGTAATTTGGAAGTTTTGAAGAAACTTAGGCTTGAATTCGTGTGTAAATGGTGATTTTGATGTTTAGTATGGTGTTTTTATGATTGGAACAAGTTCGTATCGTGTTTTGGAGTATGTTGGTGGTTTTCGTTGGGGTCCCGGGGTCTCGGGATGAATCCGGGGGTCCAAAACGGACCATTTTTGGGAAAAATGAGAAGGCTGGTTGCTGTCACAAATGCAGCAGGATTTTGCTCTCCGCGATCGCGGGGAGGGGGACGCGATCGCGTAGGGTTGGGGGCTAGACCAATGCGATCGCAGGAGCACCAATCGCGATCGCGTAGAGTTAACCGGGTGGCCATCGCGATCGCATGAGCATCTACGCGATCGCGTAGAAGAGAAATGGGGTCCAGGGAAATTTGTGCTACGCGATCGCAGGAAGAGAGACGCGATCGCGCGAAGCCGGATGTTTGAACATCGTGATCGCGTAAGGCGAGTCGCGATCACGTGAGGCCGAATTTTTGAACATCGCGATCGCGTGAGGCGAGTCGCGATCGCGTATAGCAAACGGGTCTGGCAGTGAATTAAATCACAGAACAGAAGGCTCACGGGTTTATACCCCAAAAACACAATTTTGAGCCCTAGAGAGAAGAAAACTCAAGGAAATCACCGAGAAATCATCGGGTATTCGTCGGAGGTAAGATTCTTGACTCAAAAACATCATTTTATGGTAGAATTAACATCAATCTTCATGAAATTGGGTTGAAATCTTGAAGATATGTGGCCTAGATATTGAAAACGGGATTTTGAGTTTTGGAAGGCCATTTGAACTTAGTAAATTTTATATGTACGGACTCGTGGCGGGACAAGGGTTCTGGAAATGTGAGTTTCATAATTTTTCGAGGTGTGGGCCCGGGGCTCGGGTTTTGCAAATTTCGTGATTTTGATATTTTTTGAGTTCTTTCGATTGGGTGATGTTCCATTAGCCTATTTTGATATATTTGTGCTGATTTGTGCTAGTTTTGACGTGCGTGGATGCCGGTTCGAGGAGCTAAGGCATCGCGGGCATGAGCTTTCGTCGGTTCGAGGCGGGTAATACTTGTAAATGATGTCCTGAGGGTTAGTAAACCCCGGACTTGCACATCTTGGTGCTGTGTTGAGGTGACTTGCACGCCGGATAACGGGCGTGTGGTAGAGCACCATTGGGGATCGCGACTTGGTCCGTCCCGCGTAATAAATAATAACACCTAATGTTGAAATGAATTGGACTAATTATCATGTTTGGGCTTCGTGCCAATTATTTGAATCCTTCAGGGATTGGTATCACTGTTTTGATAACACTGTGCATATTTTATTCTAAATTTAAGGTTTTAAAATGGTATTTTGCTATTCAGCATTTTTATAAGGTTATGAAAAACTTGAACAAGGTCTTAATAACATTTTTAGTTGTGAGCTAATATGATATTGTTGCTCGTAGGGCTTTCTTGATTATTTGTTAGACTGATTGGGGCCGAGGGCCATATGTTAGGGCATGACATTTTATGTGAGCATATGCATACACATGCATGGATCGGACTGCACGCCGCAGTGGTATACGGATCGGGCTGCGCGCTGCAGCAGGTGTGATATTAATATTGTGCTTGGGTCGTAGGAGCCCCTCCGGAGTCTGAACCCCACAGTGAGCACGGGTACCCAAATTGGATCGGGCTACACGCCGTAGCGGTCATATGCATTGCATGGAATACATACATTGGTTTACGTGTACTACGTGGCATAACATTCAGCACTCATACATTTCTGGCACACATGCATTAGTTGCCTTATTGACCAGATCTCCTGGTGTAAATTGATAAGGAGTGCTGAGCCCGAGGGGCTGATTTGAGTGCGGACTTGCACTGCTTGAGATTGTATCCAGGTATTGGTATATTATTATGAAAGAAAGTAGCTAAAAATTGAGATTTTTAATAATCTACTCACATATGCTGGAAAGGGATAAAAAGATAGTTCTGTATTGTGTAGCATGAGATAGTGCCTATCGTGGTTTTCTTCCCTTCAGCATTATTTACTTTTATTACCGCTGAGTTGGAAGTACTCACACCCGACTCCCTGCACCTTGTGTGCAGATCCAGGTATATCACAGCAGAGCTGATTCTATTGCGGCTCGGGAGTGCTTTTGGACAGTCGAGGTAGCTGCCAGCGTTCGCAGGACCTGATTCTCCAGTTTGTCTATATTTTTGTTCTGACCATCCCACACTTGTGCACAATTATATTCGCTATTTACACTTTGTATACTCTATAGAGGCTCATGACTCTTGACCCTTCGGTCTACGGGAGTTGACACGTGTTGGGACTTAGTTCCCTGTTTTTAATATATCTATCACTGTTATGCTTAAATTGGATAAAGTGAGCTTGTGGCTCCGTGATTGTTGTTGATTGGTCGGGCTGGCCTAGCAGTGTGCTGGGTTCCATCACGACCGGATTTGGAGTCGTGACACCTCGCCTTCAAACAATTAACGAAATTCAACTACGGTTGAACCCGGAGCTCAGGCCATGCACCTTCGCCAACAAATTCAACTACGGTGGAACTCGGACTCGGGCCATGCACCCCCGCCTTCAAACAATTAATGAAATTCAACTATGGTGGAGCTGGAGCTCAGGCCAAGCGCCTTCGCCAACAAATTCAACTACGGTTGAACTGGGACTCAAGCCATGCGCCTTCGCCAACAAATTCAACTACAGTTGAACTCAAACTTGGTCCATGCGCCCTCGCCTTCAAACGATTAACGAAATTCAACTACGGTTGAACTGGGACTCAGGCCATGTGCCTTCGCCAACAAATTCAACTATGGTTGAACTCGGACTCGGGCCATGTGCCCTCGCCTTCAAACAATTAACGAAATTCAACTACGGTTTAGCTGGAGCTCAGGCCATGCACCTTCGCCAAAAAATTCAACTACAGTTGAACTGGGGCTCAGGCCATGCACCTTCGTCGACAAATTCAACTACGGTTGAACTCGAACTCGGGCTCCCTCGCTTTCAAACAATTAACGAAATTCAACTACGATTGAGCTGGAGCTCAGGCCATGCACCTTCGCCAACAAATTCAACTACGGTTGAACTGGACTTAGGCCATGCACCTTTGCCAACAAATTCAACTACGATTAAACTCGGACTCGGGCCATGCGCCCTTGCCTTCAAACAATTAACAAAATTCAACTACGGCTGAACTGGAGCTCAGGCCATGTGCCTTCGTCAACAAATTCAACTACGATTGAACTGGGACTCAAGCCATACTCCTTCGCCCACGAATTCAACTACGAATGAACTCAGACTTTGACTATGTGCCCTCGCCTTCAAAATAATTAAGTAAGTTCAACAATAGTTGAACGTGGACTCAGGCTGCGTGCCTTCACCGGTAAATTCAAGTACAGTCTAACCAAAACCCAAACGGAACCCCTTCACCGATAAACTCAACAAAAAGTCAATCAAATTGAGGCACGAGTCAAACACCCTTACCAGCCAAGTAAGTACGTTCAACTCTAACTAAAATTAGAGGCACGTAAAGTCCGGCCTCGGTCGAGCTATCAGGTCGCATTCTCATCCTCACGACCAATAGTCCGACCGCGCTCGATTGGGACTAAGGCTAAACAGCATCACCCCCAAAAGGATGGCCCGACTCAATCACCCCGAGTCGAGAAGGAAGAGCCGCCGACATTCAAAAATTGACATGCCTACTGAAGTCGAATATTAAAATCAAACTGCCCCCTTAAACTCGGGCAAAACAAACACAAAGCAAATGACGAAAGGCAAATTCCTTCTTATTTGAAAAACAATCGCGGGTTATGCTCGCTTACATCCGACCGAGAACTGGCCAACAAAAAAAGAATAAATAACAACTAACAATGCAACAAACGCCAAATTGTGGAGAGAGATAAGAGAAAGGGGAAAGAGGAAAAAACTATTCTCTATTCGGCGCCATCCGCACCGTCACCGGCGCCCTCCGCGCTCCCGCCGGTACTATCATCAACCCCCTGCATTGTGGCGTCAAAGCCACACTCCATAAGGGCCTCCCGAGCCCTTTGGCGTGCCCCCTCAAAAGTGGTTTCGGGCACAATACCGACCTCAAACAAATTCTTATACACATCCCGCTGGGCCTTAGCATAAACCCAAATCTTGCCTGTCTGATAAGAAAAAACAGACTGCTCTTGGAGATGCCAGTTCTGTTTCTCTAAGATCGCAATCTGCCCCACCGCATCCTGAGCGCCACGCTCAAGGACCCCTATACGCTCCTCAAGACTTCCCCCCTGATGGAAGTAGCGGCCTTTACCAATAACAATTGAGACTCGCCGGCGTGGACAGTCCCTTGTAACTCATCAACTCTGGACGAGGCATCAGCCAGTTGGGACTTCAAGGCCGCAATCTCCCCTTCTAGTGCTTCCACTTTTGCACTCCACTCCGATGTGACTTCTGTCACCTTGGTTAACACAGGCGCTCACACTCAACATAGGCCCTCCTACTGGCTTCAAGCTCCTCATCCTTTTGATGCAGTTGCTTTTCCAGGGCCCTCACCCGACCAAGCACGTGTTGTGCCTGAAGATCCCTTCTCGCCAACTCCTCAACCAAAGCCCGACTATGAGGATCATTCCTTATGCGCACACGCATCTCCCTGCACCTATCTCGGTAACGACGACACTTCTCAAGCACCCACAAAAATACCCCCGAGTGAACATTGGCTCGGCGGATGCTCTCCACCTCCAGCAAAAAAGCATGCAGAACGAAAGACAATGATTTAAGCAGAAAATAAAAATAGGGTAAAAAGAAAGCGAATAAACCTTTATCTTTGAGCACGTACCAGCATGTCCATCACGACCACATCGTTCATCAGGCCGACATCCGTAACTTCCCTTAGTGACTCATTCTCTATCGCCGAACACAGCTGCCCAAACTGCGACACTAGACTCGAGCCTAGTAGCAGTAGATTTGAATCCGTGGGAACCTCAATGAGGCGCGGCCTCCCCTCCGGGTGGACAGTAGCATTTGTGACACCCTCTCGAAACATGCAAACGTCCTAAGAGTCCAAATCCTAGTCAGATCCAGACCTATCTCTTGCAGCCTCTCCCTCTGCCGCTTCCACCGATGGAGTACTCGACCCATCGATCTCCACGATCACCGAGGGAGTCTCTCTCATCTCGAACCTAGGGGTCGAAGACTGGGCCGTTGGAGTAGCACTTCCTTCACGATCCAAGCGGACTTGAGCATTATCCGCCCTCGATCCATCCTCAGGGGTATGTACCGCAGTCATACCCTCCCCCGCATCCGAAGGGGCAGGGGGAATCCTCTCCTACTCTTCGCACGAGGAGGAACCATCCCAAGGGCGAACAACCCCCGACGGCCCTTCATCCCGAAATAGGGGTCGAGAGGGGGAAGGAGCCGCAGAAGACTCAACCGATATCGCTCTCAGTACGCGACACGATGCCAATGCCGCAAAAAATCTAGCAATCGCACCTGGCTGCCGGAAGGTCAGCTGAGGGGCCCTGCCACGATTCACTCTTCCTGCAGCAGAAAGATGAAGTTAGCCAAAGGAACTATGAAACCCTGAACAAAGCAAAACAGAGAACAATCTTCTTACCCACGACTTTCCCCCGGCCGTGCTTTCCCCAAAAGGATGCCCACATGCGAATTCCCTCGGTATGAGGAAGTATGGCTTCGAGCCACCCGCGCATCCCTGCAAATAAGGCCGGTGGAGACCTCTCAGCTACAAAAGCAACGACAAGACGATATTCGCATAAGTACAATAAAAGAAGAAGGAAGGAATAAAATTTGCTATTTCAACAAGGGTAAGTCACGTGTATGGTTCCAAACCTCCGGGAACCCTGAAGGGGACGCCACTGAATGATCGATCCTGATATAAAAGAAATGCTCAAAAGGCCGAGGCTCAACCTCATCGTCCAGCATAGCCGTTAGCCCTCTCGCCCCCGCATTATCGGTGTGAACCTTTTCCTCATTCCGAGCAAGAATTATATCAGCATGGGTAGGTACGAATCCCTGTTTCCGCAGTCGGGCCATGCCAATCTCCCCCATCAGTGGGGCTTCACCCACGGGGTCCTCCCCTCCATCGGTAGTGAAGTCTATCACCGGACCTCCAAATATAGGGAGTACTTCATCCACTGACGGAACCCCCCAGTCTCAGCCTGCCCCTCTACTCCCATTGCGTGAGATGGCCCTTCAATCGCTGGAGGATTGACCGGTAAACTGACTGGAAGAGCTTCACGAGAAAAAGTGCTTGCCATCGCTTTGTTGCTAGAAGGATGAAGGACCGAATTCAGTAAAAACGATAAAACTTATCGCAATCAAGATAAGGGACAATGAATTTATAGAAGGAAAGAGCTCCAGAATTTCTCAGATAAATAATAGAGTATCGAGAAACTGATATCCCAATTCACTTTTATAGGCAACATAAATGATTTCGGAAAAAACCCATGGGTATCATTAACTGCATACCTAACCGTCAAAACAGTTTGATTCTACCAAGATATGCGCCGCCATCACGAGTACCACAAAGTGCCCACTCGACCTGATTCGTCATCTCGCTAACCGGAGCGAACGTAGAGTCTTGCCAATTTGTCGGACTGTACCATACGCCCCTAAAATTCTAAACACACCGCTTACATCGTATTCGGGCACGCTGCGTACGACTTGTCTCCCGTTGCCGATCGCAGTTGCATACCAAAGCAAACCCACAGATTAGGACGTGATCGAGTTCCGACCCCGCCCTGATCATACTAAGGACATCATACGTACTCATGATGAGGGGGTACCCAACGACTCGATTCTATGAAAAAGTGATCTCGCGAAACTCTACAAAATTTGGACCGTCGCCATGAAAGTCACAGCCTCGATCAGAGCGACGAGCTTCATTTCTTATCTAAAGTCTTCTATATCGTGGTCGATGAAATCCGCTCATCAAGCTCGAACGCGGGACGACCTCGATAAGCGAAGGGACTAACTTTATGGGTCAGAATCCGACCCTATAATAATCAACGAAGTTAATCACTTTTCGCGGTTAATGCAAGATTAATAAATGGCGTGACCGCTCCTAATTAACGATGCTTAATGCCCGACTAAGATGATCGCTAAGGCTACGGCCCATCCGCTATGTCGAAGATAACCTCTTAATGTGGTCCCAACCACCAAATGCCAGCTCATGCAGCTTATAATTATAAATACCAAGAAAGGAAGACGAAAAAAAGGGTTTCTCTCCTTCCTCAAATTAGAGAGAGACCAAAAGAAAAGATGATTGTAAGGTTCTGAACCTCTTTATTTATGGGGATGCAGACCACCCTATTAAATCAATAAAGATTATCCATGTCTTCTACTACTATAAGAACGGTTCTTAATTATCATTTTGCTTTACTTGATTCTCGATTTACTATAACTTGTTATGATTGACCCATAATCTATGTATATTATTTTGTATTCATAAAGTATGTAATAACTTTTGAGTCAAACAGAACGTATTAAAAATTTATTATGGTATCCTTTTTATTTGAATTAGGAAAGTGTTCAACTCATTGTGGTGTGAATACGAGGGAATGACAGGTTCAGTTGTCAATTGCTATGACTCATTCAATTGGAGACAAAATATGTTAAAGCGATATACCCCAAACCAAATAAAAAATGTTCAAATTAGTGTGGTTTCAGCGTAAATACGTGTATCGATAAGTTCTCTTTTGTTTTTGCCAGGAATTTTTCCTAAAGCAATATACCCCATACCAAACTTTATCACAATACCTATTTAATTCATTGACCCATTGACTCTTGTGGAAATATGATTCACCCACTGTTTTATACGGAATACTGTTACGCAGAGTACTATGAAATCGATTAAACAACTCCGTCAAGATATGTTAATTAATCTCTTTTAAATCCTTAAAATTCCTAGTCCCCATTAGATTTCTGTGTTAAAGAAGGTATGTCAGCTGGTCTCCCAGTTATTATACTACTACCATAATATTAAAATTCAGCTGCTAGTTCTTTATGTTATCCCTCTCGTCCCCTCCCTCAAACCCCTTTACCAATTCGAAGAACTCAATTTTGATGGCGGAAGAAGAGAAATCAGTGCAAGAAGAGCTTTCGCTTCCGATTTTACTTGCTGACAGAGTCATCAAATCAGCTCAAGAAGCTGAATCATCCAAAGTGGAATGTGCCGAACTGGCTCGTCACGCTACACAGCTCAGCCAATTCCTCCGAGCCACTGTTCGCCTTACCAGTTCTTCACAATCTCAGTCTCTTTATGACCGGCCTATCCGCCGTATAACATCCGAAGTTACCAAAACTCTGGACCGGGCACTTACTCTTGTTCGTAAGTGCCGCCACAAGCCCAATCTCCTCCGTCATGTTCTCGCCATCACTTCTACTGCAGATTTCCGGAAAGTCTCTACCCTTCTAGAAAATTCCACGGCCGATGTCACGTGGCTGCTCTCCATTTTCGACCCGGATGCGGGCCCCACTCTTTCACTTCCTCCTATCGCCAGCAACGATCCTATTATGGCTTGGGTTTGGTCTTACATCGCTACTGTTCAAATGGGTAATCTCCAGTACCGAATTGACGCTGCTCAAGAATTAGCTAACCTAGCTCGCGATAATGACCGCAACAAGAAAATGATTGTGGAAGAAAACGGAATTCCGCCTCTGCTGAAGCTATTGAAAGAAAGCAGTTCAGCAGAAGCACAAATTGCTGCGGCTACTGCTTTGTACAACTTGGCTGATCATGAGGAAAGAGTGAGGGCGATAGCGAATGATCTCGGTGTTCAAATTGTTGTAAAGGTGCTCGCTGAAGCACCCATGAGAGTTCAAATTCACATTGCGAATTTGGTCTCAAGAATGGCTGAATTGGACGCGTATGCACAGGAAGAATTTGGGAGAGAGAATATAACTAGGCCGTTAGTATCCCTTTTAGGAATGGATGTAGTTTTGGATGATAACAGGGAATCGCAGCCCCATAAGACGCCTAGTTTACATTCTTTAGTTCAAATAAATAAAGAGATGGCTCGGAATAATTTTGGTTTTCATTCTAATTCTATGGATTTGAGTAGTAGAGGTGGACATTATGGTAATAAGAAAGAGAAAGATAGAGAATTGGAGCCACCTGAGGTGAAAGCTAGGCTTAAAGTAAGCTGTGCAATGGCTCTGTGGAAATTGGCTAAAGGTAGTTTGTTAAATAGCAGGAAGATTACAGAGACTAAGGCTTTGCTTTGTTTGGCAAAGATTATTGAGAAGGAGAAGGGGGATTTGCAGATCAATTGTTTGATGACAGTGATGGAATTGGCTGCAGTGGCAGAGTCTAATGCTGAACTTAGACGAGTGGCGTTCAAGCCTACTTCACCGGCTGGAAAGGCGGTTATTGATCAGCTATTAAGGGTGATAAATGAGGAAACCAGCGCCCCCTTGGTGATTCCGGCTATTAAGGCAATTGGATGTTTGGCTAGGACATTTCCTGCAAAGGACACACGAATCATTGAGCATATAGTGGTTAAGCTTGGGGATAGAAATACTGATGTGGCTGTGGAAGCATGTATTGCTTTGGAGAAATTCACATGTCCGGACAATTTTAATCGCGTGGAGCATTCAAAGGCAATTATTGAATTTGATGGAGTACCAAAGCTGATGAATTTGCTGAGGAGCAATGACCGAGGCCAAATACACGAGCTTCTATTGCTCTGCTACCTTGCTTTACATGTCGGTAACAGTAAGGCCCTTGAGCAAGCAAGAGCATTAAGCTTCCTTGAGGGAGCTGCTCGTCATGTAGTTTCTCAGCGTCCTGATTTGAGGGAGTTGTTTGCCAAAGCGATCCACCATCTTGCACTTTATCAAGCTGGAGATCATACACATAGACAAGTTTAATGCTTCATCGTTGGGATTCCTATCCAACGAGAATGTCCATGCTTCTCGAATAATCAGGTTTGAAGCACTGTCCTGACAAAAGTCCTATTTATTATTCCTGCAGAATTTTCAGCTTCAATATTTGAAGGTTGCTATGTGAAATTGATGTGCATTGTACAGATCAGGAATTATCACACCTACACAAATGTTACATTGTTTATCTAAAGGTTGTCTACAGTCTCGAAGGTTACATTGGTTAACTTGCTGATTGTGCTTTACTGAGATATTAGAAGAACCAAAATAATTTCTTGGTTGCCACTAAAACAGTTTTTTCTCCCACTCTCCCACACCAATGTGATGGAGAGATGCATCATGCGAACTATTATCGATCAGTTCCCTCACACTCCTACGGATATTTAAGGGAATCACAGTTCTCTAATAACTCTTAGCCATTAATGGAGGTTCAACATCATCATTCTAGTGCTCTAATTATCTCCGGGCCAAATATATAAGTTTCTGGCAGATGTTAACATGTTTTTGGCCATCAGCTTTCTTTTGCCGTTGCACTTTTAATTTGGTATTGCAGAGTCCTAATTTGACGTGAAATAACTTCTTGCATGTATTATCTCAATAGGGTAAGCTATTTTTAGAGGATGTAACAATGGACAATTCCATCGTAAGGGCGCAACCCATTCGCTTATAACATTTAGATTAAACATTCAAGAGCTTGATTCAACAGTATTTGTCTCTCCAGGGAAAATTCAGTGAGGGTAATGATAAACTCCTACCGAAAACATAATAACACAAGAACAGTTGTAGAATAAATGAAAAATTAGTTAACAATCAATGTTATACTAGGATTGTTGAGACCGGTTAGATCCATTGTGAAATTTTAACTTTATGCATCTATCCTGTGGGCGAAGCCAGGAATTTCATTTAGAGTATCAAGCTTTAACTAAGTAAAAAAAACTCCCATAAAGGGTGTTCAATATATGTTATATACCGTTAAAATTTAATATTTTACCTATATATACAGTGTAATTTTCGACGAAGAGTGGTCAATCAGTTGACCACCCTTCGGGCTATGTACCTTCGCCCCTACTGTTGTGAATCATTCTTTGGAAGAGGAATTGATTTGTCGCACGATGTATACCAGGGAGAGAGCCTGCTGCACATATCTTCATGGTTTCAAATCCTAGGTTGCATTGCTGCAGAGAGAGCATTGATTCTATGTGATAAATGATAGTACTTGACATCTATTTGGAAGAAGTGTATTATCAGGAATAAGGGTGTCAACAGCATGCAGAATCAAAGCTATTTTGTGCGGAGTATTTATCTTCATATGTCCTACCACTTTTTAAGGCAATATTACATATGGAGTATAGCATACCTATTAATAGCCTATTTGGCTAAACTTCTCCAAGTTGAGAAGCTTTTTTTTATTTTATTTTAAAAAAGAGTGCTTTTCTTCAAAGTTGAAGTGTTTGGCCAAGCTTTTAGAAGAAAAAAAAGTGCTTTTGAGTAGCAGAAGCAGTTTTGGAGAATCAGAAAAAAGTAGCTTATTCCCAAAAGTGCTTTTGAGAAAAATACATTTAGAAACACTTCTTAAAAGCTTGGCCAAACACAAATGGCTGCTTAGAAGTGTTTTTCAAGTTAATTATCAAACACAAACTACTTTTTACCAAAAGTACTTTTGGAAAAAGTGCTTTTGAAAAAAACACTTATCAAAATAAGTTGATTTTTCCAGGTTGGCCAAACATACTATAATATTGGTCAATTATGCAACAAGGTTGTGACGTATTGGTCAATAAAGTGGGTAAGAAATTCCAATAGAGGAAAAAAGACTTGATGATTTCTTCCCATTTGTCTAAACCCCGGTGTACAGAAAATGCTTGTTTAATATGAAGGTGAGAGCAGTACTCCTTGTCATTTTTTTCCCGGTAAATACATTTTTTGATTAGCAAGTGGAAGAATTACAACATAATAGTAACTACATTTATTGATAACCTAGTGCAAGGATTACAGCATAATAAAAAAATAACTGAAGCAGCGTTAACATACTAGCTACATAACCATCCCAACTTCCCGTCTTTCGCCAAAGATTAGAATGGATGAAAATTCAGTTGTACACTTGGCTTTAGGTTCCCCTCGACGGCACACTTCCTGGATAACAGTCTTGATCAGCATATCAGCACTTCTAGTTTTCCCTGAAATAGTCTTAAATTCCTTTCTTCAACCTATAATTCCTGCCCTTTTTTTTTTCTTCATAAAAACAAATGATATTATTACTCAAATAAACTAGTCAACTGAAAATACAAGTTACAGGCCTTGTAGGCCCCTCGAATTAGAGAGAGAACTAAACAAGAAGTACTAACTACTAGAAGTCCACATTCTATCATAGATGGGAGATGCAACATGTGCCTTACACATTTGAATTTGCCATATTTGTGTGCATACTAGTCGATCTATCGACGAAATAAGGATTAAATATGGTCCATAATGAGAGGATCCGCAGCAATGTCCAACTTTTGTACAAAACTACTTGTGGCACGAAAATAACCTCTTTGTGCAAATCACCCATCCCATCACTTTACCAACACATACACCCCCCCCCCATATGGAGTTTTCGAGAGCCAAACTGGAAATGATAATCCCTACGCAATGCTTCCTTCAATACTGGAACTGGACCTTTACGGTCTTAGGCGGACCAGCATTGTATTGATCTAGTTCCAGGTGTTGTCCTTTCTTTCCTCATTGCCACCTTACCTGCCCAAGAAGGGCACCCTTGACTCTATACTCATTACTCTATTTCCTTCCGAACCCGACAGCAGTCCCGATTCCTAGAAGGAGAGATAGTTGGCTGCCATCCTAGACATTGTCTTATTGGCCCATGAAAATTATCTAAACCGAGCGGATCAAACCTTTCTTCTTCCTGTCAAGCACATGCCGAACCTCATTATTTAGCGGCTCTCCAAAGTCAGAGAGATGGGTGGGGGCCTTTCTGATAGGTGGGACAAAGCGCTTACAATGGTGATGAAAGAACGGAAATGTCTGTCATATAATGTGTTAAGGTCTATTCCAACTTCATTTGCAAATTGAACCTTTGGTCTGGGAAATTTTCTGGTCAAGCTTTTATGATACTCCATTACAATTGAGCGCAGAAAATACCAAAAAAGAATAGAAAAGACTCACTACAGATCCTATGTTTATAACACCTTTGTATATTTATCTGATATATTAGGAAAGAAGAAAGTAGGAAAGCAAGAAAAAAAAAAGATAATAACAAATCGAGTTTACAGTTTAAATTTGCTGGAAAACATCTAGAGTCGCCCCATTTAACTCTTCAGTTAAGGAACTCAATGGATTACTCATGAAATCTCCTGAACTGTGACCATATAACTCTCTTTCTTGCCTTGGACTTGACTTCAATTCTTCATTCTTGATCGAAATGTATGGATATTGAAACAGAGATCCAATTTTGTTCTCAACTTCCCACGACAAGTCTTCACTATTTTCCAACATTCTTGTCATCTGAATTTCAGCTGTATTCTGATATGTACATACATTTGAACTGTTACTTGAACTCATTCTTGAAGTTGAACTGCTAGCAAAATCAGTTTCTGTGATCTGTCCATGCTCTAATTTTGTTAAACTTGTCTCTGAGCAAAACCCATAATTTAGATTTCCCTCGAATTCGCTCTGACGATGATCATTAGGTCTCATATTTTGCTGGTATTGAGCTAATATTTCTGAATTATGCTCACTCGTATTCGGATTCGGATTCACATTGGCTTGGAATTCAGGATTAAACAAAAGATCAAATACCTGTTTACTTACAAATTGGTCTTTTGAAGCTTCTGTTAGTTGTCCATTTACCTCACTGTTAAAACTTCTATTATTAGTCAGGTGAAATGGTTGGTCCATTAATCCAGCTGAAGGTATCTGCAACATTGAGGTCTTATTTGTACAATTCTCTTCATCCTTTACTTGATTCTCACTTAGTGGCTTGTGGGTATTTGGATCAATCCCCTGCTTTATTAGCTTCTTCTTCAAACTCGAATTCCAGAAATTCTTTATTTCATTATCTGTTCTCCCTGGTAATTGTGCAGCAATTTGTGCCCACCTGTCATAATAACTAAATACTAATTAATTAAGTACTAAACAAACCAAAAATATGAAAATGGAGAAGATGAATGACCTGTTTCCAAGAACTTGATGGAGACTAATGATCCTATCCTCTTCATCCTGTGAGAACATTCCTCTTTTAAGATCAGGCCTTAAGTAATTTATCCATCTCAATCTGCAACTCTTTCCACATCTTTGCAGTCCTGCAACAACAACATAAGGAAATTGTAAATTGTAATTAATTGGCATAGAGCAGAAAAAGTAAATTAAAATAAGCAGTTCGGTGCATAAAGTATCTCGCGTTCACGCAAGGTTCGGGAATGGTCACACACCGAGAGATGTAATATAGGTAGTCTAGCTTGATGCAAGCATCAGCCGCTATTGCATGATTTGAACCCGTAACCTATATGTCAGACAGACGCTCTCCTTCAATCGGAAATTGAACAGAGAATTAAACAGTAAAAAGTTTTTAATAATTACCAGCTAGCTTAGGGACAGAACTCCAGGAGCCAACACCAAATTTGGTAATATAATTGCCCAATTTCTCATCTTCTTCTGGTGACCATAATCCTTTCCTTAGCTTCTGCTTCACACAACAAGAATGGCGCCCCATTTATTTGACTGTTACAGCCTTACGAGTGTTTCTGCACCTAGCTTTCAACAGTGACGACTACTTGTCTTATAGCTGAAAATTTCAGGCGTGGAAGCGAGATGATAAAGTCATCACCATTAATATTTGAGAGGAAAATATCAAAGATAATCTGTCATTCAAAAGAAATCTACAGAAAATTATACTTAGACCTCAAGCTGAGAGAGAGAGAGAGAGAGAGAGAGAGAGAGAGAGAGAGAGAGAGAGGCAATAAAGTGGTTTTGAAGCAAATTTTGGTGCTGCTTTTGAATTGGAGTGGATTGATTTTTAAGATATCTCTAGATTCTAAGTATTTATACAAAGTTGCAGAAATGAAAAAATGAATAAATATAAGATAGAAAAGAGAAGTCTATAAATGGGCTGTTAAGAGTAAGAATACAGTTAAGTGTACTCAATTTTAGCTCTACATTCGCAATTATACAGTATCATTGAGTTTATGTAGTGTTAGTTGCATCATTTTCCTTCACAAATTATCATTTAGACAGATGTTTCAATTTGATAAGAGGCTAATGGGACCCTTCATTTACTAATAAGCATCAGTTTAATTTGTATTAGCTATATGACTATATCTCTATCTTGTAACCTCAAATTCAGCACCATCGTCATCATAGATTGAACCATTTTTTCTAGTTTTGTATGTTAGTCACTGTCTAATAAAGATTGAATTAGTGTTAATGTCAAAGTAACTGACCAAGTTTGAAAGATTCGAACTATATTTTTGTATACTGTATTCAATTTTCTTGGAACAATAATAAAATTGTCTCCGTGTGATTTATAGATCACGGATTTGATTCGTGGAATCAGCCACTAATATTTACATCAGAATATATTACCTACATCACACCTCTTGGCGTGCGATCCTTCCTCAGACTCTGCATGAACACGACATATTTTGCCGGTTGCCCTTTTCCTATATCCAATTTCGTGGACCATTTCTTAGATAACCATAAAAGACCACTACTTGGAAAAAACAAGCAAGATGTTATAAAAGGAAAATAGAATACACCTGAGATGACTTTTTGGCATTTTTATATTTCTGGGGTAAAATTGAAAAGAAATAGTTTGAAGCTCGACCGACACAAAGATTTCAGAGAAGTGTAGGGTCCAACATATAAATTTGACTCTTACGAAAACTCAAAAAAGATTAAAACTTGGAAAGGGGTTACCTTTTAAAGATGTGAGAATTAGTTTTGGATTTTACTTATAAAATGAACACTTTCTTGATGGGTAAAGAAGGAAATGGAAACTATGTATCAGCAATTTATTTGGAAATGTTCGTAGCGTATTGTTTTGCATGCAGTGTCATTCTCCAACATATTATTTTTTCAAGATTCGTTATCAGTACTTCAAAATACACGGCATACATATACCTCAGGAAAATTGTGTCATTTTCAAAAGATTTCTCTATATTTTAATGAGACAATACACAAGTGGCAGTATACATAATTAATGTAGTTTTGTCCAGAATTGTCAATTACTTATTATTTTTTCAAATGTAATGAAAACATAAATTGCTTTCACATCCAACTGTGCACATCTCAAGGAACAGCTCCACCAAAATCATACGTGATAATAGTTTATAACATTATTGTTTTGGCCCTACCTTTGAATTATCGTTAGTACATTTACTTTGTAGAAAGAATCACAAGAAAATACATATACTTTACACCATAAC
>JASVEL010001901.1:0-51275 GCA_032618575.1 Nicotiana noctiflora | reverse complement strand
TCCCGAAGGGTAAATGTATACGGGGAGTTTTTCCAATTAAAGTGACATTATTTGAATTGGGATTATTTATTTATTTTAGAGTCTCCACTTGGGATAAGATGGGCTTTTGGTGTTCCAAGTCACCGATTTAATTAAATCCCAAATCGAGGAAAATTGTCGACTTCCCGATTGGAGTCTGCGAACCAGAAATTTTGTTGACCCGAGGGAAGGTGTTAGGCACCCCTGAATCCCGTGATTGTAGCACGGTTACTTAAATTATTATAAATGGCTAAAACTCTAATTTTTATACATGCTCCAACCCATAGTGCAGTTTTATAATTATTATACGCTTTTAATTGTTATTACAAAAGTGAATGTCACCTAAAAATATGTTTTCGGATCGCGGCACATGAAATGCACCCGGATCCTCGACACATCTTTATTTGGCGTTTTCGGATTTGGATTTGGGTTGTATAAAATACACACTCGAGTTTATGAATGTAATTTTTTAAAATCATTGCTAAAGAGTCTAACGCATTATTATTTTGGGGAAAGCCATGAAATTTGCTAAGCGGCATATCACGAGGTCTATGTATTTTAGTATAACATTTATCGGGGGCCCCGCGAAATGTATTTTTATTTGGCGAGGCTCATCCCATTTTATTATTTAAAGGTCAATCCTAAAGTGACTATAATTTTCTATTTATATTATTTGTCTCTAAAGGTCAATTAATTCATGAATATAAATTCACGCTTCGAATTCAAGTCCGAATTCAAACAAAAGGATAAAACTTTTAGCTTGAACCCGCTACCTAATTCTAGACCCAATTTTATATTTATGATTTAATTCCTGTATTCCTAAATAAATTTTAATTACTTGAATTACTATATTTTGGGCCTTCAGACGTGGCCTTATTTAGAAACAGACGATATGCAGCTTTGAATTAGCCCAACTTTGAGCTCCTTAATATGGCTCTAAGCCCAATTATCATTTGGATCTAAGTGCATGGATGACTAATTTCATTATTGATCTTAACTATTTTTTTTTATTTGTAAGGCAAACTAACCCTTTTTAAATTCATATTAACCACTTGAACCTTAACAAGCAATTAACTCAAACATCGAAGGCAAATGGTTTCCTGTATAGTGGCTATTTAATAAAAAAAATATACAATGAAGTAATGAATCAATACATGATGACATACGAGTCTACTTTACCCCTTCAAGTCAAACTAATACATGAATAAGCTAATACGTAAATTAACAGGGAGACCTAATATGAATTATTGACCAACAAATGTTCATGCAATTCTAGATTTACACCACTGGAAATAGTCTTCACTTCTGCTGAAGGGTTCAATAATTTAATTAGCTACCAATAAATTCTACACTAATGTAATAGCAGAATATTCACACGACTCTAAAATAGTTCAGCAGTCTATTTAATTACAAATTCATATATGGTTAAAATGAACAAAATTAATCTATGCCTTTAAACTAACAAGGAAACAGAGAATTTCATAGGCCAAATGTAACAAGGTTTCATCATTTTCACAAACTTTAAGCCATCCCACATTGAATCTGCATAAATTGTATGAAGCCAAATGCGTACCTGGATTTAAATCACAGCAAGGAGGAATAGGAGTCAGCAGGACCAGATTAACAGCAAAGCAATTAGCACTTGAAACAGCCCATAAAGTAGATTTATCAACCCATAAATGTTTGAACCAAAATGAACTCAACAGATTCACTTTAACACAGCACTAGCTCAACCAGAGACGTATATAGAAGGACTAAAAAACCAACAGAAACACTCCAGAACTATACTCAGGCAATCAGAATGTAACTCAAAATCAACCAGCCCACTTCAATTTACTCAAAATCGCTGAAATGAACTAAAAGAGGCTTAACTATCAATTAAACTTGAAATCACAAAGTAATCAGCAATGAAACAGTAATTTTTTTTTATTGGATTTCTCTTTTTTTGGTTTTTCTGAGTGAAACTAAGATATAGAAGAATATTTTGAAATATTAAGATTTAAAATTCAAAATGCAGGATCAGATTTGTATAAAAAAAGGATTTTTGGGGTGATTTTTTAGCTGGAAGGGTTTTGGAGAATTTTCAGATTTCTGACAAGTGAGGCTTGCTCAGTTGGTAAGCACCTCCACCTACGACCGTTAGGTCCTGGGTTCGAGTCACCGTGGAGGGGAAGTGTGGAAACACTATAGATCCTCCTAATTTGGGAGGGGTTTAAAAAAAAAAAAACATGTGAAACAAGGCACTATTCATGCCTTTTATAGGCCAAAATGAGGGCAGCCCTCAGATTTTCTATTTTCCTTATTAGTCCCTAACTATTTTCAGATTAGTCCTTCAGTTTTTAACTTGTTACTCAAGTAAATGTCGTTAATTTACTGAAACCTACACTAAAGTACCATTCTAGAAGGCCTTAGGATGCTCTTCTATCCACAGAATACATATACTACACTTACCCCTACTTTGTGTCACGACCCGTATTTTCCACCATCGGGAGTCGTGATAGTGCCTACTATCGAAGCTAGGCCAGCCGAACCTAAATAATAGAATATACTATAATAATTAAAAATTTCGGAAAAACTTCAAAATTCAATAAAGAAGAAATCAAAATGCGAAAAATACTGAACATAACACTACTCCAAAATCTGGTGTCACTGCTCACAGACTACTATATAATACTACAAACAAGTCTAAATGAAAGAAAATACATAAGTCAGTTTTGGTACAATGAAAACAAACTGAAATAAGAGATAGGGACTTCGGCCTGCGAACACTGGCTAGGCTACCTTGAGAGTCCCTAGACTGAAGACAATTCTCGAAAAATCCTATTGTTGCTGCTGTCCGAAAGCTGCTGCAACGCTGTGATCTGTGCAAAAAGCACAGAAGTGTAGCATCAGCATAAACGACTCCATGTGCTGGTAAGTATCTGGCCTAACCCCGGCGAAGTAATGATGAAGCTAGACAGGACCTACTAAAATCAACTTGTGCATATATATATATATATATATATATATATATATATATATATATATATATATATATATATATAACGAAAGAGAAACATGAATGTATATAAAGATATACAACCGAAAAGGGAACATGCTCGGAAAATACTGAACAATGAGAGCAGATCATGAGTGGCAACATTAAACCAAATTCACATTATTACTTTCTTAAGTGGTCGGCCCGCCAAACAATCCCTTAGTATGTATCATAAGTGGACGGCGCGCCACACGATCCCATTTCATATAATATAATTGGACGGCGTGCCACACGATCTCATTTCATATAATATAAGTGGATGGCGTGCCACACGATCCTATTTCATATAATATAATTGGACGGTGTGCCACATGATCCTATTTCATATAATATAAGTGGACGGCGTGCCACACGATCCCATTTCAAATAATATAAGTGGAAGGTTTTCCACACAATCCTATTTCATATAATATGAGTGGACGGCATGCCACACGATCCCATTTCAAATAATATAAGTGGACGGCGTGCTACACGATCCCAATAAATATCACGAATAACTCATATAGCCTCTCTCAAGGAGTTCGCCTCTTTAGGAAAACTCGACAGTATAATGATCTAACCCAATAAGGATACCACTAGCAACCCAAACATCTTAAAGATGGAGAATACATATAACGCTCATCCAAATAAGGGAGCAACAACAATCATGAACTACATGTACCGGCAAGGGATTCAACCACATTTCTTTACAAATCCTACCATTTTGACTTCATAGAATCACTACCATTTGAGCCAAAGCTCCAAGGAATTTCACATTTCATAAATAATTCCTCAACTAACTCATCATGTCTAATTCATCAATTGCTAGGAATACTTCTCAAAATATACCCAAAAACAAGTACAAACAAGACTCACGATCATGCTAGATGTCGGTGTATAGATACCCGTCACAATGCATATACACTGCACTCGATCATTTAGCAAATAGCAAGTAATAATAATCTAATCCTATTCCCTCAAGCCAAGATTTGATCAAACACTTACCTCGGTCCGAAAATAGCAATCAATCCTCTAGCATCGCCTTTCCTCTAGAATCCGACTCCGAAACAATGGTATCTAGTCATTTTTAATTCAACAACATCAATTAGGGCTCAATAACATAATCTCATAGCCTAGAAATGAAATTCCCATCATTCTTCCAAAAATAGCAAAATCCGACACCGGGCCCACATGGTCCAAACTCGAGGCTCAGACAAAATTCCAATCACCCATAACCCCATGAGTTAGAATATATGATTTGTTTTAAAATCCGACCTCAAATTGAGGTTGAATAACCCAAAATCCCACAAGCCCTAGTTCTACCCATAACCCCCATTTTCTACCTTGAATCCACAGCTTAGGGCTATGACTAATTATGATTAGGTGAAGAAATGATGTTAGGAAGACTTACCCAAAGCGTTATGGAGGAATGGGAGCTTGGAACTTGACAGTGGAGGGTGGAAGAGAAGAGCCCGTATGAAATTTTGTGAGAAATCCCGTGTAAGAGTTCTATTTTTAAGAAAAATTCACTGGGCAAAAATGCCCTATGCGATCGGATACAAGGCAGTGCAATCGCATAGGCTAAGGAGGTAATACTATGCGATCGCGGAAGGCAAGTCGCAAACGCATAGAGTAAATGCGACTAGGCCAGGGAAATGCTCTATGCAATCGCGAGGTGGACAATGCGATCGCATAGGTATGGGTGGGTCGGCAATGCGATCGCACAAGGAGTGTTGCGATCGTATAGAACACATTTTAGGCTCTTGAAATTTACACTATGCGATCGCGGAAGGAGCTATGCGATCGCATAGAACCACGTACCAGAATACCAGTAACAGCAAAATACCAGATTTTCAAGTGCAAAAACATCCCGAACTACCCCCAAAATCACTCCCAAGCCCTCAAGGCTCCTAACCAAACACACACACTAACTCAACAACCTCATATGAACTTGCTCGAGCGATCAAATCGCTAAAATAACATTAGAAAAAAATCAAACCCCAAAACTCAAGATTTCATTTCAAAGTTCATCAACCTCTAACTTTAGCTATTTAGGTCTGAAACACGTCAAACGACGTGCGATTTCGACCAAATTTCACAGGAAGCGCTTAACTAATATTTAAGACCCGTACCGGGCATTGGAACCAAAACACAAGCCCGATACCTATATTTTATAACTCATTTTCATTTCCATTTTTCCTTATTAATTTCAGAAAACAATTTAACGGAAAAATTCTTTCACCAGGGTTTTGGACCTCGGATTTCGACTCCAGGCACATGCCCGAGTCCTATATTTTTCTGCGGACCTCTCGAGATTGTCACATCATCGATTTGGGCCTGTTTACCAATAATGTTGACCAAAGTCAACTATATTCATATTAATATCAAAATTCTTCAAATTTTCCATAGAATTCATATATCTTAACACAAGAACTTTTCAGCTTCGCGCCCGGACTGTGCACGTATATCGAGGCAACTGAGAGTGAAGTTTCCAATACCTCGGAAGCACGGAAAAAGGGAGAAATATAGTGATGACCATTTGGGTCGTCTCATTCTCCACCTCTAAAACAACCGTTCGTCCTCGAACGGACAAAAGAAATAAGTACTTGAGTCAGGAAATAGATGAGGGTATCGACTCCTCATATCAGACTAGGACTCCTTGGTCGAAGTCAGGAGGCTGACCTCTCCACTGAACACGTATTGAAGGAAAACTCTTCGACCTCAACTATCGAACCTGCTGGTCTAGAATAGCTACTGATTCCTCCTCGTAGGACAAATCCTTGTCCAACTGGATAGTACTGAAATCTAACATGTGGGTAAGGTCACTGTGATACCTCCAGAGCATAACCGGCTCACATCCTGTAATGTACACAACCATCTGTGTGACGACCCAAAGGGTCATCACTTATTTTATTAATCATTTCGAGCTTTCGAGGCCTTGAAAACCTCATTCTATGTTGCCTCGATTTACGTGCACGATCCGAGCATGTAGCCGGAAAGATTTTGTGATAGAAAATATGAATTCTATGAGAAATTTGGATAAAAATGATATTAATATTGATATGGTTGACTTCGGTCAACATTTTTGGTAAACGGATCCGGACCCGAGATTTGATGGTCCCGAGAGGTCCGTAGGAAAATATGGGACTTGGACATGCGTCCGGAGTCGAATTTTGAGGCCTAGAGCCCAAGTTATGAATTTTTATGTGAAATTGTTTTGATACAATTATTAAAGGAAATAAATTAATTGACCTTGGTATCGGGCTCGTATTTTGGTTCCGACGCCCGGTACAAGTCTTAAATATTATATATGTGATTTCTGTAAAGTTTGATGACATTTGGATGTCGTTTGAGATGTTTTGGACCTTGAGTCCCAAGTTTGAAAGTTTTGAAAACTAAAGGCATGAAAATCATGCATTTGAGGCTTGATTTGATGAAAACGAGGTGATATTGGCGATGTGATCGCACGAACAAGTTCATAATGTGTTTTTGAGGTTATGTGCATATTTGGTTTGGAGCCCCGAGGGCTCGGGTGAACTTTGGATAGGCCACGAGATCAATTTTTCATGTTAGAAGTTGCTGTCCGCAACTGGTCTGCAGAGTTCGCAAATGCGAACAATAGTTCGCAAATGCGAACTCCCCACTATTCTGCAGAGTTCGCAAATGCGAACAATGGTTCGCAAATGCGAACTCTCCCCTATTGTGCCTGTGTTCGCAAATGCGAACAATAGTTCGCAAATGCGAACTTGACCCTACTGTGCCTGTGTTCGCAAATGCGAGATATAGTTCGCAAATGCGAACTGGCCACTATTCTGCCTGGGTTCGCAAATGCGAACAATAGTTCGCAAATGCGAACCTCCCCATATTTAGCCTTTGTTCGCAATTGCGAACAATAGTTCGCAAATGCGAACTTCCCAGTTTTTGCCTTGTCTTCGCAAATGCGAAGAAAAGTTCGCAAATGCGAACTTCCCACCCTTAGCTTATTTTTCAAAATCCAGAAATTGGTCGGGGTTCGCAATTGCGAACCCATGTTCGCAAATGCGAACACAGAGACCTGAAAAACACGAATTTCGGTCATTTCTTCATTTTTCACAAAACCAAAACACCCATTTGCGACTCTTCAAGGATTTCTTCTTCATCAAAACGATTGTAAGTCACTTTTTACTTAATTCTTTCAATTCCTAACATCATTAAACATGTTTTTCATAAGGAATCAATGATTTTCATGGTAAAATTCTTGTTTTTGTTAGAAAATAGGGTTTTTCATAATTTGGGGAATTGGACCTCGAATTGAGGTCCGATTTTGAAACAAAATATATACATGAACTCGTGGGGGGATGGGTAACCGGATTTTGGTCCTAACCCCGAATTCCGACCATGTGGGCCCGGGGTTGAAATTTACTATTCATGGTAGAATGTTGTAAAAGTGGTATTTGGCATTAAGAATTAGTTGGTTGAGTAGAATTGATGATATTAAATCAATTGTGTATAGATACGGTTGGATTGGAGCCAAATTGAAAGAAAAGACATTTCCACGGATTGGATTATTCATAAGCATTCGAGGTAAGTGTTTGTTCTATCCTAGTTTGTAGGAATATGAATTTAGTTATGAATAAATTGCTGAATAAGAGTTATTGGTGTTATACCGGTAATGAAGGTAATTTGTTGAAATTATTATAAATTATTGGTTTAAGACCGGTAATTATAAATATTGTTGATATAGAGATTATTGGCTAAATGCCGGTAATATATATATTTTATAAATTGGGATCGTGTGGTACGCCGACCACAAAGTGACTTAAAATCTTGGCATTGGCCATAGTTGCCGGTAGCCGATTGATATATTTGGGAGCGGGTGGTACGCCTACCACAAGATATGATTATTGATATATTTGGGAGCGGGTGGTACGCCTACCACAAGATATGATTATTGATATATTTGGGAGCGGGTGGTACGCCTACCACAAGATATGATTATTGATATATTTGGGAGCGGGTGGTACGCCTACCACAAGATATGATTATTGATATATTTGGGAGCGGGTGGTACGCCTACCACAAGATATGATTATTGATATATTTGGGAGCGGGTGGTACGCCTACCACAAGATATAACTATTGATATATTTGGGAGCGGGTGGTACGCCTACCACAAGAGATAATTACTGTGATAGTTGGGAGCGGGTGGTACGCCTACCACGAGACATGAAATGAAAGAGGAAATTGAGACAAGAAAGTAAGGTTTATTCTGTTGATTAGATTATTCTGGATAACTTGAGTTATTGACTGTTATTTTAGAGCAGAGTATTTCTTTATAAATGTATTGTATATATATATATATATATATATATATCTATATTGCAACTGTACAGGTTTAGGTGGGTGACTGGCCTTAGCCTTGTCACTAGTTCGTTGGGATAGGCCAGGCACTTACCAGCACATGGGGTCGGTTGTGCTGATACTACACTCTGCGCTCTTTTTGCGCAGATACAGGTTACGGACAGCAGCAGCGACAGTAGAGACTTGTGGATTTTTCGACTACTGAGACTACGAGGTAGCCTTGCAGGCGTCCGCAGGACCCGTTGTCTCTTCTATCTATGCTTTTCATTCTGTTATCTCATGTAATCGAGATAAACAACTTGTATTTTCTTTCAGACGGTTATGTGTATTATTCTTAGAAGTTCGTGAGTATTGTGACACCAATCTTGGGTAGTATATCAGATTTGGATTTTCTTTATCACATTTGACTAAGTCTTCCGCTGTAATTTTTATGTTGTTAATAAGAAATTAGTAATTAATGGAGATGTAATTAATATTTGGCTTGCCTAGCTTCCATTTAGTAGGCGCCATCATGACCCCGATGGTGGGAAATCCGGGTCGTGACAAGTTGGTATCAGAGCACTAGGTTGCATAGGTCTCACAACTCACGAACAAGCTTAGTAGAGTTTGAGAGGTAGGTACGGAGATGTCTGTACTTGTCCTCCAGAGTCTATTGAGTTAAGAAAGAGTCTCTCATTTGTTCTTTCTTATCGTGCGAATTTGTTCTTCAAAGTGTTAAGTTAAATTTCCACTCTTGTCTTCCCACGAATGGCGTAGTCACGTACCACTTATCCAGCCGAACAATGGCACAGGCTGGTGATAGATCAACTATTCCTTCAAAAGTTTTACGGAGGACAAGTTTCACCAAAGTCTTCGCTGCCACCTTCAGCGGTGCATCTTTTGAGAACCCACGAGATTGTGCTTGACAGTTCTTATGAGGAATTACAGAACGTGGGAATAGTCGAATGCGAGGAGTTCATTTTACTGTGCTACGGAAGGCACACAGAAGTGGTGGGAAGATAATGTATTTACCACACAAGTTATGGTCCCAACGGAAGACGCAATTATATCAGGAGATCACCTAATAAATCGTGTTGGGTTTCAACGGACCTTGACGTCCGGTCGATGTGTTGGAGTTGTGAAGGACAAATATGATGAGTTATTGGAATGTATATATATGGTATGGAAATGTCCTCCAAATAATTTATACATATTTAAGGTTGGTTCTTTTCATGGGGTAAGGATCACCCCCAGAGAATGACGAAGAGTATATGAGTAAATGGGGTAGCTCAGCAGTGTTAAGAATTGGCCGTCAATGTTTGTGTCAAACCTACGAAGAGGGCAAGCCGGCCAACGCAACGCTATCTACTAAACTCTATTTTAAGAAAATGTTCCGAAGGTGTCACCCCCGAGATTCTCTGCAATATGTAGTATGTGTGATCTGAACGGTTGTACCAAGTCACAATGACCGTGTTCGAATATATATTGTCATGAACAACAAGTTAACTGAGCCTTAAAGGAATTGCTGTGAATGTGGAATTTTTGGAGAAATACAATTTTAGGAAAGCACTCAGGCTACACGCTCCATTGCAGTTAATATTTATCCTACATGGCCAGCCAGATGTATAGGTCAGGATGTTAGAGGTGGAGGTGAAAATCCTAGAGGTGGAGACCTAACCATTGATATACTTTTTATGGTATGAGGGAGGTCATTACACCAGATGGTGTCATCACGTGTATAATTCAGATTGTTATAAACAGAATAATTTTCCCTTAATTTGATTTGGTTTTTGAAAGAAAATTTAGGCGAGTCTGTTTAACATGCTCCATTCATGAGCGAGCATCGTAATCATACTACTTAGGGAAATACTCACGTTGAGATATTACATGAGGATAGACATCCCTATTATTAGGTGTTAGTCACTAAAATATCCATGAGGCTAAGAGTGACTTTATATTACTTATTACAGTGGGTTTTGATATAATTTTCGGGATAACTAATTTTAATCGTTAATTGTGCTCCCTATCAGTATGAGGGCTTATTTTATGTCGTGATTATCTTTGACGGACAATTATTGAAAGGAAGAAAGAAAGGAAATGAAAAATTTCAGATGATATGATGTGTAAGCACTGTGATTCAGAGTTGAGGATGAGATCCTCCAATTTTTGGCATAATGTGAAATATTTCTAAGCCGAGCTTCAAGCTGCGGTGGATATCATATGAGGACCGGGTCCTGGTAGTAAGAGTTTATGTGTTTAAAATTCTTCTTTTATGAATTAATACTTTCGTATCGCATTCGTAAATAAGAGTCATGTCCGTTAGGACTATTTGACAATTCTTGTATAGTTTCTATTCATATTAGCCATTTCTATTTTGAAACCGTTGAGCTTAGCCTTTGAGACGAGCACCAGGTAAGGATAAATATGACGCATTAATTCGGGAAAATAATCACGAGGTCACCATACCTCATTATGAGTAAAGTGGGATTTGTAGAATAAGGTATTTGATAACAGGGGTTAATTGACAATGTTGTAATTTAAGAATAACTCTTATGGCCAGACTTCAGAGTCATGGATATGTGCATACGCATGAGTGTGTTCGTGCCTTATTAGACTTGTTCGTTGTAGTCTTCATTGTTTCCATATTGACATACTCCTGCAGTCATGAGGAGCATGCGCAACATCTCAGAGTGACTTTGCAGACTCTGAAAGATAGCCAACCATATGCAAAAATTTTGAAGTGTGAATTTTGGCTAAGTTCAGTTGCATTCCTGGGTCATATTGTGACGGCAGCAGGTATTTAGGTTGATCCGAAGAAGATTGAGGCAGTCAAGGACTGACCTAGACTAACATCAGCCACAGAGATTTGGAGTTTCTTGGGATTAGCGGGTTATTATCGGCGAGGGGTTTTCATCTATTGCAACCCCACTGACCAAATTGACACAGAAAGGTGTTCATTTTGAATAGTCAAATGAATGTGAGGCGAGCTTTCAAAAGCTCAAGACAGCCATGACTACAGCACCGGTATTGATTTTACCCACAAGTGCGGGACCTTATACTGATTATTGTGATGCTTTCCGTATTGGGCTTGGTGTAGTGTTAATGCAGGATGGCAAGGTTATTGCCTATGCTTCGAGGCAGTTGAAGATGCATGAAAAGAATTACCCAGTGCATGATCTAGAATTTGCGGCGATTATTCACGCATTGAAGATCTAGAGGCATTAATTGTATGGTGTAGTATGTGAAGTATACACCGATCATAAGAGTCTTCGGTATTTGTTTAAACAAAAGAGTTGAATTTGAGGCAGAGAAGGTGGCTGGAATTGCGGAAAGATTATGATGTCACCTTTTTATATCATCAGGGGAAAAAGCAGACGTGGTGGCTGACGCTTTGAGTAGGAAGTCAGCCAGTATGGGCAGTCTTGTTTATATTCCAGTCAGTGAGAGACCATTAGCTCTAGATGTCCAGGCCTTAGCCAACCGGTTCGTGAGATTAGACATTTCTGAACCTAGCAGAGTGTTAGCCTGCACGGTCGCTCGTTCTTCTTTATTAGAGCGTATCCGTGAGAGGCAATTTGATGATCCTCATTTGCGTGAGTTGAGGGATACAGTACAGCGGGGAGGTGCCACACAGGTAAATCTAGATGATGATGGGGTATTGAAATTGCAGGGTCGAGTTTGTGTGCCCAATGTCGAAGGAATTCGAGAGTTGATCTTAGCGGAGGCCCACACTTCACGGTATTCTATTCACCCAGGCGCCGCGAAGATGTACCAGGACTTACGACAGCACTATTGGTGGCGCAGAATGAAGAAAGATATCGTTGCATATGTCGCTCGGTGTCTAAATTGTCGGCAGGTGAAATATGAGCACCAGAGACTTGGTGGTGTATTCCAGAGGATTGATATTCCCGAGTGGAAATGGGAGCGGATCACTATGGACTTTGTTACTGGACTTCCTTTGACTCGGAGGAAATTTGATGCTATTTGGGTCATTGTTGATAGGCTGACCAAGTCAGCACACTTTATTCCAGTATCTGTCTCCTACTCATCGGAGAGGTTAGCGGAGGTTTACATTAGGGAGATTGTTCGTCTCCATGGAGTGCCGGTATCTATTATCTCTGATCGGGGTACGCAGTTTACCTCGCGGTTCTGGAGAGCGGTCCAGCAGGAGTTAGGCACCCAGGTTCAGGTTGAGTACAGCATTTCATCCTCAGACGGATGGCCAGTCCGAGAGGACTATTCAGATTCTTGAGGACATGCTTCGAGCCTGTGTTATTGATTTCGGAGGCTCGTGGGATCGGTTTCTACCATTAGCAGAGTTCGCCTACAATAACAGTTACCAATCTAGCATCCAGGATGGCTCCGTATGAGGCGTTGTATGGTAGGCGATGTCGATCACCGGTTGGATGGTTTGAACCGGGAGAAGCTCGGTTGTTGGGTACAGACTTAGTTCAGGAGGCCTTGGATAAGGTCAAGATTATTCAGGAGAGATTGCGTTCAGCTCAGTCTAGGCAAAAGACTTATGCGGATCGCAAGGTTCGAGATGTAGATTTCATGGTTGGTGAACGAGTATTGCTTCGGGTGTCGCCTATGAAGGGCGTGATGAGGTTCGGAAAGAAGGGCAAGCTCAGCCCTAGGTATATTGGTCCATTTGAGATTCTAGACAGAGTGGGAGGGGTGGCTTACAGATTAGCTTTGCCGCCTAGCTTATCAGCCGTGCATCCAGTTTTTCACGTATCTATGCTTCGGAGATACCACGGCGATCCCACACATGTGTTAGACTTCAGTACTGTCCAATTGGACAATGATCTATCCTACGAGGAGGAGCCGGTGGCTATTCTAGACCGGCAGGTTCGACGGCTGAGGTCGAAGAGTTATCCTTCTGTGCGTGTTCAGTGGAGAGGTCAGCCTCCTGAGGCATCGACCTGGGAGTCCGAGTCTGATATGCGGAGCCGCTACCCACACTTGTTTCCTGACTCGGGTACTTCTTTCTTTTGTCCATTCGAGGACGAACGGTTGTTTTAGAGGTGGAGATTGTGACGACCCAAAGGGTCATCAATCATTTCGAGCTTCCGAGGCCTTGAAAACCTCATTCTATGTTGCCTCGATTTACGTGCATGATCCGAGCATGTAGCCGGAAAGATTTTGTGATAGAAAATATGAATTCTATGAGAAATTTGGATAAAAATGATATTAATATTGATATGGTTGACTTCGGTCAACATTTTTGGTAAACGGATCCGGACCCGAGATTTGATGGTCCCGAGAGGTCCGTAGGAAAATATTGGACTTGGACATGCGTCCGGAGTCGAATTCTGAGGCCTAGAGCCCAAGTTATGAATTTTTATGTGAAATTGTTTTTGATACAATTATTAAAGGAAATAAATTAATTGACCTTGGTATCGGGCTCGTATTTTGGTTCCGACGCCCGGTACAAGTCTTAAATATTATATATGTGATTTCCTGTAAAGTTTGATGACATTTGGATGTCGTTTGAGATGTTTTGGACCTTGAGTCCCAAGTTTGTAAGTTTTGAAAACTAAAGGCATGAAAATCATGCATTTGAGGCTTGATTTGATGAAAACGAGGTGATATTGGCGATGTGATCGCACGAACAAGTTCATAATGTGTTTTTGAGGTTATGTGCATATTTGGTTTGGAGCCCCGAGGGCTCGGGTGAACTTTGGATAGGCCACGAGATCAATTTATCATGTTAGAAGTTGTTGTCTGCAACTGGTCTGCAGAGTTCGCAAATGCGAACAATAGTTCGCAAATGCGAACTCCCCACTATTCTGCAGAGTTCGCAAATGCGAACAATGGTTCGCAAATGCGAACTCCCCCCTATTGTGCCTGTGTTCGCAAATGCGAACAATAGTTCGCAAATGCGAACTTGACCCTACTGTGCCTGTGTTCGCAAATGCGAGATATAGTTCGCAAATGCGAACAGGCCACTATTCTGCCTGGGTTCGCAAATGCGAACAATAGTTCGCAAATGCGAACCTCCCCATATTTAGCCTTTGTTCGCAATTGCGAACAACAGTTCGCAAATGCGAACTTCCCAGTTTTGCCTTGTCTTCGCAAATGCGAAGAAAAGTTCGCAAATGCGAACTTCCCACCCTTAGCTTATTTTTCAAACTCCAGAAATTGGTCGGGGTTCGCAATTGCGAACCCATGTTCGCAAATGCGAACACAGAGACCTGAAAAACACGAATTTGAGTCATTTCTTCATTTTTCACAAAACCAAAACACCCATTTGCGACTCTTCAAGGATTTCTTCTTCATCAAAACGATTGTAAGTCACTTTTTACTTAATTCTTTCAATTCCTAACATCATTAAACATGTTTTTCATAAGGAATCAATGATTTTCATGGTAAAATTCTTGTTTTTGTTAGAAAATAGGGTTTTTCATAATTTGGGGAATTGGACCTCGAATTGAGGTCCGATTTTGAAACAAAATATATACATGAACTCGTGGGGGGATGGGTAACCGGATTTTGGTCCTAACCCCGAATTCCGACCATGTGGGCCCGGGGTTGAAATTTACTATTCATGGCAGAATGTTGTAAAAGTGGTATTTGGCATTAAGAATTAGTTCGTTGAGTAGAATTGATGATATTAAATCAATTGTGTATAGATACAGTTGGATTGGAGCCAAATTGAAAGAAAAGACATTTCCACGGATTGGATTGTTCATAAGCATTCGAGGTAAGTGTTTGTTCTATCCTAGTTTGTAGGAATATGAATTTAGTTATGAATAAATTGCTGAATAAGAGTTATTGGTGTTATACCGGTAATGAAGGTAATTTGTTGAAATTATTATAAATTATTGGTTTAAGACCGGTAATTATAAATATTGTTGATATAGAGATTATTGGCTAAATGCCGGTAATATATATATTTTATAAATTGGGATCGTGTGGTACGCCGACCACAAAGTGACTTAAAATCTTGGCATTGGCCATAGTTGCCGGTAGCCGATTGATATATTTGGGAGCGGGTGGTACGCCTACCACAAGATATGATTATTGATATATTTGGGAGCGGGTGGTACGCCTACCACAAGATATGATTATTAATATATTTGGGAGCGGGTGGTACGCCTACCACAAGATATGATTATTGATATATTTGGGAGCGGGTGGTACGCCTACCACAAGATATGATTATTGATATATTTGGGAGCGGGTGGTACGCCTACCACAAGATATGATTATTGATATATTTGGGAGCGGGTGGTACGCCTACCACAAGATATAACTATTGATATATTTGGGAGCGGGTGGTACGCCTACCACAAGAGATAATTACCGTGATAGTTGGGAGCGGGTGGTACGCCTACCACGAGACATGAAATGAAAGAGGAAATTGAGACAAGAAAGTAAGGTTTATTCTGTTGATTAGATTATTCTGGATAACTTGAGTTATTGATTGTTATTTTAGAGCAGAGTATTTCTTTATAAATGTATTGTATATATATATATATATATATATATATATATATATATATATATATATATATATATATATATATATTGCAACTGTACAGGTTTAGGTGGGTGACCGGCCTTAGCCTTGTCACTAGTTCGCTGGGATAGGCCAGACACTTACCAGCACATGGGATCGGTTGTGCTGATACTACACTCTGCGCTCTTTTTGCGCAGATACAGGTTACGGACAGCAGCAGCGACAGTAGAGACTTGTGGATTTTTCGACTACTGAGACTACGAGGTAGCCTTGCAGGCGTCCGCATGACCTGTTGTCTCTTCTATCTATGCTTTTCATTCCGTTATCTCATGTAATCGAGATAAACAGCTTGTATTTTCTTTCAGACAGTTATGTGTATTATTCTTAGAAGTTCGTGAGTATTGTGACACCAATCTTGGGTAGTGTATCAGATTTGGATTTTCTTTATCACATTTGACTAAGTCTTCCGCTGTAATTTTTATGTTGTTAATAAGAAATTAGTAATTAATGGAGATGTAATTAATATTTGGCTTGCCTAGCTTCCATTTAGTAGGCGCCATCATGACCCCGATGGTGGGAAATTCGGGTCGTGACACTAGGTGGCAAGGCAAGTCTATAAGCCACCCCTTTCACTCGATCAAGTATCTCAAATAGACCAATATATCTAGGGCTAAGCTTGCCCTTCTTCCCAAATCTCATCACGCCTTTCATAGGTGATACACGGAGCAATACTCGCTCACCAATCATAAAAGCCATATCTCGAACCTTGCAATCCGCATAACTCTTTTTCACTAGACTGAGCTGAACGCAACCTCTCCTGGATAATATTTACCTTATCCAAGGCCTCCTGGACTAAATCAGTACCCAACAACCGAGCCTCTCCCCGCTCGAACCATCCGACTAGAGACCGACACTGCCTACCATACAACGCCTCATAAGGTGCCATCTGATTACTAGACCGGTAGCTGTTGTTGTAGGCAAACTCTGCTAAAGGCAAGAACTAGCCTTAAGAGCCTCCAAAATCAATAACACAGGCTCGGAGCATATCCCCCAATATCTGAATAGTCCTCTCGGACTGACTGTCCGTCTGAGGATGGAATGCTATAGTCAACTGAACCTGGGTACCTAGCTCCTGCTGAACTACTCTCTAAAAGCGCGAAGTGAACTGCATACCCCGATCCGGAATGATAGATGTTGGTACCCCATGAAGACGAATAATCTCTCGGATGTAGATCTCAGCTAGTCTCTCTGAAGAATAGGTAGTAGCAACAGCAATGAAATGCGCTGACTTAGTCAACCTATCAACAATGACCCAAATAGCATCGAACCTCTTCCGAGTCACCGGAAGTCCAGTAGCGAAGTCCATGGTAATCCACTCCCACTTCCACTCGGGAAGCTCTGAAACACACCATCAGGTCTCTAATGCTCAAACTTGACCTGCTGACATTTTAAACAGCGAGCCACATATGCAACAATGTCTTCTTTCTTCCTACGCCACCAATAATGCTGCCGCAAGTCCTGATACATCTTCGCGGCGCCCGGGTGAGTAGAATACCGCGAACTATGGGCCTCTACTAAGATTAACTCTCGAATTCCATCAACATTGGGCACACATACTCGCCCCTGCAATCTCACAACACCATCCACATCCAAAGTCACCTTCGTGGAACCTCCACGTTGCACAGTGTCTCTCAAGTCACACAAATGAGGATCATCAAACTGTCAGGTCACGGATCCGCTCCAATAATGAAGAATGAGTGACCGTGCAAGCTAATACTCATCTAAGCTCTGAAATGTCTAAACCCCACCAACCGATTGGCCAAGACCTGAATATCTAAGGCAAGTGGTCTCTGGCTGGCCGGAACATATGCAAGACTATCCATGCTGGCTGACTTCCTACTCAATGCATCGGCCACTATATTGGCCTTATCCGGGTGGTATAAGATAGTAACATCATAATCCTTTAATAGCTCCAACCACATCCATTGCCTCAAATTCAACTCTTACTGCTTGAACAAGTATTGCAAACTCTTGTGATACGTATACACCTCACATGTCACACCATATAAATAATGCCTCCAAATCTTCAAGGCATGAACAATGGCTGCCAACTCTAGATCATGGACTGGGTAGTTCTTATCGTTGATCTTCAACTGGCTCGAAGCATAAGCAATAACCCTGCCATCATGCATCAATAACGCACCAAGACCAACATGGGAAGCATCACAATAAACAGTGTAAGGTCCTAGACCTGTGGGCAAAACCAATATCGGTGCTATAGTTAGAGCTGTCTTGAGCTTCCGAAAGCTCTCCTCACACTTATCTCACCACCATAACTGGTCACCCTTCTGGGTCAACCTAGTCATCGAGGCAGCTATATATGAAAATCCCTCCACAAATTGACGATAATAACTAACTAACCCCAAGAAACTACAAATCTCTGTCGCTGAAGCCGGTCGAGGCCAATTCTTAACTGCCTCAATTTTCTTTGGGTCTACCTGAATACCCTCAGCTGATACGACATGACCCAGAAATGCCATTAAACTCAACCAAAACTCGCATTTTGAAAACATGGCATACAACTGGCTATCCTTCAGAGTCTGAAGAACCACTCTGAGGTGCTTCTCATGCTCCTCTTGACTGCGGGAGTACACAAGAATATAATCAATGAAGACAATCGCGAACAAGTCCAAATAAGGTATGAACATTCGGTTCATCAACTCCATAAATGTTGTTGGGGTATTGGTCAACCCAAATGACATGACCAAGAACTCATAATGCCCATAACGAGTGCGGAATGCTGTCTTAGGGACATCAGATGCCCTAATCCTCAGCTGATGATAACCCGATCTCAAATCTATCTTGGAAAATGCCTTTGCACCCTGCAACTGGTCGAACAAATCATCAATCCTCGGCAGTGGATACTTGTTCTTAATTGTTACCTTGTTCAGCTATCGGTAATCAATACACATCCGCATAGAACCATCCTTTTTATTCACAAACAGAACTGGCGCACCCCAGAGAGAAACATTAGGCCTAATGAAACCCTTCTCCAATAAATCTTGTAACTGATCCTTTAGCTCTTTCAGCTTTAGCGGGGCCATACGGTACGGTGGAATAGAAATGGGCTGTGTGCCTGGGGCCAGATCAATGCAAAAATCAATATTCCTGTCGGGCGGCATGCCTGGCAGGTCTGAAGGAAAAACCTCTAGAAACTCTCGAACAATAGGGACTGAGTCAATAGAAGGAACCTCTGAGCAGGAGTTGCGAACATAAGCCAAATAAGCTAGACACCCCTTCTCGACCATGCGTCGAGCCTAACATAAGAAATAACATTGTGGGTGGCATGTCCCAGAGTCCCTTGGGGATAAGAAATAAAATTGGGGCATATCCGGTAAAGCCAAAGTCACGGTCTTGGCGTGACAATCCAAGATCGCATGATACGGGGATAGCCAATCCATCCCCAATATAACATCAAAATCTACCATGTCTAGAAGCAATAGGTCAACACGGGTCTCAAGACCCTCAAACATTACTATACAGGAACGATGGACCCGATCAACCACTATAGGATCACTCGCTGGTGTAGATACATATACAGCAATACCCAAGGCATCGCTAGGCATAAGAAAGTGAGGTGCAATATAAAATGACACGTATGAAAATGTAGACCCAGGCTCAAATAGCACTGAAGCACCCCTGTCACAGACCAGAATAGTACCTGTAATAACAATATCGGAAGACTCAGCCTCTGGCCTGGGTGGAAAAGCATAAAAACAGGGTTAGGTCCCACCCCACTGGACTGTATCTCTAGGACGATCAACCATTGGCTGACCTCTGCCTCTACCGGTCTGAGCTTTACCTCTATGGTCCCTACCTCTACCTCTAGGACCTCTACCCCTGCCTCAAGCTGGCTGGGCGGGCTGTGAATCACCTGCTGCCTAAATCATGGGGCAAGGACCCTACTGCTGAGAACTACCCAAAGCTCGAGGGCAAAACCTGGCAATTTGCCTCGGGTCACCACAAGTGTAACAAGTCCTCTGCTGCTAAGAATAAAGGAGTGTGGGTGCACTGATAAGCTGCTGATCTGACTGATACTGCTGGGGACCACCACTGCCCGAACTACCATGAGAAGTCTAAAGAGCTGACTGAAAGGGCCTCAGTTCCTGACCCCTACCATAAGAATCACTACCTTCAGATGAGGTACCACTAAATCTACCATAATGACAAGGTCTCTTATCTATCATCTGACTATCCCCTCGTGCGAGGGCCATCTCAACTCTACGGGTCGCATTGGCCGCCTCCTGGAAGGAAATATCACTACCAACTCACATGGCCATCTGTAGGCGAATCGGCTGAATCAATCCATCAATGAATTTCGGGACCCTCTCCCGCTCTGTAGGGAGTATCACAACCACATGGCATTCCAAGTCAATGAATCT
Organism: Nicotiana noctiflora; assembly: GCA_032618575.1. NCBI lineage: Eukaryota > Viridiplantae > Streptophyta > Magnoliopsida > Solanales > Solanaceae > Nicotiana > Nicotiana noctiflora. The sequence continues at coordinate 31,015 of JASVEL010001901.1, read as the reverse complement.
AGTCTTGTACTGAGTAACTGTCATGGTGCCCTGTTGAAGGCACTCAAACTGCCTGCAAAGTGCCTCCCGCTAAGTGACGGGGAGAAACGTCTCCAAGAGTAACTCTGCGAACTGATCCCATGTCAAAGATGGAGACCCTGCGGGTCTAGATAGACAAAAATCTCTCCACCAAGTATTGGCGGATCCTTTAAGCCTGAAGGTGCAAAAATTGACCCCATTGGTCTCCACTATGCCCATGGTTCTGAGAATCTCATGGCAACTGAATAGGAAATCCTAGGGATCCTCGGATGAAGCACCACTGAAGGTGGTGGTGAATAGCTTGGAGAACCGATCAAGTCTCCATAAGGCATCGAAGTCATGGCCGCTCCATCACCGACCCGAGCTGGAATACCTGGCTGAACTGCTATAGCTGGATGAATCACTGAGGCATGGGCCTGAGGAGCTGCCTACTTCGGAGTACGTGTAATAGGAGTTTGAACCCCTCATCCAGCCTGAGAAGTGGCTGGTGTAGCTGGTAACAACCCCACTCTAGAGACACTCTCCATAAAGCCTTCTAGCGTGACTATAGCATCTTGAAACTCTGGGGTGATCACGACTCCCCGTGGGACCTGAGCTGGGCCGACTGTACTGCTAGGGCTGGAACCTCCTCATCATAGTCAACATGAGGCTCTACCTCTGGAACGGCTACCTGGGGCTGGGCTCTGCCCCGACCTCGGCCTTTGGCACGACCTCGGCCTCTACCCCTCTCGCGGGTGCAGCTGTGGGCTCGGGCTGCCACACGGTGGAAGATGAAGCACGTGTTCTCGCCTTCTGGGAAAAAACAGAGTAGAAGGACAATTAGTGTTTGAGAGACATAATCGCACGACAAGAAAGAACAAAAGTGAAATTTTTCCTAACATTGTAGCCTCTGAGGGATAAAAATAGACGTCTCCGTAGCGATCCCTCAGACTCTACCTAGTTTGTCCGTGAGTAGCGAGACCTATGCAACCTAGAGCTCTGATACCAACTTGTCATGACCCGGATTTCCCACCATCGGGAGTCGTGATGGCACCTACTATCGAAGCTAGGCCAGTCGAACCTTAACAACAGAATATACTAGAATAATTAAACATTTCAAAAAAAACTTTAAAATTCAATAAAGAAGAAATCAAAATGCAGAAACACTGAACATAACACTACCCCAAAATCTGGTGTCACTAGCTCACAGACTACTATAGAATACTACAAACAAGTCTGAATGAAAGAAAATACATAAGTCTGTTTTGGAACAATGAAAACAAACTGAAATAAGAGATAGGGACTTCGGCCTGCGAACACCGGCTAGGCTACCTCGAGAGTCCCTAGACTGAAGATAACTCCCAGAAAATCCTACTGCTGCTGTTGTCCGAAAGCTGCTCCAACGCTGTGATCTGTGCAAAAAGCACAGAAGTGTAGCATCAGCACAACCGACCCCATATACTGGTAAGTGCCTAGCCTAACCCCGGCGAAGTAGTGACGAGGCTAGATAGGACCTACTAAAATCAACCTGTGCAAATCTATATATATATATAAAGATACAACGGCAAAAGAAAGAGCAACGGGAATGTATATAAAGATACACAACCGAAAAGGGAACATGCTCAGAAAATACTGAACAATGAGGGCAGATCATCAATGACAACATTAAACCAAATTTACATTATTACTTTCATAAGTGGTCGGCGTGCCACACGATCCCATAGTATGTATCATAAGTCGACGGCGCGCCACACGATCCCATTTCATATAATATAAGTGGACGGCGTGCCACACAATTCCATTTCATATAATATAAGTGGATGGCATGCCACACGATCCCATTTCATATAATATAAGTGGAGGGCGTTCCACACGATCCCATTTCATATAATATAAGTGGACAGCGTGCCACACGATCCTATTTCAAATAATATAAGTGGACGGCGTGCCACGCGATTCCATTTCATATAATATAAGTGGACGGCGTGCCACACGATCCTATTTCAAATAATATAAGTGGACGACATGCCACACGATCCCAATAAATATCATGAATAACTCAATAAGCCTCTCTCAAGGAGTTCCCCTTTTTGGGAAAACTCGGCAATATAACGATCTAACCCAATAAGGGTACCACTAGCAACCCAAACATATCAATGATGGAGAATACATATAACGCTCAACCAGATAAGGGAGCAACAACAATCATGAACTACATGTCCCGGCAAGGGATTCAACCACATTTCTTTACAATACTTACCATTTTGACTTCATAGAATCACTACCATTTGAGCCAAAGCTCCAAGGAATTTCACGTTTCATAAATAATTCCTCAACTAACTCATCATGTCTAATTCATTAATTGCTAGGAATAGTTCTCAAAATATACCAAAAAACAGGTACAAACAAGACTCACGGTCATGCTAGAAGCCGGTGTATAGATACTCGTCACCATGTCTATACACCGCACTCGATCATTTAGAAAATAGCAAGTAATAATAATCTAATCCTATTCCCTCAAGCCAAGATTATATCAAACACTTACCTCGGTCCGAAAATAGCAATCAATCCTCTAGCACCGCCTTTCCTCTAGAATCCAACTCCGAAACAATGGTATCTAGTCATTTTTAATTCAACAACATCAATTAGGGCTCAATAACATAATCCCATAGCCTTGAAATGAAATTCCCATCATTCTTCCAAAAATAGCAAAATTCGACACCGGGCCCACTTGGTCCAAACTCGAGGCTCGGACCAAATTCCAATCACCCATAACCCCACGAGTTAGAATATATTATTTGTTTCAAAATCCGACCTCAAATTAAGGTTGAATCACCCAAAATCCCACAAGCCCTAGTTCTATCCATAACCCCCATTTTCTACCTTGAATTTATGACTTAGGGCTAGGATTAATTATGATTAGGTGAAGAAATAATGAAGAAATGATCTTAGGAAGACTTACCCAAAGAGTTATGGAGGAATGGGAGCTTAGAACTTGACAATGGAGGGTGGAAGAGAAAAACCCGTATGAAAATTTATGAGAAATCCTGTGTAAATGTTCTATTTTTAAGAAAAATTCAATGGGCAAAAATGCCCTATGCGATCGCTTACAAGGCAATGCGATCGTATAGGGTAAGAAGGTAATGCTATGCGATCGCGGAAGGCAAGTCGCGAACACATAGAATAAATGGGACTGTGTCACGACCCAAACCCCAGTCGTGATGGCGCCCAACACATTGCTAGGCAAGCCCGACCATGAATTCCAGATAATCAACCCATTCATTAATTAATACTGATTCATTAAGGTTAATAGCTTATTTTTATAACAGAAACAACAAGTGCGAAAACAAAAATACATGAAATACAGCCCAACTAATTCGGTGTCACAAGTCTGAGCCTCTAACAGAAGGAAAATATCCTATACAATTCAAGTCTAGATAGAGTAACAAAAACATAAAAGGAAGAAAAGGAGAGAGATCGGGTCCTGCGGACGCCGGCAGCTACCTCGATGTCTCCTCGGAATAACAGAAAAGTGGCAGCTGCAGATAGCTCAACTGCCCTCCTGAACACCTGTATCTGCACATAAAGTGCAGGGAGTGGGGTGAGTATCTTTCAACTCAGTGAGTAACAATAATAAGTAATAATTGAAAGTAAGAACACATGCATTATCACTAAACAGTTCTAGGAATAATCGTACAGGCAAGTCATCTCTACAATGATAAGTCCAGTTCCAGTCCACTAATGTCTCACACTGATCCAACACTAATCTAGTCATGCTGCAGCGTGCAGCCCGATCCTCACTCATACTGCTGCAGCGTGCAGCCCAATCTAATATATATGTATATATATATAATGTTGTGGCGTGCAGCCCAATCCAATATATATAGTGCTGCGGCATGCAGCCTGATCCAATATATATATATTGCTGCGGCGCGCAGCCCGATCTAATAATATATATAGTGCGCTCACTAGGGTGTATGCAGACTCCGGAGAGGCTGCTTCAGCCCAAGCGCTATGATACTGCGGCGTGTAGTCCGATCTATATATATATATATATATATATATATATATATATATATATTACTGTGGTGTGCAGTCCGATCCAATATATGTATATGTATATACTGCTGCGGCATGCAGCCCGATCCGATATATATATCAATACCTCACAATGGGTCCTCGACCCTATCTTAGTCAATATAAACTTGGCCTCTCAGGCCCACTCAGCTAGAATAGGGTATTCAACCGCAGGTAGTCTCACTCAGAGTACACATCTAGTACTGGTTCATGTCATGCTATACATCTATGAATACGGCTGAGAGTATGTGTTAAACATGATATAGGGTTCACATAGCTCTACAGGCTTTCCTAATATTCTACAAATCGGCACAAGGCCCCAAACATGGCTATTAGCACGAAAACACAGATATAAGCCTAGTCTTAGTCATTATACACAGTTAACTATCAATCGGGAATGACCAAGTCCAAATCCCCAGTCACAATACCACCACGCTCGTCACATGACACGTGTTCCATCTCAGCATAGCACTGTATAGTGCAAATACGGGGTTTCAAACCCTCGGTACATTATTTATTACCATCACTCACCACGAATTGGCAAAAGTCCTAGCTCGCCTTGAGCTTTCCTCGCAAATCAACCTCCTTGGATGCCAAATATGATTAAAATCGATAATAATACATCAAAATAGTCTAAATGACCATAACCCAATCGAAATTACTCGAATTACACCAAAAATCATGAAGTTGCCAAAATTCGACCCTCGGGCCCGCTTCTCGAAAAATTACAAAAGTCATATTTTCAGAATCGGACTCCGTTTGCCCATTCAAATCGGTGATTTTGAATAACCCAGGCTTAGAGCAAAAACTTCCATTAATACACCTCCAATCCTCCATTTTCAGGTGTTAACTTCATAATTTAACAATGAAATAACATAAATTTAGTCCATAGTTGCTTACTTGAAGAATCCTCTCTATTTTCTCCTCAAAATCGCCTAAATCGCCTCTTAGAACAAAGCCCCAAATGTGATATAACTTCTGAAATTCGACCCCCTACTGTTTCTTTAATCACTAGAGATTTTTCGCTTCTGCGGAACATTAATCGCTTAAGCGATACCACTTCTGCGATTTTCCAGTCGCTTCTGCGATAATTCACTTAATGGAGAGGACCGCTTCTATGGTCAACTTCTCGCACCAGCGAGACCGCGTCTGCGGAGCCTCTCCGCTTCTGTGATCTTTCCCCCAGCTGCCCATTCCCGCTTATGCGAACCTGGGCTCGCTTCTACGAGCCCGCACCAGCGATGACTCGTCCGCTTTTGCGGAATCTGCCCGGATAGCCCCTTCTCTCTTCTGCGACCTCCTGGTCGCTTCTGCAGTTCCCCATTTGCAGAAGCGAAAATCCCTACTGCAACACACCAGCAGTCCTTTAACTTCAAAAATTCTTCCGTAGACCCTCCGAAAACATCCTGAGCCCCGGGACCTCAACCAAAAATACAAATCCACACTAAATCATCACACGAACTTGTTCCAATCATAAAAATATACCCTCAAACACACGAATCATCAAATTAAGGCCGGTTCAAGCCTAAGATTCAACCAAAACTTCTGAAACCTACATTCTAACAAAAACCCGACCAAACGATGTCCGGATGACCTAAAAATTTGCAGACATATCCAAAATAACCTAACGAAGCTACTATAACTGTCGGAATTCCATTCCGACTCCCGGATCAAAAATCTCACCGATCGATTGGATTCCGCTAAAATTCCAACTTAGGCAATTCAAGCCTATTTCTACACCGGACCTCCAAATTCAATTCCGATCACTCTCCTAAGCCACAAATGACCTCCCGAAGCTAACAAAATCATTAGAATTCAATTCTGAGCTCTCTAACTCACAAGTCAACATCCGGTTGACTTTTCCCAACTATTCCTCCTTCTAAGAGACTATTTGTCTCATTTCCAACCCAACTCGATACGAATTGACTCAAACTCACCAAACACATATATTGAAACATGAACAAGCATATAATGGGAAAAACGGGATAGTAACTCACGGGATGACAGGCCGGGTCATCACAGACTGGGCCAGGGAAATGCTCTATGTGATCGCTAGGTGGACAATGCGATCGCATAGGTATGGGAGGCTGGGCAATGCGAACACACAAGGAGTGTTGCGATCCCATAGAACACATTTTAGGCTCTTGAAATTTACACTATGCAATCATGGAAGGAGCTATGCGCTCGCATAGAATAACGTACCAGAATACCAGCAACAACAAAATACAAGATTTTCAAGTGCAAAAACATTCCAAACTACCCCCGAAATCACTCCCGAGCCCTCGTGGCTCCTAACCAAACGCACACACTAACTCAACAACCTCATACAAACTTGCTCGAGCGATCAAATCAAAAACAAAGAATCAAACCCCAAAACTCAAGATTTCATTTCAAAGTTCATCAACCTCTAACTTTATCTATTTACGTCCGAAACACGTCAACCGACGTCCGATTTCGACCAAATTTCACAAGAAGATCTTAACCAATATTTAAGACCTGTATCGGGCGTCGGAACCAAATACGAGCCTGATATCTATATTTTCTAACTTATTTTTATTTTCATTTTTCTTTATTAATTTCAGAAAACAATTTAACGAAAAAATTCTTTTACCGGGGTTCTAGACCTCGGATTTCGACTCCGGACACATGCACGAGTCCCATATTTTTCTACGGACCTCTCGGGACCGTCACATCACCGGTCTGGGCCCGTTTACCTAAAATGTTGACCAAAGTCATCTGTATCAATATTAATATCAAAATTTCTTAAATCTTCCATAGATGTCAAATATCTTAACACAAGAACTTTCCGGCTTCGCGCCCGGACTGTGCACGCACATTGAGGCAACTGAGAGTGAGGCTTATAGGACCTCGGAAGTACAGAAAAAGAGAGAAATACGGTGATAACCCTTTGGGCCGTCACACTTTGAAATTACTATTCCTAAAGAAACTACCCTTTTCTATGCCTAAAATGCGCTTACAATAGTCTGAAATTTACAGACTAAGGTTAACTGATCCCTATCCTTTGCCCGGGCTGGAATTTAACTAAGGTTAGTTAATCAAATGGCTTCTTCAGTTATATCCAAACATACTACTATCTTAATTAACACTAAAAATGAATAAACAATTAATACCAATTGAAACAGCCCCAAACAATTTCCGAATCCAACTTCATATGAATAGAACAAAGATCAGTGTAATTACACCAACGACCAAATATCAATTAAGTATTTAGAATCAAAATAGAAGAAAAATTGACATTAATCTAAACCTATAGCTAAAAATTAACGATCAGAATTGTATCGACCCAAACTCGTCAATTATGATGATTCTAAAACTAAGGCTATGATTAACTAACAAACAAAGCATGAATTAAAAATGAAAATTAAAACTAGGCAGAGTTTATTGACTGAAACAAAAGAATAAATAATTTGAAAGAGACATTAAACTATACTAATAAACAAGCAAAAATGAAGCATGAAATTAACCAGAAACTTACTAAGAAATCTTCGAGCTTATGAGATCTTCTGGGAATGGATTTTAATTGATATTATGGGTTTATTTTTGTCAAAACAAACCCATAATATCAATCAAAATCATCCGAGAAAGAAACCCCTAAATGGCAGAAAATAACATGAACTCTATATTGCAAATTGGAGGCGATTTGTTGAGAATCGAAGCAAAATAACCCTAAACTCGAGATGAGGGAGGTCAATAGACTATCTGGTATCGATTTGGGCTTGTTTGGGTAAATTTTATGTTTTGGCCGGAACTTTCAAACACATATTAGAAATGATTGGGTTTAATTCGAGGGAAGCCACTATTATGGATGGAAAGAGGAGAGTGAGGAGGATGAGGGGTGTAAATTTTGTGGGGTTTGGCATCGGCGCCGCTACCGGCGACCTAGGGATTTAATGGCGGTGTGGCTAGGGTTTACTTAGTTCTTTGGGAAATGGGGGACGAAAGAGATGAGATGGGGATGGGGGCTGTACACACACACACACACACACACACACACACACACACACACACACACACACACACACACACATATATATATATATATATATATATATATATATATATATATATATATATATATATATAAAATAACCTAGGACAATCTCATCCGTTGGATCAATAATCAATGGCCCTCATTAGCTGTAAGAAACAATGTCGTTTTATTTACACAGGCGGTAGGCCGGGTCCAGGAATTTTGGGTTTGGATCTGGTGTAGGGCTCGTTTGGGCTGGAATTGGAATCCGTATGGGCATGGTTATGGCCCCAAACTGAGCAGCCCTTTTTTCTTTTGGTTTTCATTTTTCCTTTTGTTTTCTTTTATGTCACGACCCTAGTCCACCAATTGTGAACATGTCGTGATGGCACCCAGTCCCCATGACTAGGTAAGCCTAACACGTTGCGGAATATACAAGTTATAAACACTTAAATAAGAAACAACAAAAAAATAGCATAAGAGATATGTAATCCGTGCCGCTGGGCACATACATCCGTCACACAATGAATAAAAACACTACCAAGATCCGGAACCCCACGGTAACACATGCTAAAAGAGAAATACAATTGTGGCTCTATGTGTAAAGAGTATCTAACAACGAAATGAAGAAAAATGTCAACTAGTACTACTAGAATAGAAGGAAAGCCTCCGGATCCGCGGACGTAGCAGATCATACCTCGAGGTCTCCCAGAAAGCTGCGGAATCACCTAGCATGAGTCTGCTCTGATGTACCCGGATCTGCACAACAAAAGTGTGCAGAAGAGTAGCATGAGTACACCACGGGCGTACTCAGTAAGTGCCAAGCCTAACCTCGATGGAGTAGTGACGAGGAAGGTCAGGGACCTACCGAGAAACAATAATATAGTGATGATAACAATAATAAACAGTTTAAATGACAACAATTCCGAAATAACAACAATGTAATGATTACTGCAACCGTCTACAATTAAACTAACAACAAGTAATCAACTCAAATAAACAAGTCCAGGACCTGTGGGAATTGAACCCACGGTCCCATTCTCAGTACCTCTGGGTCTCCGGGAATCGAACCCGCAGCCCATGTCTCAATAAATAATCAATAACTCAGGATCTCCGGGAATCGAACCCGCAGTCCCTACCAATAACTCAGGATCTCGGGAATCGAACCCGTAGTCCCTACCAATAACTCAGGATCTCGGGAATCGAACCCGTAGTCCCTACCAATAACTCAGGATCTCGGGAATCGAACCCGTAGTCCCTACCAATAACTCGGGATCTCGGGAATCAAACCCGTAGTCCCTACCAATATCTCGGGATCTCTGGAATCGAACCCGTAGTCCCTACCAATAAATCTCAGGATCTCCGGGAATCGAACCCGCAGTCCACATCATTATCACTCCGGGTCTCTGGGAATCGAACCCACAGCCCTGGGATCTCCGGGAATTGAACCCGCAGTCCACAAACACAGCAAGTAAAGGAATACACAGAGAGAAATATAATATGCTTAACTATAACTTCACCGATAAACAGCGCCAGCGATTACCAAGAAAACTCAAGAAAGACAATTAGGCAACTAGACAGTTGAATACTATCTAATCATGCTTTTCTAACTGCTACCGGGTAGGAATATCGAATTTAACAGCTAAAAACAGGAATATCACTCATCGAGCATTTTAAGTAAAGTATGTGTTCAACAAACAGCGCATGTACACGCCCGTCACCTCGCGTACAAGGCATTTAAAGTATCACATAATATCCTAGGGGTGAAAGTCCCCCACACGAGGTTAGACAAGCCACTTACCTCAATTCCGGTACAAAACCGCTAAGAAATAACCCTCTTGCCACGAATGTCGGCCTCCACAAGTGTAGTATCTGGATAAAAATCAATAGAATCACATCAAAATAGGCCAATTGGGCATTACCCAATCAAAATAACTCAAAACACACCAAAACCCACAAGTTGCCAAAACCCGACTTTCGGTACGCTTATCGAAAAATCACAAAAATTATATATTCGGGTTCCTTATCTCAATACGAGTCCGTACATATAAAATTTATCGAAATCGGACTCCGTTTGCCCATTCAAATCAAAGATTTCCTAAATTTTAGGCCTAGGGCTAAATCCTCCATAAATTAACCCAAATTCCTCCATTTTCATGATATAATTGCATAATATTATCAATACTAATCATAAGATGAGTCCATAGATGATTACCTGATGATTTCCATTGAATCTCCCTCAAAAATTGCCCAAATAGCCTCTTAAGCCGAGACCCCAAATGTGAAATGTTTCTGAAATTTTCTAACTTCTGATACAATTAATCATCTGCGATTTTCGCTTCTGCGGACCATTTCCGCCTCTGCGGAACCGCTTCTGCGACCACGTGGTCGCTTCTGCGAACTCCAGGCCCGGCTGGCCCATTTCGCTTCTGCGAGCCTAGGGTCGCTTCCGCGAGGCCGCTTCTGCGAAATCTCTTCCGCTCCTGCGGAACATTCCGCTTCCGCGCCTCGAAGTCCGCTCCTGTGGACTCGCTTAAGCGGTCAATATTCCGCTTCTGCAGAACTCCCTTTTGCGACCCTGGACCGCTTCTGCGATCCTCTTTCCGCATCAGCGATGCCGCCTCTGCGGACCAGGATCCGCTTCAGCGATCACTTCCGCTCCTGCGTTCACTTGTCTGCTCCTGCGGACTCGCTCCTGCGCTCCCATTTCCGCAGGAGCGAAAACAATAGAACAGAACCCAAACCTGCAATTTTTCATGTTTTCCCCCGTTTAACCATCCGAAAATACCCCGAGGCCCCCGGGACCCCAACGAAAACCACCAACATATTCCACAACGCGATACGGACTTGTTCCAATCATAAAAACACGTCTAACAACATCAAAACCCATAATTCACATCGAATTCAAGCCTAAATTTCTTAAAACTTTCCGAATTGCACATTCGATCAAAAACCCGACCAAACGACGTCCGAATGACCTGAAAATTTGCGGACATATCCAAAATCACATAACGAAGCTACAGAAATTGTCGGAATTCCATTCCGACCCCTCGGATCAAAATCTCACCTATCGTTCGGATTCGCCAAAATTTCAGACTTCGGCATTTCAAGCCTAATTGAGCTAAGGACCTCCAAAATACATTCCGAACGCGCTCCCAACCCCGAAATCACCCAACGGAGCTAATGGAACCATCGGATTTCCGTTCCGAGATTGTCTTAACACTGTTCCGGTTGCGGATCATTTTCTATCTTTAAAGCTCTCATTTAGGGACTAAGTGTCCCAAAATACTCCAAATTTCAGGACCGACTCTCCCGGCAAACCACAATAGCAGAAATGTACTTAGGGAAAAAGTTAAATTGGGGATTGGGGCGTAATTTTCTAAAACGACCGGCCGGGTCGTTACATTTTATAATTCAATTGTTTGTTATTATTATTATTATTATTATTATTATTATTATTATTATTATTATTATTATTGTTATTATTATTATTATTATTATTATTATTATTATTATTATTATTATTATTATTATGACTTTTCTGATTTTATGTAGTATCCAAATAAAATCTAAAATTACACTAATTAACTAATTCCTAATCTTAAAAGAAACTAAACAAAAAATGTAAAAATGTAGAAATTTTTTTTAAAAAAATGAGAGAACTATTTTGGTTATGTTCTCTTGTTTCAATATTAATTAGTTAAAAATCTAAAATTGAACTCTAAATGCAAATATACTATTTTTGTTGAATTATATCAATTAAAAATGCACATCAAATGCAAAAAAAAAAAAACATAAAAGTCATGCAATTAATTCCTAAAATTCAAATAATAAACGAAAAACTCTAATTCTAATAATTTATAGGAGTAAATTAAGCGTGGAAAAAATCACGTGCTCACAATAAAGAAGAAAGAATCTATAAAAATATTTTTATATGTTTATTTTATTCTTATTTTCAGATTTTTTTTTGTTATTCTTATATGCTATTTTCATGCTGAAATTTAATGAAGACGAAAGAATCTTTAGTAACATTTTTATATATTTTTTTCATTCTTATGTCATGCTTTACATTTAAGGACACCAATATGAGCATGTACATGATGTTCGATAAAGAAAAGATTTAGACTTGAAAGGTCACAAGAAGAAATTATAGAAAGAAAAGATTTTTGGGACTATTCTTTATTCTGATAAGGGGTCATCGTCCAGCCGAGGGTCCTGACCAAGGCGTTGACTTCCTGAAACTACTCGTGCCAAAGTAGGGAGAACACGAGCCGAGGGTCTCATTGCCGAGAATTTACTTAGTCATGCTAATGTATGATACATGAGGGCTCAGAACCGTGAAGCGAGTGGCACCTCATGGATTGGGCCTATTCGATCAGGTTGGGATCGAACCCGTGCCGATCACACGGTGAATGAGACAGGATTAAGTCAGGATATTTGGAACTCCCAAGGTATAAAGTGAAGTATTTTTTTATAAAAAAGAAAATGAGAATACTTTCTTTTAGAATATTCATAAACTGCTATTATGCAATTATTTAGAATTGTTCTTATAAGCTTTATATTTTACATGAATTTAGAATATTTGCTCATAATGTATATGTTATTAAAGTCTCGTCCATGTTGTTGAGATTCACTGAGTACAATGGATGGTACTGATGTTCTCTTTTGGGAACCTACGTTGGTTTGCGGTACAAAATTTGCGAGTTAGGACTTCCTTCCCTTCCAGTGCTAGTGGTGAGCTCCGCTTTTGTTTGTGGAGTATTCCTTAAGTCATTTTTATTTAGCTATTTCTTTGTTTACTTAGAAAACTGGCCAAGAAATCTCATGTCCTGAGTAGTGCATCTGTTTATCAGTAGAGACTTCATAGACATAATCATTGTGACGACCCAGCCCGTGGTCATGGGATTTACCACCCCGTTACCTTGCATTTATTTGTTTTATACTTTTATATCAGTGTTAGAGTCTATCGGGTGAGTTAGGAGTGATTTGGATTGAAAATGAGGCATATAGCTTTTTTGAAGGAAGCTTGAATGTGAAAAGTCAACCTGGAGTTGACTATTTAGTTAGAGGGCTCGGAATCGGATTATGATGATTCGGTTAGTTCCGGGAGGTGATTTATGACTTAGGGGAGCAATCGGAATTGAATTTGGAGGTCCGGTGCAGAAATAGGCTTGAATTGGATAAGGTTGAATTTTGGCGAAATCCGAACGGTAGGTAAGATTTTGATCCGGGGGTCGGAATGGAATTTTGAAATTTTCTGTAGCTTCATCATGTGATTTTGGATATGTACGCAAATTTTCAGGTTATTCGGACATCGTTTGGTCCGGTTTTTGATCGAAAGTGTATTTTCGGAAGTTTTTGGAAACTTAGGCCTTGATTTGATGAAAATTGATGATTTTGATGTTATTTCGGCGATTTGATCACTCGAGCGAGTTCGTGTGATATTTTAGAGTCAATGTGCATATTTGGTTTGGAGCCCCGAGGGCTCGGGAGTGTTTCGGAGGTGTCTCGGAATAATTCCGGACTTAGAAAATGGGCAGAAATTGCATAAAAATACGGACAGAATATATTTGAGGTCCGAAAATATATTGCCATTTTTGACGATTTGGAGCTCGGATATGGCGATTTTTTGAAGGATTTTTGGAGAAAACAATGGGGTAAGTGTTCTTAACTCAATTTTGGTGGTATAACTTGAATCTATTGCAAGTTTTAGTGTTTAATTTGAGAATTTTTGTTGAAAAGGGTAGAAAACTCTCTTGGATAGAAATAGTAATTTAAGGGGTCTAATTAACTCCAATTTTTGTGAATTTGGTATGTACGGACTCGTGGCGAGACGAGGATTCAGAAAATATGAATTTCGAAATTTTTCGAGATGTGGGCCCGGGGTCGGTTTTCACTATTCCGGGCAGAATGTTGTAAAAATTTTATTTAGCCTTATGAACTAGTTTTGTTAAGTAGAATTGATGATATTAAGTCAATTGTGTATAGATACGATTGGTTTGGAGCTGAATTTGAAAGGAAAATGCATTGCTACTAATTGAGTTGTTCGTAAATATTCGAGGTAAGTGTTTGTTCTATCCTAGCTTGAGGGAATAGGAATTGAGTTTATGTGTAAATTGCGATATGTGGAGTCCGACGTACAGGCATGGTGACGAGTATCTATATGTTGGGGGTCGAGCATGACTGTGAGTCTTAAAAATGGATTAAATTCTTATTAATCCTAAGTGATTATGTGAAAGGAAATTATTATTTGTTTTATACCGGTAAAATACATATAGAGTATTAAATAAAGAGTTATTGGTATTACATCGGTAACAGAGATAAATTGCTGATTCATTATCATTTATTGGTTTTATACCGGTAAAGTACATATAAATTGTTGATTAAGGGTTATTGGTATTACACCGGTAACAGAGGTAAATTATTGATCCATTATCATTTATTGGTTTTATACCGGTAATTACATATAAATTTTTTATTAAGAGTTATTGGTATTACACCGGTAACAGAGGTAAATTGTTGATTCATTATTATTTATTGGTTTTATACCGGTAAAGTACATATAAATTGTTGATTAAAGAGTTATTGGTATTACACAGGTAATGGAGGTAAATTGTTGATTCATTATCATTTATTGGTTTTATACCGGTAAAGTACATATAAATTATTGATTAAGAGTTATTGGTATTACACCAGTAACGGGGATGTATCGTTGATTTATTGTCATTTATTGGTTTTACACCGGTAATATAAATATTGTTGAAGTGAAGATTATTGGTTTAATACCGGTAATACTTTTATACATTCACTGTTGATCAGAGATTATTGGCTTATTGCCGGTAATATATATTAAAGAATTGGGATCGTGTGGCGCGCCGACCACTTATATATTAAAGAATTGAGATCGTGCGGCACGCCGACCATAAAGTGATTTGAATCTTGGCATTGGCCATAGTTGCCGGTAGCCTATTGATACATTTGGGAGCGGGTGGCACGCCTACCACAAGATATGAAAAGTTTATTGATACATTTGGGAGCGGGTGGTACGCCTACCACAAGATATGAAAAGTCTATTGATACATTTGGGAGCGGGTGGTACGCCTACCACAAGATATGAAAAGTCTATTGATACATTTGGGAGCGGGTGGTACGCCTACCACAAGATATGAAAAGCCTATGGTTACGTTTGGGAGCGGGTGGTACGCCTACCACAAGATATGAAATGAAAAATGAATTGAGACATGAAAGTAAGATTTGTTCCGTTGATCGGATTACTCCGGATATTGTGAGTTATTGACTGTTATTTCAGAGCAGATTCTTTCCTTATAAACATTCGATAACGTTTTATGTTGTTGTATATGTGTGTGTGTGTATATATATATATATATATATCAATTGTACAGGTTTATGTGGGTGACTGGTCTTAGTCTCGTCATTACTTCGCCGGGATAAGCCAGGCACTTACCAGCACATGGGGTTGGTTGTGCTCATACTACACTCTGCGCTCTTTTTGCGCAGATACAGGTTACGGACAGCAGCAGCGGCAGTAGCGACTTGTGGATTTTCCGACTATTGAGATTACGAGGTAGCCTTGCAAGCGTCCGCAGGACCCGTTGTCTCTTCTATCTATGTATTTCATTTTGTTATCTCATGTATTCGGGATAAACAGCTTATATTTCTTTCAGACAATTATGTGTATTGTTCTTAGAAGTTCGTGAGTATTGTGACACCGGTCTTGGGTAGTGTATCATGTTTGGGTTTTCTGTATCATATTGGATAAAATTGGCTAAGTCTTCCGCTAAGTTTAATTATTTCGCTGTAATTATATAAATTTATTTAAATTCTTAAGAAGAGAGTGGTAACTAATGAAAAATCTAATTAACAGTTGGCTTGCCTAGCTTTCACTAGTAGGCGCTATCAGTGGCGAAGCCATGAATTTTATTAAGGGTGTTCAAACTGAAAAGAAGTGAAGAAAATTCTCCGACAAAGAGTGTTCAATATATGTTATATATCTCTAAAACCTAATATTTTACCTATATACACAGTATAATTTTCTGACGAAGGGTTGTCAGTTGACCACCCTTTACATCATGTGCCTTCGCCCCTGGGCGCTATCATGACTCCCGATGATGGGAAATCCGGGTCGTGACAATCATTGAGTTGAGATTCAGATATTTTTTATATATAACGTAGAAGTAATTCAGTAGTTACTACGAATAAAGTTTTGGAGTTGATTTGTTTAAATATTTGAATTAATCAAAAATATTTGGTAGAGTATTGCCTTGTTGCATATAAAGTTTGGAGCTATAATAGATTTAATAAGCAAAAATGATTTGCTCGATCATGGCTAGTGATCGAGTGCCGGTTTCGACTTATTTAGAAAATGGATCGTAACAAAAATGAAATATTAGTATAGTGTAGGACGACTTCCAAAGTAAAACACAAACATAATGAAATTTGAACAGTCAATTAATATAGTAAAAAGGAAAAAAAATAAAGAGAGATGCTAAACGACCACACTCGTGTGACCCAACTTTGGCCACACCAGTGAAAAGATATAAATGACCCTCTAATTAATTAGCCTATATTTTTTCCTCCAAAACAAAAAATTAAATTCAAAGTCTTGAAGTATGCGAAAATTAAATACTGGGAGATGAAGAGTCTTCTGTATTATATTTGTATTTTTATTGTATTTATGTGTATTTTATGTTTATACAAACTATACAATTTAGTGTGTATATAATTTATTGTATTTTCTTTTTTTCTTAAAAACAAATACGGTATATGATTTATTATAATTTCTTCATATCAAACCAAGTCAAGTGGACACTTTACCTTATCTAAAAAATAGATTCAAACCAAGAAAAATCGGTGGTGCAAGAAAATATTAATCCATATCTACTTATTATTTATATTTCATAATTAAATTGCTAATTATATTACAACAAATTTGATTATCGGTGATAAATTATTTTGTTACCTAAAATTTATATTTCGTCACAAAAGATTTGTTGTGACGATTTTATTTTTGTCAAACTTTTGTCCTTAAAACACCGTCACTAATAGTTTATAAAGACTTTGTGTTTCGTCGCTAAATAAATTATATTAACTACAAATTCTTTTTTTGTCTCCAAATATGTCATATTTATGATGAACTTGTTTTTCATAAAAAATGTAAAAATTTTGTAGTTAAAAATATTGCATCGTCGCTATAAATGTCTGTAATAGTGACGAATCTAATTTGTCCTTATTTATAATTTTAATTAGTGACATTGTTGATTGTCTTTAAAACTACACATAATTTATAGTTAAAGGAATGTGATTGTGTCACTAAATGGCTATGCTTTATGTACAAAATAAAATTTTCGTCTCTAAACAGATAAATTAGTGGCAAATTTGTTTGTCGAAGAAGGCGGCAATTTCGTAGTTGAAACTACTTTTGTGTCTCGACAAATGATACTATTAGTGATAAGACTAATTTTTCACGATATGTTATCTTAATTAGTGACAATTTTAATTGTCATCCTATATTAAGTTAATGTCACGACCCAAATCCGGTCGTGATGGCGCCCAACAATCAAGCTAGGCCAGCCAGACCAACAATTTCTGATTTCATCTAATACCAGTCCCAAATGGACAACCCAAGAAGAATATATGAGTTTAAGAACTCCAATAATAATAATAATGAACAAAATATTGACACTCCCAAAGATCCGGAGTCACAAGTCTAGAGCCTCTAACAAAACCCAACAGGAATAGAGAGTACTATATAGAAATACTCAAGTCTGAATACAAAATACAAAATAACAACTGGAAAGGAGAGGAGAAGCTAGGTTCCGCGAACGTAGGCAGCTACCTCAAGCAACTCGATATGACATTGTAAACGCTGGAATTGCCTGTCTACTGCTCCTGAGTACCTGAGTCTGCACACAAAAGGTGCAGGGAGTAATTCGACAGAGTAATTCAACAGTACAATTCAGCTACCACAGAGTAATTCAACAAATAAAGATGCAATGCAATGCACATAACCGCTACGGCGTGTAGCCCGATCCAATTTAACGTCGACGGCGCTCACTCGGGGTGTGTACAGACTCCGGAGGGGCTCCTACAGCCCAAGCGCAATACTGCTGCGGCGTGCAGCCTGATCCTCATATCAACCACTACGGCGTGCAGCCCGATCCCATGCTCAATCCACAATAAGCAAATAAGTAACAAAACAGTTCATTTTTTTCTTAATTCCAGTTTCCAGTTCATAATTTATGAAAAATACTTTAACTTTATTAAATTGGCAAAAGCCGGTGACTTAGCATTTTCAAAAAGGTGATTTCAATTTCCAGGACTGAGATCAGTGATTTAAGCAAATATAGCTATCACATAAATATTGTCCTCTAAGGACGCTACAGATCGGCACAAGGGCCAAAACAAGGCTTACAGCCCACAAATATAGCAAATACGGTGTATTTCCAACACTAATAACATATTATTCATTTCCGGGATGGACCAAGTCTCAATCCCCAATCACAATCAATCCCGCACCTGCCACGGTGTGCGAGCCACGGCCTACTAGCGCCACAATGTGCTAAGCCGGGGTTTCGAACCCTCAGGCTACCATATACACAAACTACTCACCTCTAGCCGGCCGTAGACTCGTCCGCGATGCCTTTTCCTTTGAATTTAGCTCCCTCGTGCGTATAATCTAGTCAAACCACAATAATTATATCAAATTACGGGTCAACGAATCATAACCCATTTCAATTTACATGAAATTCGCATAAATACACTAAGTTGGTAAAACCCGACCCCGGGCCCACTGCTCGGAAAATTTCGAAATTAGTACCAACGCGATTCTCGTCTCGCCACGAGTCCGTGCATATAAAATTTATTAAAGTCGGAGTTCAAATGTCCTTCCAAATACAAAAATCCCGTTTTCAATACTTAGGCCACAGTTCTTCAAAATTCTACCCAAATTCATGAAGATTGATGTTAATTCTACCATAAAATGATGTTTTTGAGTCAAGAATCTTACCTCCGATGAATACCCGATGATTTCTCAGTGATTTCCTCGAGTTTTCTTCTCTCTAGGGCTCAAAATTTTGTTTTGGGTTAATGAACCCGTAACCCCTCTGTTCTGTGATTTAATTCACTGCCAGACCCGTTTGCTCTACGCGTTCGCGTGAGCTCCCACGCATTCCCGATGCCCAGTTCCCTCTTACTCTTCGCGAATGCGACGCCTACCACGCGTTCGCGATGCTCAACTTCTAGCTACCCTTCGCGAACACGACGCCAACCACGCGTTCGCGATGCTCAAACTCCCAGCCGCCCAAATTCCTTCTACGCGTTCGCGACTCCCAGTCACGTGAACGCGATAGTCCACTCCAGCTGACCTACACGAACGCGACCTCGGGAACGCGATCGCGAAGCATAAGGTTCCTGGCCTACGCGAACGCGACGCACCTGATCACGAACGCGATGCTTGATCCGTCTGACCTTCGCGAACGCGACCCATGTCACGCGAACGCGAAGGTCTAAATGACTGGGCAGAAACCTGTAGTTTTCTGCAGATTTTGCCAAGTCCCATAGGCCCGGTTGATGGTCCGAAATCATCCCGAGGCCCCCGGGACCCCAACGAAAGCTACCAACATACTCCAAAACATGATACGGACTTGTTCCAATCACAAAAACACCATCCTAAACATCAAAATCACCATTTACACACGGATTCAAGCCTAAGTTTCTTCAAAACTTTCAAAACTAACATTCGATCCAAAACCCGATCAATCGATGTCCGAATGACCTGAAAATTTGCAGACATATCCAAAATGACATAACGAAGCTACAAAAATTGTCGGAATTCCATTCCGACCCACGGATCAAAATATCACCTACCATCCGGTTTTCGCCAAAAATCAACCTTCGCCAATTCAAGCCTAAAACTACACCGGACCTCCGAATTCAATTCTAATTGCTCTTCTAAGTCATAAATGATCCCCCGAAACTAGTCGAATTATCAGAATCCAGTTTCGAGCACTCTAGCTCAATAGTCAACTCTTGGTTGACTTCCCATATTCAAGCTTCCTTCAAACATACTATTTGCTTCATTTCCAATACAAATCACCCCTAACTCACCCGATATACTCTAATACCGATACAAAAGCATAAGATATGTAAATGCAAGGTAACGGGGTGGTAATTCCCGTAACGACGGGCCGAGTCATTACAGTTAATTTGTAGTTAAAATATATTTATATTATTATTATGAAGGCAATTTCTGGACAAGCTATTTTGTCACTAAATATTAGTTTCAATTTTTGACGATATAGATTAAAAAATATATTTTGTGACAAAAATGCAATTGTCCTAAACAATATAAATATTTAAAGAAAAACAAATTGTGACAAATCGCATATATAGTTAATTCTCACAAAATTAAAAGAGAAACGTAATATAACATTTATACTAAATCGGATACTAATACATATGTAATTATTCTGAGAAAATTTATAAGTACAAACTCATTGGGCAAATAAAGTGAAATACCTAAAATATAAAAAATCTAATTGAAATGTGGGAACTATGGTAAACTAAAAAAGACAAGCATGATGCTTCCTCATATGGGCGTCTCTTATCTATAAACTTCCCAGACACTTTTTACACCTTCATATACATGTATATAAAAAAAAGTTAATAAATACGTTTTAGTTTTATGATTTAAAAAATATATCTTCAAACAGAAACTAACTTTAATTAGTAAAGCAATAATGATAAAACGAGAAATAGATAGTAACTTCTATGCAAAATTATTAACTATATGATATACCCTACACGAACAAAATAAAGGATAAAAAAGAAAGATTAAAAATAAAAAACCCTCCATCAATAGAAATTTACCCCCTCATCAAAATAATATCAAAAATTCCTTTTTAAGTCTTGAATCAAGGCCCTCAATTATAGCAAAAGAAGATTTTCATAGCAAAAACTTGTGGAGTTTCTCCTTGTGCTATTCAACACCCGCATAAAAAGTTAAAAACTACTCTGTTGCAATAATAAAAAGCAATTGGGAGAAAAAGAAGAAAAGAGCGAAAATGTATGCACTGATTTCTCTTCTCTATTGGAGTCTATGCAGTTCTATTAGAGTTGAATACCTCAAGTTTATCTTAGTGGAAGGTGGATCCTGGTTTACCGGGGGAATGGATGAGAGAGAAAATTTTACAAGAAAATATTGGAGGGAAAGTGAAATAATTAAAAGTTAACTTTTATTATTTTATATTCCCTCCATAATTTTCGTATAAAATGCTCATACTTGTGACTTTCTTAAATATGGAGATTATATTCTAACTTTTGTCTTTTGGTATATGAATTATTTTAATATTTTTTAATTATTTTTATTCGGATAAAATGTGCGCATGTTGAAAACTATTATGTGTATGATTTGATATTATGTATGTACTTGATCAAGCTTAAATATGCAGATAATTTTAGATGTTAATTTTAAAGTCCCAAAAATTTATATACTCCCTTCAGTCCACTTTAACATGATTTTTTAGTTGTTTTCACACATACTAATAAACTAGCTTTAGTGTGTCTGTATTTGCATATGTGCATCACATCAATTAATATAAAATGTATATAAGAATATATTTTTGAAAAATAGCAATTGACATTAAACAAAATATAACATTTGTTACACTTATTAAAGTCTAAAAGCATATATATATATATATATATATATATATATATATATATATATATATATATATATATAATAAGTAGATATTGATAGATACCATAAATTACGTTTACTATGGTTCCACTAGTCAATTGACACCAATCGATATATTTTAGGATTTAATTAGCAATTTAATTGTGAAATATAAATAATAAGTAGATATTGACACTAGTTAATTACAATGTCGCGTTATATATATTGTAACATTGAACGTTTATATATATGTGTATTGTAGCCAACATATAATTTTATCCATTAAGGTCATGCTTATATTGATAACGACCATATAATTACGTTTACTATGGTTCCACTAGTCAATTGACACTAATTATTATATTTTGGGATATAATTAGCAATTTAATTAGGAAAAATAAATAATAAGTACATATGGATTCATATTTTCTTGCACCACAAATTTATTTTGGTTTGAATCCATTTTTTGAATAAGTTAAAGTGTCCACTTGACTTGGTTTGATATGAAGGAAGTATAATAAATCGTATACCGTATTTCTTTTTAAGAACAGATGAAAATACAATAATTTATATACATACTAAATCGTATAGTGTGTATAAACATGAAATACACATAAATTAGCATCAATATCTACTTATATTTATATTTCATAATTAATTATATCCCAAAATATAATAATTGGTGTCAATTGACTAGTGGAACCATAATAAATGTAATTTATGGTCGCTATCAATATCTACTTATGTAAAATTCATTTTAAGGTTATTTTTGCAAACCGATATTATATTCGTGCTTTTATAATAATTTAGATATAGATATCGACATATAAGAGTAAAATTATTTTCTAACTTTTTTCCTTCTCGAATGATATATTATTTTCTTTATCAATTTGTATAATATTTATATGATATTTTTTACCTTTTTTATCCTTTAAAAAATATACATTATACTGTACAAAATTATAATTTGTTTATCTTTCTAATATTTAGGACTTCTGAATCAACTAAAATTTTATTTATTATATCTTTCCTTATTTGCAATCTATAGAAAATAACTTTAAAATTAATTAAAATTTACTATAACTATACTTTTTGTATTTAGGAAAAAAAGGAATAGAATTGGTGGATTACTTTCATAAATTTATGCTATCAATTTTTCTTTCCACTGAGAGTATTTTAATTTGTTAACAATTTTTCATATATGTGAATAATCTAGTAATAAAATTAATTAGTTATTCTTTTTGTAACCAAAAGAGTACTATAGCTTTTGAAAAGGAATCAAAAGACTATAGCTAATGGCTTAAAAAAAGAGTATAGCTTTTGTGGGAAAATCAAGGCTTGATTTTTTTTTCTGATTTGATAAGTTTAATCAAGAACTCCAATTCGAAATTGAATTTTGATGACCTACGAGAAAACATACGAAATACACACACAAATACTAATTATATACAAAATGCACAATTAAATACATGTGGATTTTCCATGTATTGGGAAGACAAATATTTAATGATGTGAGAGAAATATTCAAAAGGTTACTGAATGAGTATTATGGGTATAAAAATATGCATGAAACTCTAATTAGAGCGTGAAAGTACCTAAATAACCTCATTTGGGTCAATCTAGCCAAAATCGGTGTGGCCAAAAGGATTTTTCCAAAAAGAAATACTCCATTGCTTACGGTGCAATAAAAACATGGCAAGCGAAAGTGTACATTTCCCACAAGTTTTGCTGTTAGTGAAAATTTTGAATACGAAGGTGAAAGAATAAGAGATGTTGGCATATATCTGATCTTACAATTCGACAATCAGAAAGAATTAAAGTACACTTGTCGTTACCGACCTAATCTGTCACGACCCAAATCCGGTCGTGATGGCGCCCAACAATCAAGCTAGGCCAGCCAGATCAATAATTTAATTATCACAACGATATCAGTCCCAAATGGACAACCCAATAAGAATATATGAGTTTAAGAACTCCAATAATAATAATAATGAACAAAATACTGACACTCCCAAAGATCCGGAGTCACAAGTCTAGAGCCTCTAACAAAACCCAATAGGAATAGAGAGTACTGTATAGAAATACTCAAGTCCGAATACAAAATACAAAGTGACAACTGGAAAGGAGAAGAGAAGCTAGGTTCTGCGAACGTAGGCAGCTACCTCAGCAACTCGATATGACACTGCAACCGCGAGAAATGCTTGCCTACTGCTCCTGAGTACCTGAGTCTGGACACAAAAGGTGCAGGGAGTAGGGGTGAGTACTAAGTACTCAGTGAGTAATAAATATATATCAGCAGCTAAAAATAAGAAATCCACAGAGTACCACATAATGAAGCTAAACTACAGTTCGAATCTCCTACGAACTAGCATCAACAATACAATACAACTACCACAAATACAGGTGTATTTCCAACACTAACAACATATTATTCACATCCGGGATGGACCAAGTCTCAATCCCTAGTCACAATCAATCCCGCACCTGCCACGGTGTGCGAGCCACGCCCTACTAGCATCACAATGTGCTAAGCCGGGGTTTCGAACCCTCAGGCTACCATATACACAAACTACTCACCTCTAGCCGGTCGTAGACTCGTCCGCGATGCCTTTTCCTTTGAATTTAGCTCCCTCGTGCGTAGAATCTAGTCAAACCACAATAATTATATCAAATACGGGTCAAATAATCATAACCCATTTCAATTTACATGAAGTGCGCATAAATACACTAAGTTGGTAAAACCCGACTTTCGGTACGCTTCTCGAAAAATTACGAAAGTCACATATTCGGAACCCTCATCTCAATACGAGTCTAAGCATATCAATTTTACCAAATTCGGACTCCATTTGCTCATTCAAAACCTTGATTTTCTAAAGTTCAAGCCTAGGGTTAAATCTTCCAAGAATCACCCCAAATTCTTCCATTTTCATGATATAATTGCATAATAATACCAATACTAATCATAGTTTAAGTCCATAGTTGCTTACCTGATGATTTCCCTTGAGTTTCTCTTCAAAATTGCCCAAATCGCCTCTAAAGCCGAGACCCAAATGTGTGAAATGTTTCTGAATTTTTCTAACTTCCGATACACTTAACTCACTGCGATTTTCGCTTCTGCGATACGTGGACCGCTTCTGCGGGTCCGCTCCTGCGGAATGTTCCGCTTCTGCGACCAAGAGTCCGCTCCAGCGGACTCGCCTATGTGATCAAACACCCGCTTCTGCGGATTTCCCCATCATGCCTCAAGACCGCTTCTGCGATCGCCCTCTCGCACCAGCGAAGTCGCCTCTGCGGACCAGGCTCCGCTTCAGCGGTCGACTCTGCTTCTGCGCCTCATTGTCCGCTCCTGCGGAGTCGCTCCTGCGCTCCTATTTCCGCAGGAGCGAATACAACAGAAGCAGTACACCAGGTCTGCAATTTTCCATATTTTCCCTCGTTTGGCCATCCGAAAACACCCCGAGGCCCCCGGGACCTCATCCAAACACACCAACACATCCTAATTCCTTATTCGAACTTGTTCCAATCATAAAAATACCATCCTAAACATCAAAATCACCAATTACCCACGGATTCAAGCCTAAATTTCTTAAAACTTTTCGAATTACACATTCGATCAAAAAACCGATCAAACGACGCCCGAATGACCTGAAATTTTGCAGGCACATCCAAAATCACCTAACGGAGCTACTGCAACTGTCGGAATTCCATTCCGACTCCCGGATCAAAATCTTACCTACCGTTCGGATTTCGTCAAAATTCATCCTTAGCCAATTCAAGCCTATTTCTACACCGGACCTCCGAATTCAATTCCGATTGTTCTCCTAAGTCATAAATGATCCCCCGAAACTAGTCGAATCATCAGAATCCGGTTCCGAGCACTCTAACTCAATAGTCAACTCTTGGTTGACTTCTCATATTCAATCTTTCTTCAAACATGCTATTTGTTTCATTTTCAATCCAAATCACTCATAACTCACCCGATATACTCTAATACTGTTATAAAAACATAAGATATGTAAATGCAAGGTAACGGGGTGGTAATTCCCATAACGACAGGCCGGGTCGTTACATACTCCCCAACTTAAACAAATGCTCGTCCGCGAGCGGGTTAAGAAACATACCTGGAGTATCAAACAAGTGTGGATATCTACTTCGCATCTCCTGCTCGGTCTCTGTAACGACCCGGCCCGTCATTACGGTAATTTCCACCCCGTTACCTTGCATTTACATATATTATGCTTTTAAAACAGTATTAGAGTATATCGGGTGAGTTAGGAGTGATTTGGATTGAAAATGAAACAAATAGCATGTTTGAAGAAAACTTGAATATGGAAAGTCAACCAAGAGTTGACTATTGAGTTAGAGTGCTCGGAACCGGATTCTGATGATTCGACTAGTTCCGGGGGATCATTTATGACTTAGGAGAACAATCGGAATTGAATTCGGAGGTCCGGTGTAGTTTTAGGCTTGAATTGGCGAAGGTTGAATTTTGGCGAAAACCGGATGGTAGGTGATATTTTGATCCGGGGGTCGAATGGAATTCCGACAATTTCTGTAGCTTCGTTATGTGATTTTGGATATGTCTGCAAATTTTCAGGTCATTCGGACATCGTTTGATCGGGTTTTGGATTGAATGTTAGTTTTGAAAGTTTTGAAAAACTTAGGCTTGAATTCGTGAGTAAATGGAGATTTTGATGTTTAGTATGGTGTTTTTATGATTGGAACAAGTCCGTATCATGTTTTGGAGTGCGTTGGTGGTTTTCGTTGGGGTCCCGGGGGCCTCGGGATGATTTCGGACCATCAACCGAGCTTGTGGGACTTGGCAAAATCTGCAGAAAACTGCAGGTTTCTGCCCAGTCATTTTGACCTTCGCATTCGCGTGGCATGGGCCGCGTTCGCGAAGGCCAGGAAGATCAATGCATCGCGTTCGCGGTCGGGGTGTCGCGTTCGCGTAGGCCAGGGGGTGTTGAGCATCGCGAACGCGTTGCTTGGGTCGCGTTCGCGTAGGGTCGTGGGTGTTGTGCTTCGCGTTCGCGGGAGGTGTATCGCGAACGCGTAGAATAAATCTGGGCGGCTGGGAGCTTGAACATCGCGAACGCGTGGGTGGCATCGCGTTCGCGAAGGGTAACTGGGATTGAGCATCGCGAACGCGTGGTAAGCGTCGCGATCGCGAAGAGTAAGGAGGAGCTGTTCTTCGCGAACGCGTGGGAGCTCACGCGAACGCGAAGAACAAAAGTCTCTGGCAGTGAATAAAATCCAGAAGCAGAGGGGTTATGGGTTTACACCCCCAAAACACAAATTTGAGCCCTAGAGAGAAGAAAACTCGAGGAAATCACTGAGAAGTCATCGGCTATTCGTCGGAGGTAAGATTCTTGACTCAAAAACATCATTTTATGGTAGTATTAACATCAATCTTCATGAAATTGGGTTGAAATCTTGAAGAAATGTGGCCTAAGTATTGAATACGGGATTTTTGGATTTGGAAGGCCATTTGAACTCCGATTTCGATAAATTTCATATGCACGGACTCGTGGCGAGATAAGGACCGCGTTGGTGCTAATTTCGGAATTTTCCGAGCAGTGGGGCCCGGGGTCGGGTTTTACCAACTTAGTGTATTTATGCGAATTTCATGTAAATTGGAGTGGGTTATGATTCTTTGACCCGTATTTGATATAATTATTGTGGTTTGACTAGATTCTACACACGAGGGAGCTAAATTCAAAGGAAAAGGCATCACGGACGAGTCTACGACCGGCTAGAGGTGAGTAGTTTGTGTATATGGTAGCGTGAGGGTTCGAAACCCCGGCTTAGCACATTGTGACGCTAGTAGCGTGGCTCGCACACCGTGGCAGGTGCGAGATTGATTGTGATTAGGGATTGAGACTTGGTCCATCCCGAAAGTAAATGATATGTTGTTAGTGTTGGAAATACACTGTATGTGATATATTTGTGGGCTGTAAGCCTTGTTTGGGGCCTTGTGCCGATCTGTAGCGTCCTTAGAGGACAATAGTTATGTGATAGCTATAATTGCTTAAATCACTCATCTCAGTCCTGGAAATTGAAATCACGCTTTTGAAATGCTAAGTCACCGGCTTTTACAAATTTAATAAAGTTAAAGTATTTTTCATAAATTATGAATTAAGAACTGGAATTAAGGAAAATGAATTGTTTTGTGACTTAATTGCTTATTGTGGACTGAGCATGGGATCGGGCTGCACGCCGCAGTGGTTAATATGTGGATCGGGCTGCACGCCGCAGCAGTATTGCGCTTGGGCTGTAGGAGCCCCTCCGGAGTCTGTACACACCCCCAGTGAGCGCCCTCGACATTAAATTGGATCGGGCTACACGCCGTAGCGGTTATGTGCATTGCATTGCATCTATATTTGTTGAATTACTCTGTGGTAGCTGTATTGTATTGTTGCTGCTAGTTCGTAGGAGATTCGGACTGTAGTGTAGCTTCATATTGTGGTATTTTGTGGATTTCTTACTCTCAGCTACTTATATATATTTGTTACTCACTGAGTACTTAGTACTCACCTCTACTCCCTGCACCTTTTGTGTGCAGACTCAGGTAGTCAGGAGCAGTAGACAGGCAATTCCAGCGGTTGCAGTGTCATATCGGGTTGCTGAGGTAGCTGCCTACGTTCACAGAACCTAGCTTCTCCTCTCATTTCCAGTTGCTATTTTGTATTTTGTATTCAGACTTGAGTACTTCTATATCGTACTCTCTATTTCCTGTTGGGTTTGTTAGAGGCTCTAGACTTGTGACTCCGGATCTTTGGGAGTGTCAGTACTTTTGTTCAGTATTATTATTATTGGAGTTCTTAAACTCATATATTCTTCTTGGGTTGTCCATTTGGGGACCGGTATTTTGTGATAATTAAATTGTTGGTCTGGCTGGCCTAGCTTGATTGTTGGGCGCCATCACGACCGGATTTGGGTCGTGACATCATGTCAACTATGCGACCGCGAGTCATGAGCCGGTTTAGTAGGCTTTCGCAGATCGGTACGTAGACGTCCGTATCTATCTTCGAAGGGCTACATAAACTTTAGGAAAAACCTCATTTTCTTGAATTCATATCGTGCGATTTGTGTTATCATGAAATTAAATCTTTCCATATTCTATTCTCTCGCAGATGGCGAGAACACGAGCTAACGGACGTGGCGGACGACCACCAATGGCACCCAGAGGCCGTGGTCGTGGTAGAGGTAGGGCAGCAGCGCCAGCACCTGTTGACCCACCGGCTGACCAGACTCAGGACCAGATTCCAGCGGCAGACGTTCCGGCAACTCAGGTTCAGGCACCGACAGTGCCCATTGTCATACCAGGTCTTCAGGAGACCTTGGCTCAGATCTTATCGGTGTGCACGAGCTTGGCACAGGTAGTTGCAGCTACTGCTGCAGTATCTTCTTCACAGGCAGGGGGAGGAAATCAGTCCCCTATGGCTCACACACCCGAGCCAGTCCAGCCAGTTGCGCCCGTCGCACCAGCTCCTGCTTATATGGTTCCAGCTATGCCCGACGATGAGCAGCGTCGTTTGGAGAGATTTGAGAGGCTACAGCCTCCGACATTCAGTGGAGCTGAGGGCGAGGATGCCCAGGGTTTTCTTGACAGATGTCGGCGCATGCTTCGCACCGCGGGTATTCTAGAGTCCAGCGGTGTTTCATTCACCACTTTTCGGTTCACAGGTGCAGCATTTCAGTGGTGGGAGGATTTCAAAAGGCGTAGGCCGCTGGGGCAGTGCCCCTCACTTGGCGCAGTTCTCCACGGTATTTTTGGAGAAGTACGTGCCTCGCTCTCGCAGAGAGGAGCCGCGACGTCGGCTCGAGTGGTTGAAGCGAGGAGAGATGACAGCTTAATCGAGTACGAGATGAGATTCACACGGCCTGGCCCGTCATGCCACGTGGATGGTTCCTACGGACAGGGAGAGGATTCGGAGATTTATCGATGGTCTTATTTATCCCATCCGCATATTGATGACCAGGGAGAGAGTTTCGACGGTTACCTTTGAGGAGGTGGTTGATGCCGCCCGTCACATTGAGACAGATCGCCGCAGAGACCGGGAGGAGAGAGAGGCTAAGAGGCCTCGTGGTACTGGCGCAGTTACAGTGGTGCTCCGTCTAGGGGCCAATTTCGGCATAGCAGAGGTCGCTCTTTCGGGTCTCATCAGTCTGGACGCACGCAGTCCGGCCGGGGTTTCATCGGATCGTGGTCGTCAAGGCCGCCAGGGTTATCAAGGTCGCGCGAGCCACCGGCGAGCCGCCCGCACCGAGTGCTCTTCCAGCCTCGAGCTCCGCTCTCGTTTCCTCGCACGACGGGTTCATCCGGTAGCGAGGGGTCCTCGGCAGCCCCTTCTTCCATCTTCGAGCCGTTGTTTTGAGTGCGGTGATTTGGGCCATATCAAGAGAGAGTGTCCTCAGTGGCTTCGTAAGCGGTCTCAGCAGAGGGATCAACCCTCGTCTTCTACTCCTGTTTCTTCAGCGCCAGCACAGTCGGCTAGGACTGGTGGCCAGGTATCCAGAGGTCGCCCTAGGGGCGAGGATCGTACTGGTGGAGGCCGGGCTCGTTTCTATGCTCTTCCGGATAGGAAGGATGCTAGTGCTTCAGATACGGTCATTTCAGGTATTATCTCAGTCTGCCACAGGGATGCTTCTGTCTTATTTGATCCCGGATCCACCTATTCTTATGTCTCTACTTATTTTGCACATCATTTGGGTATGGCCCGTGGTATTCTTGCTTTGCCCGTACATGTGTCTACCCCAGTGGGGGATACTGTTGTTGTGGATCAGGTATATCGATCCTGTATTATTACTATTGGGGGTCTGGAGACCCGAGTTGATTTATTACTACTGGGCATGGTGGATTTCGATGTAATTCTAGGCATGGATTAGCTATCTCCTTACCATGCGATTCTGGACTGTCATGCCAAGACAGTCACACTAGCTATTCCAGGTAATCCGAGGATCGAGTGGCGTGGCTTAACTGATTATGTGTCCGACAGGGTGTGATTTCTTATATAAAGGCTCAACGAATGATTGGCAAGGGTTGTTTATCTTATTTGGCCTTCATTAGAAATGTTGAGGCCAAGACACCCAGTCTTGATTCGGTCCCCATTGTAAGGGAGTTTCCGGATGTATTTCCAGCAGACCTACCAGGCATGCCGTCTGACCGAGATATCGATTTTGGTATTGACTTGGTGCCGGGCACTCAGCCCATTTCTATTCCTCCCTATCGCATGGCACCAGCAGAG
>JASVEL010001900.1:215000-403026 GCA_032618575.1 Nicotiana noctiflora | reverse complement strand
CTCTTGGCAATGCTAACTGCCTGCTGATAAGATATATCTGTCTCAAGCTCTCTGGCCATGTTGGATCGGATAGGCGGAACAAGGCCCTCAATAAATCTCCGCACTCGCTCCCGAACCGTGGCTACCAAAGCCGGTGCATGCCTGGCTAGGCGGGTGAAACTGATAGCATACTCCGATACTGACATGGAGCCCTGTCGCAATCTCTCAAACTCCGAGCGCCAAGAATCCCTAAGGCTCTGGGGAACAAACTCCGTCAAAAACAGATTTGAAAACTGCGTCCAGGTCAACGAAGCGGACTCCTCCGGACTATCCAACTCATACGTGCGCCACCAATCATAAGCGGTCCCACGAAACTGAAACGTAGTGAAGGAAACCCCGCTGGTCTCCACAATCCCCATGGTAGAAAGAATACGATGACACTCCTCCAGAAAACCCAATGCATCATCTGAAGCCAAACCACTGAACACTGGAGGGTCATATTTCTTGAACCTCTCCAATCTACGCTGCTCGTCCTCAGAGCCAGCTGGCCCACCTCCAGGCTGTGCTGGGGCGGCAGGAGGTATAACCATAATCTCTGGAACCAGTCCCACTGGCACTCGCTGCTCAAGTGTAACGGCTGCGGGAGTCTGGGCCCCTCCCCCGGCCTGGGATGTAGCTATAGTGAGAGGATGCAACCCTGCCTGAGCTAAATTGGTATACATACTCATTAACTGGGCCAGGGTTCTCCCGTAGTGCCGGAGTAAGTAGCACCGTAGTCGGTGTACTGTGTGCCTCGCGTTCCAACCTCGGTCTACCCGTGGCACCTCGGCCGGCAGCACGCGAGGGTGCCGTGGCTGCACCTCGGGCGCGTCCTCGTCCTCTACCTCGGCCCCGGCCTCCGACGGCAGCAACAGGGGGCGCGGGTACCTGATCGTCGCGAGTAGCTCGTGTCCTCACCATCTGCGAGAGAATAGAAATCAATAGTTTAGATTTTTGATGCCAAAAATGTCGCACGACAAGGAATCCAAAAGAAATGAAGAGTTTCCTAAACAGTTACATAGCCCCTCGTAGATAAATACGGACGTCTCCGTATCGATCAGGCGAGACTCTAAGTAACCGGTCCGTGTCCCGTGACTCCTATGAACCTAGAGCTTTGATACCAACTTGTCACGACCCTAGTTCACCAATTGTGAACATGTCGTGATGGCACCCATTCCCCACGACTAGGTAAGCCTAACACGTTGCGGAATATACCAGTTATAAATACTTAAATAAGAAACAACGGAATATAGCATAAAAGATATGTAATCCGTGCCGCTTGGCACATACATCCATCACACAATGAATAAAACACTACCAAGATCCGGAACCCCACGGTAACACAGACTAAAAGAGAAATACAACCGTGGCTCTATGTGTAAAGAGTATCTAACAACGAAATGAATAAAAATGTCAACTAGTAATACTAGAATAGAAGGGAAGCCTCCGGATCCGCGGACGGAGCAGATCATACATCGAAGTCTCCCAGAAAGCTGCGGAATCACCTAGTACGAGCCTGCTCTGATGTACCTGGATCTGCACAACAAAAGTGTGCGGAAGAGTAGCATGAGTACACCACGGCGGTACTCAGTAAGTGCCAAGCCTAACCTCGATGGAGTAGTGACGAGGTAGGTCGGGGCCCTACTGAGAAAACAATAATATAATGATGATAACAAAATAAACAGTTTTAAATGATAATAATTTCCGAAATAACAACATTATGATGATTACTGCAACTGTCTACAATTAAGCTAACAACCAATAACCATCTCAAATAAACAAATCCAGGATCTGTGGGAATTGAACCCACGGTCCCATTCTCAGTACCTCTGGGTCTCCGGGAATCGAACCCGCAGCCCATGTCTCAATAATATCTCAATAACTCAGGATCTCGGGAATCGAACCCATAGACCATATTTCAATAAATCTCAGGATCTCGGGAATCGAACCCGTAGTCCACATTTTAATAATCTCGGGATCTCGGGAATCGAACCCGTAGTCCACATTTCAATAATCTCGGGATCTCGGGAATCGAACCCGTAGTCCACATTTCAATAATCTCGGGATCTCGGGAATCGAACCCGTAGTCCACATTTCAATAATCTCAGGATCTCGGGAATCGAACCCGTAGTCCATATTTCAATAATCTCAGGATCTCGGGAATCGAACCCGTAGTCCATAACCACAACAAGTAAAGGAATACACAGAGAGAAGTATAATATGCTTAATGATAACTTCGCCGATGAACAGCGCCAGCGATTACCAAGAAAACTCAAGTAAGTCAATTAAGCAACTAGACAGTTAGATTCTATCTAACCATGCTTTTCTAACTACTACCGGGTAGGAATATCGAATTTAACAACTAAGAACAGGAATATCACTCATTGAACATTTTGAGTACAGTATGTGTTCAACAACCAGCGCATGTACACGCCCGTCACCTCGCGTACAAGGCATTTAAAGTATCACAATAATATCCTAGGGGTAAAAGTCCCCCACACGAAGTTAGACAAGCCACTTACCTCAATTCCGGTACAAAACCGCTAAGAAATAACCCTCTTGCCGCGAATGTCGGCCTCCACAATGTAGAATCCGATAAAAATCAATAGAATCACATCAAAATAGGCCAATTGGGCATTACCCAATCAAATTAACTCAAAATTCACCAAAACCCACAAGTTGCCAAAACCCGACTTTCGGTACGCATATCGAAAATTCACGACAATTATATATTCGGGTTCCTTATCTGAATACGAGTCCGTGCATATAAAATTTATCGAAATCGGACTCCGTTTGCCCATTCAAATCAAAGGTTTTCTAAAGGTTTTGGTCTAGGGTGAAAACCCCCATTAATTACCCCAAATTCCTCCATTTTAATGAAAAACTTGCATAATATTATCAACAACAATCATAATTGGAGTCCATAATTGATTACCTGAAGAAACCCCTTGAATCTCCCTTCAAAATCGCCCAAATCGCCCCTTAAGCCGAGCCCTCAAAGTTTGGAAATGTTTCTGAAATTTCTAACTTCCGATATAATTAACTCTCTGCGATTTCCGCTTCTGCGGACGAAATTCCGCTTCTGCGGATCCGCTTCCGCGACATTTTATCGCTTCTGCGAAGCCCAGGCCTGGCTGGCCCATTCCGCTTCTGCGGGCCTAAAGCCGCTTCCGCGAGGCCGCTCCTGCGTACAAAGGTCCGCTCATGCGAAACTCTCCGCTCCTACGAACAGAAGTCCGCTTCTGCGGACTCGCCTAAGCGGAGGCTTGTCCGCTTCTGCGAAATTCCCCAACTCGTGTCCTGACCGCTTCTGCGGTCCCCATCCTCGCACCTGCGATGCCGCTCATGCGGACAAGGACCGCCCCTGCGCTCCAGTCCGCTTCCGCGCTCCAATTTCCGCTTCAGCGGGCTCGCCTCTGCGGTTCCATTTCCGCAGGGGCGAAAATAACGGAGGCAGAATTCCCTAACCTGCAATTTCTATGATTTTCTCCCGTTTAACCATCCGAAACCACCCCGAGGCCCCCGGGATCTTATCCAAACACACCAACACATTCTAATACCTTATTCGAACTTGTTCCAATCCTCAAAACACCTCTAACAACATCAAAACCCATAATTCACATCGAATTCAAGCCTAAATTTCTTAAAACTCTATGAATTACACATTTGATCTAAAACCCAACCAAACAACTTCTGAATGACCTGAAAATTTGCAGACATATCCAAAATCACATAACGAAGCTACAGAAATTGTCAGAATTCCATTCCGACCCCCGGATCAAAATCTCACCTATCGTTCGGATTCGCCAAAATTTCAACCTTCGGCATTTCAAGCCTAATTGAGCTACGGACCTCCAAAATACATTCCGAACGCGCTCTCAACCCCGAAATCACCTAACGGAGCTAATGGAACCATCGGATTTCCGTTCCGAGATCGTCTTAACACTGCTCCGGCTACGGCCATTTTCTAGCTTCAAAGCTCTTAATTAGGGACTAAGTGTCCCAAAATGCTCAAATTTTCAGAACCGACTCTCCCGGCAACCCACAATAGCATAATTGAACTTAGGGGAACAGTTAAATTAGGGATTGGGGCGTAATTTTCTAAAACGACCGGTCGGGTCGTTACACTTATTTAGTCTTCTAATATACAATAATGTCGCTATTAATAGTACTCCTTAAGTTGAGATTCAAAGAATCGACCCTCGTTGCTAGATCACTTTTCGCACCATTGTTTGAAGCGCACACTTGTGGAAAAGCACACGACTTCGTCCATAAAGCAATGACCTCTCGCTTTGCATCGTTTCATTACTTAACCGACGAGGCGATGGCTTTTAATGCTAATGGTGGCAAAATAGATTTAAAAAGCAGTTATCCGTTCATATTATCTACTAAAAAAGAGTTGGATAATAAACTTTTTAAAAATTGGTCAAATATGATACAAACTATATTATCCATTTAGAAAATGGATAACTAATAGATTTAACTTTTATATTTGTAAAGACTCAAATTGGGGGTACCTCAAGTTTGGGAGACTAGAAATTCTCCTAAAAGTGATCATATTCAGGAAACCATGAATAATATAGATATCTATATTATCCGTCAGTTTACCCATATTTTATCCATATTAAACATGGGACGGGTCAAATAATTTATCTATTTTTGCATTACCTATTTTCAGCCCTTTTGTATCCGACCCGAGCCGCCCATTTGCCACCTACACTAAGCCCTTACCCCCATCATCTTTTTTTCTTATTATAGTGCTAGGCCAACTTGTACACACCTCAACAAGTCTACCAAGTACCTACTATCTCCGCCAATACACTTATATATAGTGGTGGTGCTAGGCCGACTTATATACACCTTAACTAATCTACCAAGTACTTACTATGACATCCTAGGCGAATCCCACATCAACAAAACACGGGAGAGATACTGAGTATATAAGTAGACATACCTTAGACTCTAATGACGCATTTTAAAATCGTACGGGCGTAGGCGCAAACCGGATAATATCACTAGTGGGCTGGGATGTTACATATCCATGTGTAACCTTGAACGGTGGTGGGCCAAACTTTACTGAGGACTTTCCCTATGAAGGGGTGTTTGAGACACCTAGGCGAATCTCACATCGATAAAGCACATGAAAAATACTAGGTATATAGATAGACATGGCTTACTCTAATAACGCGTTTTAAAATCGTGCTGACTTAGGCCCAAAACGAATAGTATCATTAATGAGTAGAGATGTTACATATGATATTAGAGCCACTCCACATGCAACCTTGAACGGTGGTGGGGCAAACCTTATTGAGGACGCTGAGTCCCTATGAGGGGATATAAGTGACACCCAAGACGAATCCCACATCGATAAAGCACCGGAAAGATGTTGGGTATACAAGTAGACAAGCCGTAAACTCTAATAACGAGTTCGTCCTGGCCTAAGTCCAAAATGAACAGTATCACTAGTGAGTTTGGCTGTTACATATTGTCACACCTCCTTTTGGCGCGCTTACCCCGAAGGATAATGCATAAGGGAGTTTTTCCAATTTAAGTGACAATATTCGAAATGAGATTATTTATTTATTTCAGAGTCGCCACTTGGAATAAATTATGGTGTCCCAAGTCACCGATTTATTTAAATCGCAAATCGAGGAAATTTTCGACTTTCCAAATAAAGTCTGCGAACCAGAAATTCTAAGTAAGGAATTTTGTTGACCCGAGGGAAGGTGTTAGGCACCCCCGGATCCCGTGGTTCTAGCACGGTCGCTTAAATTATTGTAATGGCTAAATATCTGATTTTTAAAACATGTTCAAACTATAATGCAATTTTAAATCATTTACCGCATTTGATTATTTTTTGAGAAAAAGTGAACATTCTTATTGAGGGGCCCCGCGATTTTATTTTCTATTTAGCAAGGCTCGTAACATTTTTTATTTAAAAGGATAATCCTAAAGTGACTACATTTTTTTATTTAGTTTATCTTTACAAGAAAAGAAAAAGTCCTAATTAATTACATGCATAAAAGGCTACTCTATATTAGTACAAAAGGTGTTCCCTCACAAGCCGACTAAATGACAAATTTATTCTTCAAATTATAGAGCTAACTACAATTTGACAAAACTAATAAAACGGAAAAATAACAATAAATATTAATCAACAACTTGCTTTTCTATTTCATTTCAAAACTTCAACTTCAACTTCCAATTCGAGCTTACATCAACACATGGTTTTTAGAATGTGTACCTGGTTTTGAAAGGAATGGAAGATGGAAAATCAACAGGGCGGTGAAAATACAGCAAACAACAACAGTAACAACCAGCAGTAGCTTCAACACCTCAATCCCGAAAATTCCAGCAATACGGAGAAAAAAAAACAAAAACCAGTAAAAAATAGAAAAGAAAAATATATTCCAGATTTTATCTTTGTTTTGTCTTTCTAGCTTTGGACTCTTTTCAATTCTCAAAAGAAACTCTCAAAAATTGAATTTTTTGCTGTGTATACTTCTGTGTCCAGAGTGTATATCGAGTGTATACCACAGCAGAGAATTTTTTTTATTTGTTCTTCTCTTCCTATTTTTCCTCTCTTTTTTCTCTCTCCTTTTTCATAAATCTTCTCTTCTATTTATAGGCAAGAATTTCGAAAATTTTCAGATCTTTTTATTAAAAAGAATATATTTTTTAATTTAAAGAAAACTCACTAATCCATGTTTTCCTCTCCATGTTTTCTTCCTTTATTTCCTTGTCCCCACTACTTTATGTTATGTGATTATGATTATTTTTGGCTAAAAATCTGAAATTTTCTTTTTGGGCCAAGGGGTTTTGGGTTGGGTAAGGGTGCTTAGGATTGGGCTTGTAACTTAATTTGCAAGATGGCCCAATCCAAACTTTTTCTATTTTGTTCTTCTCCATTATTCAACATCCTAATTAATAAAGCCCAAAAATACTAAGATTAATTTATAAAAACTAAAAATTATCTTGAAATACTAATTAACTCATAATAATAATTATCACACAAAATTAAACATTAATAAAAATAAAATTACACGATTTGGACATTAAATGCTTAAAAAATGCAAAAATACATATTTTTTATGACTTTTCATTTCTGTAAAATAAACTTAATTGTAAACTTGAATTTTATATACATATGCAACATATTTTTTGTATATTTTATTTATTTAAACAAGCAAATATGCACGGATAAAAATGCAAATAATACAAGAAAAATAACACAAAATTCACAACAATTGCAAGAAAACTAAAATTATTTTATTTTGAATCTTTGGGAGTATTTCTCTTATAGGGCAAAAATCACGTGCTCACAACTGCCCCTCTTTACGTGTAAACTCGAAGAGTTTTCGTGCAAAGATAATGAGCTAATACGAGCGATTTTTGCCCGTCCGAGCACTCCGTGTGAAGCATTTTGAAAAGATCTTGACCGAGCATTCGCTTCGAGAGGCCTCCTACATATCCTGGGCTAAACAGGAGTCAGGTCAATGTAGTTCGGGAAATTTTGGTAGCTGGGACTACCGTGGACTGACACTTGCTGTTACTGTTGCTATCGTTGCTGCTGTTGGTGCTTACTGCTTACTGATCTCCTTATTACACCAAAAAGAGAAATTAAAGTTGAACTAGCTATGCTATCAAACTATGAGTTACAAGATTCCTATCTATGATTCTCTTGGAAACTTGATCTTGAATCTTAGCTGATTTGTTGTAGACCTCGATCCGAATCTTGATGCTCAACAAGTTGTATGTGCTTTGTTTATTTCTGTAACATTGAGTGGAACGGAGTCGGCGGAGCTTGTTACTTCAATCATCTTCTGAGCAATCCGCGCCTTTGTTTACTCCAACGTTTGAACTCTTTTCTTTTGGTTCCTTTCTTATTTTCTTCATTCTGGATTGATGTTCCATTTGTAGGTTATCTCGATCCTTGCGTCCCGAGGTCAAACCTATTTAGACAACAAAACTAAAGGTGTCTAACGGGTGGGCCGGGCCGGTCCGGGTCCAATTTTTTTGAACCCGTACGGGTTCCTTATCGGGCCGGTTCCGGGCTCCTTCATAGCGGGCTTAACGGGTTGGGGTATTTTCGGGTAAAAATTGACCCGTACGGGTTACGGGTTAAAGGGGCCGGGCCGGGCCGGGTT
Source organism: Nicotiana noctiflora (assembly GCA_032618575.1). Lineage (NCBI taxonomy): Eukaryota > Viridiplantae > Streptophyta > Magnoliopsida > Solanales > Solanaceae > Nicotiana > Nicotiana noctiflora. The sequence continues at coordinate 394,861 of JASVEL010001900.1, read as the reverse complement.
TTACGTTTTTTAAATTTTTTTGTAAAAATTCGTATAACTATTATAATTTATTTTAATAGTTTGTAACTTTGTATTAATTTAAAGAACACAAAGTAAATGAGAAAAACTTGCACTTATAAAGTTTCAATGTAAGACTTTAAGTTTGTATTTCAAAATTAAGTTAGACTTATAAAGTTTCAATTTAAGAGTTTAAGTTATAATTTAAAAATTAAAGTTTCAATTTAAGACTTTAAGTTTGAAACTTTGAATTTAAAAATTGAAGTTTCAATTTAAGCCTTTAAGTTTGAATTTCTAAATAAAAGTTTCAATTTAACACTTTAAGTTTGATTTTCAAAATTAAAGTTTCAATTTAAGAAATTAAGTTTGAAACATTCAAGTTTGAATTTCAAATTTAAAGTTTCAATTTAAGTTATATTAAGAATTTGTATTACTTTAAAATATAAATTAAAGAATAGAAGGAATATGAGAAAAATTGCACTTGCTGCAAATTGCAAGTGCTTCTTTTATTTCATATTTCATAACTCAAATTTGAAACTTACAAATTGAATGTTTACATCCTTTAAGACTTGAACAAATAACAATAAGTAAATTCAAATATTTTGCATTGCCTTGCAAAGTTCATCATAATCAATATGAACTGATTGGCCTTCTTCCGGAGTATTTAATTCGGATGGGTGACCACTTGTTAATATATCTCCAAGTTCCTCGTCTTCCGGGCGATCAACATCTTCATGTCCTTGATTTCTTCTTTCCGATCTAATCCAATCTCTCATACATACTAAAACTTCCAAAGCATTGCTTCCCAATGAGTGACGCGTATCTCCAAGTTGTTGTCTTGCTTGGCTAAATGCACTATCGGATGCAACAGTTGAAATTGGCACATTCATCACGTCCCTAGCCATTGCGTAGAGAACAGGAAATTGCTTTCCATTTTCATGCCACCACCCCAACGGTGAAAAATCCTTTGTGCAAGGCTCATTTTGTTTCTGCAAGTAGAATTGAAGTTCATCAATGTTCCCGCAACTTGTTTGAGTGTTAGAAAAAGTAGAAAAAATATTAAAACTTTCATCTAATCCTTCATCTTCAGTCAATGTAGCATAAGTGCTACATTGCATAATAGAATTATTAACATTACCTGCAGCTATATCAATTACATTTGCATAATAATTATATAATTGCTGTAAATAATCATTTAAACTGTTCATAGAAGTATATAAATTTGGGGTTTCAGTTTTCCCAATCTCCATATAAGTATATAAAGCATTCATTAATTGATGACAATCAGACATTTTAATTGAAGGATTTAAAACTGCACCAATTAAGTAAATCGGAGGAATTGGAAAGAAATATTTTTTGAATTTGTCTTGCATATTTGTCACAACAGCCGTATATTTTTCTTTTTTCTTAAATTCAAAGAGTAGAAAAGAAATTTCCGTTATATGTACTAAACCCATAGCAATAGTAGGGTAATAAGATCCAGAAAACTCAACAATAGCAGTATAAAATTTATGTAAAAATTTAACAACATCATTAATGACCGCCCAAGTATCAGTTGTTAACATACGACTTGGATTCGTACAATGTGCATTAGCAACTTCAGTTATTGGATATCTATATTTATAGCAAACTTTTAAAAATAAATATGTATAGTTCCATCTAATAACTATTTCTTCTGGCATGAATCGGGGTTGAAGGTTATGTTGGACACACTTATCTTTAAATTCCCTTATTCTAGAATGTCTATTATTTCCTTGAATTACACCAACTGCTCTTCTAACAAGACTAATCTTTGTTGAAAATAAATCTAGGCCACTTTTAACAATTAAATTATACACATGACATGCACACCTAACATGAAAAGTTTCATTAACAGGTGGTTGCAAATGCAATTTTAATATTGAAATTGCGGCAATGTTGTTAGAAGCATTATCAAAAGACATACATAATATTTTTTGTTTGAGATTATAAAATTCTACAACTTCACAAATAGTGCTGCTTATAAATGCAGCGGTATGACTTTGATCTTCATCATATCTAAAAGCAATAATACGTTTTTGCATAACAGTATTATCATCTATCCAATGGCATGTAACGGTAATATATTCACGTCCATTAACAGCTTGACCAATATCAGAAGTTAGAGATACTCTACAAGGAAGTTTTTCAAACAAATAACGTAAATATGTTTGATATTGTCCGTGAAGTCTGAAAATATCAGCTCTACAAGTACTCCTAGGTATACCTTTAAATAATGGATTGTATATTCTTTGAATATATGTAACATAATATGACGAAGAAGCAAACGAAAAAGGTAGACAACCTAAAGCAATCATTTTCGCTAATTCCTCACGATCCTTCATTTTATCATATTTTACTAACCCTCCAGTAGTATGGTTAATAGTTGTTTGACTATCATCACCATCTAGGCCCCATTCTATCGGGTGTGAAATTCTCATATGCCTACTAAGCGTTCCAGTTCCCCCTAAATTTCCTCCAATCAAATGTTTAAATGAATCTTTACAAATTTTGCATCTCACTCTATCAGAACCTTCAATTAATTCAAAAAAATTCCAAACCTTACTTCTTTTTCTACGATTACTCGTCGGAGCCGTAGGTGGTCTACCCCCAGTGCCACGAGGCCCACGACCACCACCCCTTGTACCAACTCCAACACTACCTACCCCAGCACTAGGTGCACTAGTAGGTGTAGCGGATATCTCTTCTTCAATTCCTATTTCATTATCTTCTATTCCATAATCTTCTTGTAATTGGTCATAATCTATATTTTCATTAGGCGATGTTTCGGGAACAATAGATATTGGGCTATTACTACCAGATGCTGAAGAATTACCTCTACTTTTACTCCCCCTACCAGTAACTTTTCTACACGCTTTTTTAGAAGCACTAAACATATTGTAAAATTTAAGGAATAAATAAGCTCAAAATAAATATGCAATTAAAATATTAATAAGAGAAAGAGTTGGAGGGAGTGCACCGAATTAGAGCACTTGGTTATGCAATTCCGAATTTTCGATGTTACCACGAACAAACGTCAAGCCAATATTCCAACTTGAAGTTCAAAACCCGAATGATAAAATACTATAATTGAATTTCAATTATTCAACAAAAATGAGCCAAATAAATTCGAAGATGAAATGAGAAATTATTAAGACTTGAAGTCGAAGACTTGAAGTCTTGAACTAGATAATTAGAGAATAGGTGAATGAGAGAATTTGAGATTGAGATGAGAATTTTGAGTGAGAAATGAAGAAGGGGGGAGGGGTATTTATAGATTTACATAAGGCTACATTTGTAAATTAAAAATGTGTTAAAAATTAAAAAAAATGGCCAAAACTTCAATAAATCCGTTGGCCAACGGATTTTTTCTGATATAGCCGTTTGGGGTGGGCCCCATATTTCTGAATTTAAAAAAAAAATAAATAAATAAAAAAAAATTTTGACCGTTGAACCGGGCCGGGCCGGGCCGGTTTAACCGTTAAGGTTACTGTTTGCCGGACCGGGCCTACACGGTTCCGGTTACCCGTTCAAAAAATTTTCCCGGAACTAACCCCTACCCCTTAAAAACCCAGCCCACCCGGCCCCTTTGCCAACGGTCCGGGCCGGTTCCGGTTTCTACCGGTCTGGGCCGGTCCGGAACCGGTCCAACCCGGCCCGTTTAACAGGTATAAACAAAACAAACAAACAAACGAAATTTTTCTGCCCCAGTTTTGCTAGGAAAATTTCGTGAGTTAGTTGTGACACAAAAAAAAACGATTAAAAAGACTCTTTGGTATTGGGTAAGAAAATCACAATTTCACAAATAAACGTTCCACGGCTTTCTGGCCGGGATTTTGAAGAAAAGTTTCACGGCTTTCTGGTCGGAATTCAAACAATATCTAACGATTTTGGGTCGTCAGATCCTCGGTTTTTTGTGTGACGACCCAAAGGGTCATCACTTGTTTTTGACTGGGAGATCCTCGGTTTTCTGGCCGGGATAAAAGTTTCAACGGCTTTCTGGCCGGAATTCAAACAATATCTAACGGTTTTTGGCCGTCGGATCCTCGGTTTTTTGGCCGGGGTAAAAGTAAATGGCTCCGCAGTTTTCTGACTGGGAGATCCTCGGTTTTCTGACCGGGAATAAAAGTTTCACGGCTTTCTGGCCGGAATTCAAACAATATCTAACGGTTTTTTGGCCGTCAGGATCCTCGGTTTTTTGGCCGGGGTAAAAGTAAATGGTTCCGCAGTTTTCTGACTGGGGAGATCCTTGGTTTTCTGACCGGGAAGAAAAGTTTCACGGCTTTCTGGCCGGAATTCAAACAACATCTAACGGTTTTTTGGCCGTCAGATCCTCGGTTTTTTGGCCGGGGTAAAAGTAAATGGCTCCACAGTTTTCTGACTGGGAGATCCTCGGTTTTCTGACCGGGATAAAAGTTTCACGGCTTTCTGGCCGGAATTCAAACAATATCTAACGGTTTTTGGCCGTCAGATCCTCGGTTTTTTGGCCGGGGTAAAAGTAAATGGTTCCGCAGTTTTCTGACTGGGGAGATCCTCGGTTTTCTGACCGGGATAAAAGTTTCACGGCTTTCTGGCCGGAATTCAAACAAATTCTAACGGTTTTTGGCCGTCAGATCCTCGGTTTTTTGGCCGGGGTAAAAGTAAATGGCTCCGCAGTTTTCTGACTGGGAGATCCTCGGTTTTCTGACCGGGGATAAAAGTTTCACGGCTTTCTGGCCGGAATTCAAAGAATATCCAACGGTTTTTTGGCCGTCAGATCCTCGGTTTTTTGGCCGGGGTAAAAGTAAATGGCTCCGCAGTTTTCTGACTGGGGAGATCCTCGGTTTTCTGACCGGGGATAAAATTTCACGGCTTTCTGGCCGGAATTCAAACAATATCTAACGGTTTTTTGGCCGTCGGATCCTCGGTTTTTTGGCCGGGGTAAAAGTAAATGGCTCCGCAGTTTTTTGACTGGGGAGATCCTCGGTTTTTTGACCGGGGATAAAGTTTCACGGCTTTCTGGCCGGAATTCAAATAATATCTAACGGTTTTTTGGCCGTCGGATCCTCGGTTTTTTGGCCGGGGTAAAAGTAAATGGCTCCGCAGTTTTTTGACTGGGAGATCCTCGGTTTTCTGACCGGGGATAAAAGTTTCACGGCTTTCTGGCCGAATTCAAACAATATCTAACGGTTTTTTGGCCGTCAGGATCCTCGGTTTTTTGGCCGGGTAAAAGTAAATGGTTCCGCAGTTTTCTGACTGGGGAGATCCTCGGTTTTCTGACCGGGATAAAAGTTTCACGGCTTTCGGCCGGAATTCAAACAATATCTAACGGTTTTTTGGCCGTCGGATCCTCGGTTTTTTGGCCGGGGTTAAAGTAAATGGCTCCGCAGTTTTCTGACTGGGAGATCCTCGGTTTTCTGACCGGGATAAAAGTTTCACGGCTTTCTGGCCGCAATTCAAACAATATCTAACGGTTTTTGGCCGTCAGATCCTCGATCCTCGGTTTTTTGGCCGGGTAAAAGTAAATGGTTCCGCAGTTTTCTGACTGGGGAGATCCTCGGTTTTCTGACCGGGATAAAAGTTTCACGGCTTTCTGGCCGGAATTCAAACAATATCTAACGGTTTTTTGGCCGTCGGATCCTCGGTTTTTTGGCCGAGGTTAAAGTAAATGGCTCCGCGATTTTCTGACTGGGAGATCCTCGGTTTTCTGACAAGGGATAAAAGTTTCACGGCTTTCTGGCCGCAATTCAAACAATATCTAACGGTTTTTGGCCGTCGGATCCTCGGTTTTTTTTTGGCCGGGGTAAATGTAAATGGCTCCAGTTTTCGACCGGGAGATCCTCGGTTTTCCGACCGGGATAAAGTTTCACGGCTTTCCGGCCGGAAAGACCCTCGGTTTTTTCGACCGGGGTCCAAACAGATATTGGACCGATATGATTTGATTCTCTTTTTTTTTTTGAGTTTTCATTTTCTTTTCGTTTATTCTTCCTTTTGGGCCTTCTTTTAGGTTTTTTTTTTTTTTTATTATTAACAAATGCATAAGATAAAGCTTTTGAAAAGAAACTTCCCTTTTATGCGCTTTCCTTGTTCCAGAGTCATTTCAATGCTTGCGTACTCCACTTCCTTGGGTTGTACCTTCTTCTTGTACAATCAAGTAGACCTGCTTTTCAACAAAGAATATTTTATTAGTTGAAAAAGTGGTTGACTCTGTGGCCTTGATTATCTTCATTGCTTGATCCTTGCCCCGTTTCCATTGAGAACTTTGCTACCAATTGGCTTTGGGGTGACTTCCTTTCAAACTATCCGGATTCAAACTCGAAATTCTTTGAGGACTCGCCTGTGTGGGCTCTGTCTTTCTGTCTCGTTCCGTTTTTTAAAACCTTAGCCTTTGATTTCCTTTTCCTTCCTAATGTCCTTTCCTTTGCAAGTGATCGACCATCATGCTCAGTCGGGATTGGATCAATACACCACTGAGGCTGGGTATCTTTCTTCAATTTTTTTTTTACCGCACGGAGTCCTGTAAAACCGGTCTTGCCGCCTTTCTTTGTAATAGTTTCAGAATTAAAATTTAACCGAAAGGGATTCAAAAAATAACTATACAAAAAGCAAGAAAATGAGTTTAAAGAGAAGCGTCCCTTTCGGGGAAAAGAAGGACTTATCTGGGATGCATGCTGACTTCAAATAAACATGACATGCTTCTTGGACTGGACGCCTGACCCACATAAACTTTCCAACTTCTTATGAACCCATTGATTCGCAATTTCAAAACCAGGGAACCTTGCCAAAATTCTTTTAGTGAAGGGATGTCTTCATTTTGGTCGGCGACGCCCTTTGCGGGTTTTCGCCAATCGACCCCTCTCATTTCTCTTCTCACTGTCGACTGATAGTGCTCTTTGCGAGTTTTCACTAAACGGACTCTCTCATTTTTAGCTTCTCCAATCGCCATCGCCTTATGGTGCCCGAATGTTTTCACCGATAAGACTCTCTCATTTTGTTTCTCTCAATTCAGGTTGTGCCAGATTTCCGTCAATGACATTCTTCACTTCCTTGCCTTTGCCAATTGATCCGAAGGACTTGAACAAGGTTTGTTTTTTGGGTAAAAAGGAAATTGAATGGAATTACAACTCTGGAACCATCTTGACGGATTCATAGCCGAAACCATTATATCATCTGCCCCAGTTTTAACTTTGGGGAAATTGGGATTTTTGTTTTGGTGTGACTAAACCCCAGAGTGAGGCTGCCTATGTATCCTTCCGGAATCAAGTTAGACGTAGTTCAGGCATCATTTTTGTTTTTTTTTTTTTTTGATTTGGATTCCAAATAGGGTAGCCAAAGAAAGGTAAACGGCTCAAAGGGTTTTACAAAGGATTCATAGTGTTTGGGGTAGCAAGAAAGAAAGCATTCGTCATCTCAATTATACAAAAGCCAACGCCGCAGGAAGTCCTGACATAGTACCTTTATGCTGTATCTGTATTGACTGTCGTTTCAAGATCATTTCCGTCAATGTCTCCGAGATACAGTGTTCCTCTCAGTGATATTTTCCGGATGATGTATGGATACTTCCAATTAGGAGCGAATTTTTCCTTTTGTTTATTAGTAATGCGGGGGAATACGTCTTAACGCCGGTTGTTCTATTTCGAGATTCCTGGGCCGCACTTTCTTGTTGCAAGCATGGGTCATTCTTTGTTGGGATAATTACTCGGGTATTCCTTGAATACAACGCACCCTTTTTGTATGCGAACCAATTTTTGTTTAGTTATTCCAATTCCTTGTTTCATTTTCTCAAAATAAACCTCTGTGCATTTCAACTCTCGATTCATTATTCTGAAGTCTGACAGCGTTTTGGGATCTAAGCATGAAGTCCGCAAGCATGTCATGTTATTTAAAGCTGCATGATTTGAACTAAAGAGAAGAGAAAAAGAAAACTAAAACAAATCTGAAAGAATAAAAAATAACAAAAGAAAAGGAAACGGACGATGAAATATTAATTTCATTTTTTGGAATCGAAAAGACAAACAAGGTTCACATTCGGAAATTTAAAGACAAAAACTAAAAGAAACATCCAATTTACACCCTGAAATACTCTGGATGCATAAAAATGCGGCAGGACAAGTTTACTGGGCTTCCGCCTGATCGGGAATGACCTAGCCTTTCAGTTTGGGAGTTTAGTGTCCGATCCCATCTCAATGGTGATAGTTCCTTTCCCTGGCTCGACCATGTGAGTATCGCAGAGCTTTGCCTCATGTTTTCCTTCATTCTCTTCAGTCATGGAATCCTTATTATCTTTCTCTTGACGGTCCTTAAGCTTTTGCGGTATGCGTCCAACAAACACTGGCTCATTCAGCTGTGGTGTCTTAATTGCCTCCCATGCCACATAGGCTTGCTTAGGTGCACCAATTTCCTTTTCTGGTTCTAACTCAGTGATTTTTCTCTTCTTTTCCCCTTTCTCTTGTTTCGGGGCCGCCGTGGGCTTCCTTTCCACGTCAGCAACAGCAATTATGGCCTTAAGCGCTGGATTGAATTCTTCGTCTTCACAAATCATCCCAACTATCGGCCCGTTATTGTGAGCAGGCAACGGATTATTGGTCACATTTGGGACATCCTCATCCTTCAACACAATCTTCCCTTGCTCTATTAAATTCTCCACCGCTTGTTTCAAAGTCCAACAATCATTAGTATGGTGGCCCTCTGCCTCTGAATGATATGCACATCTGACACCAGCTTTGTAGGAAGGCGATGCCAAGTTTTGTCTATTCTGAGGAACCGGCTGCAATAGACCCATTTGGACAAGTTTCGGGAATAGATTAGACTAAGATTCACCAATTGGGGTAAAGTTTGATTTCTTTGGTTGTTCCCAAGGACGGAAGTTCTTCTGCGGAGGTCGGGGATTATAGTGGTTCTGGTGGGGAGGCTGATTTCTTGGAAATAGAGCTTGGTTTCTACTGACATGTTGTTGCGGTTGGGCAAAAGGTTGAGTATTCATGACCGCGTATGGTTGAGGGATATAGGACATTTCCTGAGCAGAGTAATAATGATGGGGGTTCTTTCTGAAAAGAAGGTCTAGGAGCGTGGTGTCTTCTATCACCCGAAGTTGCCATGGATGTTTCCTCTTTCATCCTACCCTTTGATATTCCTCCAGACCCTCCTTGGATTGCTTGGGAGGTCGCTCGAATGGCTGCCTGACTCAAAATCCTTCCTGTCTTTAAACCATTTTCTACCATTTCCCCAATCTTGATCGCCTCTGCGAAAGGCTTTCCCATTGCTGAGAGCATGTTCTGGAAATAGTCTGGTTCCTGAGCCCGGAGGAAAGTAGTGACCATTTCTATTTCGTCCATAGGGGGTTTCACCCTGGATGCTTGCTCTCGCCATTTAATAGCATATTCTCTGAAGCTTTCGGAGGGTTTCTTCTTTAGGTTCGATAAAGAATTCCTGTCTGGCGCAATGTCAATGTTGTACTGGAACTGTTTCACAAAATCTCTGGCCAAATCGTCCCAGATGTGCCATCGAGATATGTCTTGATCCATGTACCATTCCGATGCTATCCCGATCAAGCTTTCTCCGAAATATGCCATCAGAAATTCTTCTATGCCGCCGACACCTCGCAATTGATTGCAGTATTTCTTTAGATGAGCAATAGGGTCGCCGTGCCCGTCATACTTTTCGAACTCCGGCATCTTAAAGCCTGAGGGCAAATGGACATGTGGGAACATGCACAAATCTGCGTATGAAACACTCTTCTGTCCGCCTAGACCTTGTATGTTTTTCAAGCTCTGTTCCAAGCCGCTCATTCTTTTTGCCATTTCATCCCGTTCGGGAGCTTTTGGATTTTGGCTTGGCATGAGCTGAGGATAGACATTGGCGGCAAACTGGGTAGGATCCCGTGGAAGGGGTGGTGCCGGGAATGTAAAGGACGCGGAATCAAAGAAAGGAGTATGTGCGATAGGATGCGTCGTGACTGGAACTGGCAAATCAACCGACGTTCTTGCGGATGTATCTAATGTTGTCACCCGAGGATAGGAAGTGGAGGGTGATTCGAAGAGGGTTGTGGCATTAGAATACCCAAACAGAGTAGGTGGGTAATTGGTAGGAGTATTAGAAATCCCACTTGACCCGAGGAATAGTTCGGGTAACCCATGGATAGACTTGGGGGCTCTTTCCCGTTATTCCAGTCATCTAACATCTCCAGCATGCGACAACGCAAAATTCTGTTTTCTTCTGCAGCTGCTGACTCAGTGGCCGGAATGGCTGACACGGAACTCTCTTCCAAAACGGGAACGGTTGATAGGGGGATTTCTGAAGGCATGTTGGCGCTTCTTTTCGACCTTGTGAAATAAGGATGGATATTTTCTTTTGATTTAGCAACGGGTTGCTGAACTTTTCCTTTGGACCTCGTGAAGTATGAATGCGAGGCCAGAGTACCACAAAATCAACCACCCTTTTCTAAAACCTGGAGTTTGGCAAACAAACGGTTAGTCTGAAACAACATAACAGATAAGTAATCTCACGTTGGGTGTGATGCACTTATACACTTGATCGTGTTGCTACTTGTATTCGATTGTAATGCGTTATTCCGGCTTATCCTTTCCTTTGCTTTCATCTTCTTTCTTCCTTTATCAATTTTCTCTTCTTTTTTTTTGTTTCGGTGATGGTCGAATCTTATGTGGATTGCCTACGTATCATGTCCCCGCATGAATCAGACCGGGCGTAGTTCGAAAAATCGGGAATTGAGTAAATCAACTAATTCTTGCAAGAAATGCTTTAAGAGAAAAAAGGAAAAAATATTCATATTTTTGCTTATTTTTTTTTTATTATTTTTTTTTTTGCTTTTTGTTTTGCTTTTTGATAGAAAGACTTCTAAAAATAAAAATTTATTTGCTTTGGAGTAAAATTCATATTTTTAAATTTTGATTTTTATTGATTTTTCTTTTTATTTCATGAAAAGCAATAGAAAGAACGAAACCATTTTTTTTAGTTTTTTTTTTTTTTTGAACTACTTTTACTCTTTTTTTTTTGAATTTTCTAAAGAAAGATTTTAATGAAGGAACTAAACGAGAGTATTATTTTTTTTTATTGAGATTTTAAGGTTGTGTTTAGCTAATTGACCAAAAATCCTAAAAATGATCAAAAGCGGCCGTTTATGCAAAGTCAGCCTTTCGGCGCCCCTCTCGGGAAAATTCGACTATTTTTGGCAAAACGGCATCACCCGACTTATTTATGACAAAATTAAAATTTAGATTTTTTTTTTTGCAAATTAAAACAAAAAAAATCTGGTATTGCAAATACGGCCTTTCAGCGCCTCGGGGACGAAGATTATAAGGCTATGAGGGTCAATCGACCAAAAATTTACAAAACGACCCAAAAGTGGCCGTTTATGCAAAGTCAACCTTCCGGCGTCCCTTTCGGGTACATTCGGTTGTTTTTGAAAACGGCATCACTCAACATATTTACAACGAAAAAATCAATTTCGATATTTTTGGTTATTTTTGGAAAAGGGGAGGTTGGACCCGATGAAGGTTGCCTACGTATCTCACACCGTGTGAGAATCAAACCAGCGTAGTTCGGTAATAAAAGAACTAAATCATTTTAAGAAAAGAAAACAAACTATTTTTAAACAGCATTTCTAAAACCAATTATTTTCAGAGAAACTAACTTATCTTTAATAAATCAACAATTTTTTATTTTTTTATTTTTTTTATTTTTTTTTATTATTTTTTTTTTATTTTTGCATTTTCAAAAAAAATATTTTCAAAGGAACTAAGAAAATTTATTTGGAATTTTTTGCATTTTTCAAAATTATTTTCAAAGAAACTAAACTATTTTTCGTAAAATTAAGAAAATTTATTTGAATTTTGTTTTTTGCATTTTTTCAAAATTTATCTTCAAAGAAATGACTATTTTCCATAAAACTATTTTGACTCTATACCCTGACGTTTTCCACTTCTTCCTTTCTTTTTAACAAACCGGTCGGCATGTAAGATCGAAACAAATAAATGCACACAAAAAGATGCAACAAGTTGGTCTTTTTGTTTCAGGTACACCTGTCCTAGACAGGCCCAACCCCTGTGTCGAGCCTCCTAAGTCAAATATGCACATGATGCAAATAAACGTTCCTATCGGGGATCCGGCATAAGGTTTTGTTATTCTAAGTCATCATCCTGTTGGAAAAGGTGTCTAGACTGGCTTTAACTCGAGCGGACAACTCGAGCCGAAGAGTGTCAGTGCACCGGTAGCATGGCTTTCCGGCTTAATTGACAAACTCTCCGCCTAAACATGTGTGACTACAAAATCCTTCACCGGGTGCCAAGCACCACGGCTATCTTGAGAAAAATGGGTTATGTCCAGCAAATGCCCGGTATTATATTTCAAAAGACTTAGAAGAGAAAAAAAAACGGATATCGGCACAATTTATATACAGTTCACAAAATATCAAAGCGGTAAAACAACATTTAGCATATCAAATATAAACATGTAATAAAATCAGATAATAAATAAGCCAAATAAAATAATTATTCAAAGCTCGAATTCTTAAACCCTGAACCAGTGGTTCTGGGTTTGTTTCCCCAGCAGAGTCGCCAGAGCTGTCACACCTCCTTTTGGCGCGCCTACCCCGAAGGATAAACGTACAAGGGAGTTTTTTCCAATTTAAGTGACAATATTCGAAATGAGATTATTTATTTATTTCGAGTCGCCACTTGGAATAAATTATGGTGTCCCAAGTCACCGATTTATTTAAATCCCAAATCGAGGAAATTTTCGACTTTCCAAATAAAGTCTGCGAACCAGAAATTCTAAGTAAGGAATTCTGTTGACCCGAGGGAAGGTGTTAGGCACCCCCGAATCCCGTGGTTCTAGCACGGTCGCTTAAATTATTGTAATGGCTAAATATCTGATTTTTAAAACATGTTCAAACTATAATGCAATTTTAAATCATTTACCGCATTTGATTATTTTTTGAGAAAAAGTGAACATTCTTATTGAGGGGCCCCGCGATTTTATTTTCTATTTAGCAAGGCTCGTAACATTTTTTTATTTAAAAGAATAATCCTAAAGTGACTACATTTTTTTATTTAGTTTATCTTTACAAGAAAAGAAAAAGTCCTAATTAATTACATGCATAAAAAACTATTCTATATTAGTACAAAAGGTGTTCCCTCACAAGCCGACTAAATGACCAATTTATTCTTCAAATTATAGAGCTAACTACAATTTGACAAAACTAATAAAACGGAAAAATAACAATAAATATTAATCAACAACTTGCTTTTCTATTTCATTTCAAAACTTCAACTTCCAATTCGAGCTTACATCAACACATGGTTTTTAGAATGTGTACCTGGTTTTGAAAGGAATGGAAGATGGAAAATCAACGGGGCGGTGAAAATACAGCAACAACAACAGTAACAACCAGCAGTAGCTTCAACACCTCAATCCCGAAAATTCCAGCAATACGGAGAAAAAAAACAAAAACCAGTAAAAAATAGAAAAGAAAAATATATTCCGGATTTTCTCTTTGTTTTGTCTTTCTAGCTTTGGACTCTTTTCAATTCTCAAAAGAAACTCTCAAAAATTGAATTTTTTTGATGTGTATACGTTTGTGTCCAGAGTGTATACCACAGCAGATAATTTTTTTTATTTTTTCTTCTCTTCCTATTTTTCCTCTCTTTTTTCTCTCTCCTTTTTCATAAATCTTCTCTTCTATTTATAGGCAAGAATTTCGAAAATTTTCAGATCTTTTTATTAAAAAGAATATATTTTTTAATTTAAAGAAAACCCACTAATCCATGTTTTCCTCTCCATGTTTTCCTCTCCGTGTTTTCTTCCTTTATTTCCTTGCCCTCACTACTTTATGTTATGTGATTATGATTATTTTTGGCTAAAAATCTGAAATTTTCTTTTTGGGCCAAGGGGTTTTGGGTTGGGTAAGGGTGCTTAGGATTGGGCTTGTAACTTAATTTGCAAGATGACCCAATCCAAATTTTTTCTATTTTGTTCTTCTCCATTATTCAACATCCTAATTAATAAAGCTCAAAAATACTAAGATTAATTTATAAAAACTAAAAATTATCTTGAAATACTAATTAACTCATAATAATAATTATCACACAAAATTAAACATTAATAAAAATAAAATTGCACGATTTGGACATTAAATGCTTAAAAAATGCAAAAATACATATTTTTTATGACTTTTCATTTCTGTAAAATAAACTTAATTGTAAACTTGAATTTTATATACATATGCAACATATTTTTTGTATATTTTATTTATTTAAACAAGCAAATATGCACATATAAAAATGCAAATAATACAAGAAAAATAACACAAAATTCACAACAATTGCAAGAAAACTAAAATTATTTTATTTTGAATCTTTGGGAGTATTTCTCTTATAGGGCAAAAATCACGTGCTCACACATATAGTATCACAACACTCTACGTGAAGCCTTGAACGATGGTGGGACAACCCTCAACGACAACGCTAAGTCCCTAACAGATATGATATATCCTAGGCAAATCTCACATCAACAAAACACGAGAGAGATGTTAGGTATACAAATAGACAAGCCTTAAGACTCTATTGACGCGTTTTAAAATTGAGCGGGTCTCGGCCCAAAATAGACAATATCACTAGTCGCCTTGGTTATTACACTTACAATCTCCAACACAAACACAAGTACCAAGTAAATCTTCCAGCAATATTTAGGTAGATTGGAAAAATCACTTATAGCCTGTTTGGCCAAGTTTATTTTTGACCAAAAGTGTTTTTTTTTTTTTTTGCCAAAGGCACTTTTGGCCAAAAATGGAGGTGTTTGGCCAAACTTTTGGAAGGAAAAAAAATGCTTTTGAGGAGAAACATATGCAATTTTGGAAAAGCAGAAAAACATAGCTTCTCTCCAAATGCACTTTTTTGAGAAGCACTTTTGAGAAAAATACACTTAGAAGCAGTTTTTAACAGCTTAACCAAACATTAATTGCCGCTCAGAAGTGCTTTTCAAACTAATTAGCCAAACACAAACTACTTCTCACCAAAAGTACTTTTGACAAAAAGTGCTTCTCAAAATAAGGCTTGCCCAAACGGGCTATTAGTATTTTTGTCTTTAGTAAGATTTGAACCCTGATTTCCCATTATTTTCATCCCACTTTATTAATCACATCCCTCGAAAATCTTTCTTCATGATCTTCTTCATCATGCCATCACAACCACTTTGCTGCATTGCCTTATCTTTCCACCTAAAACCAATTCTTTTCTCATCCCATCCTCCAGTAACCCTATCATGTGTCACTTGCCCTGTTGCGCCGTTGCTATAACTTGCCCTTTCCACCATGCCCCTTCTACAACTCCTCCCTCTCGAATTCAGCCATTCCAAAACAAGCTTTATTTTCTCAAGAAGTCAAAACCTTGAATTCAAGCTCCATAAATCAAAAATTAAAAATGCATGAAAGAACACATTCTATATCAGCTTATGAATAAACATCACAGACAATGAACAACACCAAATTTAATGTAGCATATAAATTTGAATGACAACTACATCTAAAAATTGCATAAGTAGGAATATTGAAGTCAATCAACATTATAACTATATGGAACACACCTTTGGATCTTTAATTTCTAAAACTTATTTTGTTACAAGCAGACTCTTAAGTACACCATACCTTTCTTTGGTACTTTTTCTTTTTAATTTCTTTACATGGCCTTCAAAATTATCCATATTGTGTTCATACAATATCATTCAAATGCTACAAATATCCAAAGAGTGGCATCCATGTGTCCATACAATAATGACAATAACAACAACAACAAATATACTCGTGATCATATCCAACTATGTCCGTGCTTCCGTGTCCATAAAATAACAACATCAAATATACTCGTGATCATATCCAACTATGTCCGTGCTTCCTAACTCAAAACATAAAGAGCACAATTAAATACGAGAAAACGGACATGAGGGGTCAAGCAACAATCTCACGGACTAACCGCCAAATTCATCAACCTGAAATTTCTTCCATCAGACAGCACATTTCTCTAACAGAATGACTAATAAAGACTAGAATCAGGGTCTCAACCAACTACAAGAAGACAACAACACAATAGAAACTGTACAGCAGGATACCCAAATGAAATTGATCACCCACTCTCCAGCACTCAACAGTCTACCACTTACATAAGTTGGAACAACTAGGAGACCACGTCAAGTAGCATTCTACATTCTATTTACAAAAGCTGAAACATAACCAACCTGAGTGCACTGCTCAAGCTTAGCTGACCATTTCAGCAGCTTCACCAATTTTATTTACGTGCTCTTTTACCACTTTGAGCATAGGGCACATCCTAGTTGAATGCCATGAATCACCTGTAATCAGAAAGTTCAAATCATGTTCAATCTGCCAAGATAGCTTAGACGAAATGGAGTTAGGCAGATGCAACTGCTACTTAAGGTGGTTGTTTTCTCTACCCAAACTACTTTTGGTATAAAATAGTAGGATGGACTAAAACTTGAGAGCCGAAAAGGAAAAAAGAAGTATGAGTCTGATTTTAGTACTCTGGCACAACATTATCTTGCTTGAGAATAAAAGTGACAGATTCAGCTGCAACGAGGAATAGCTGAAGTTGATAGCTGTAAAACTAATCATGACGTGTAAAAATTGAATAAATAAATTCAATGATTCCAGTTTTTAAAAAGAATCTTTTACAAGGTTTGACTGTCGTGTAACAGTCTAAATCAGTAAGATCAGAAAAATTACAGTGAAATCGGAGTCAAACAACCAGTATTCTATGTATTGGTCAACATGGTCAAAGACAAATAGCTAATTCTTTTGTTCATTGGACACACCATTCTCGACTCTTCCATCAAAGCCATGATAAGAAACTTCAACCATTGGTCTCGGAACAGCGCGCCCACCAAAATCTTCAGGAAAGCATTCAAAGTCAGGGCCAAAATTGAACTTCACAACGCAATTAGGTTGGTCGGGAAGTGTATACATTGAAGCAGCAGGGTAGTAACGACCACCATAAAGATCCTTGAAAGCAACACCTTGACATACTCCATTTTTAAAGAAAGATATCTCACTCCCTGCTCAGACAAAATACAATATTTTGTACACAGCTTAATGAACACGACAATTTGACAACACAAGAAAAAGAATTTGCCAAGCACATAAGGTGGAAGCAGGGGTTACTGGAATTTCTCAAATTTGATTTCCCCATAGATACCTTTACAAACATATCTTTTGTAAGTAGATAGTGTTTTTCAGCATTTTGGTATCGAGACTACATAATGAAATAGAGTTTGAATATTGCACCACAGGAGATCCTACTCATTGAGATGGTCAGAACATGCATATATACAAAGACGAGCATGTAATGTAAATTACTAAATCAAACGAGCCATTAGGACAAGAACTTCATATCTTTGATTGACAAGTGTGAGAAAAGAACAGTATTCTTGCTCATAATAGTTCACTAATACAGCAACTAACCAACCAATACTATCTAAGCAATTGAACTAGAACATTCACATTTGTCATTGGGCTACCCATACTATCTAAGCAATTGAACTAGAACATTCACATTTGTCATTGCAATATCCCAATACCACCATCACTATCAAAAACACCAAAGGTTTGCTCTTTGATGCTGTCACGAAGGAGATTAGAGTAATGAGACCCCCTCCATCACTACTGTGAGATACTAGTGCGCTTCTTCTTGAATTCTGAATAAGTTAATATCTTTACTAGAGTCATTGCAAAATCTAACACTAGCAAATTTGAACGAAGAACATGGTGATTCATCTTCACTCTCAAAAAGTTAATCCCTTGACCAGACTACTTCAAAAACCCCATTAACCTATAAAACTAGTAGATACATGAGAAGACAATCAATTTTTATTTTATTTTTGATAAGGTAGAAGACATTCAATTAAAAGAAGACCTGTGGGAGTATTTGACTGAGACACAAGGTAATAAGAGGTTTGCTATGATTCTATATTTGAATAGTTTCCGCACATTCTTCCCGGGTTTATTAACCTTAAAGCATCAGCGCCTCTTATACACATATCTTACCTAATGTAATTCTTTGTTAGTTCTTTCGGGTTTAAGGCATAAGTTCTAGCATCTAACTGCATAAAAATCAAAACTTTACCAAAACCCATTCATTGTTTCTTATTCGTTTGTGATCAAATTTTGAAACAACAGCAATATAAAAGTATCAAAGCATCATCTCCTCATTTATACACACAAGTTGTCCCAATTAACTCTAATTGACCATCCTAAGTTTGAATCAACAATTCAAGCAGCAGACAGCATTAAAATTGAACCTATATCAAAACAGCAGCAACAAACAACAACAAAAAAAAATGATTTTTTACTCGAACGCCTCAATCCCAAATAAGTTGGATCGTCCATATAATCCTCACTGACAGCATTCAAGCAGATTCACCATAAAAATTGAACTTCTATAAAAATAATAGCAACAACTACTACTTCTCACTCCCAAACAAGTTCGGGTTGGCTATATGAATCCTCAAGGACAGCATTCAAGCAGCCACTCAACAAAAAAATTGAACCTTTATAAAAACAGCAGGAACAACAACTACCCCTCAGTTCCAAACAAGTCGAAGTCCGCTATATGAATCATAGTTCATCATTTCAAGCAGCATTAAGCATAAGAATTGAACATTTATCAAAAGTTCAGAACAACTACTACACCTCAGCCCCAAACAAGTTGTGGTCAGCTATATGAATCCACAGTGAAAGCATTCAATATAAAAATTGAACCTTTAACAAAACAACTGCAAGAAATGCTCAAATAAAATCTAGCACTTGAGCTGGGTGTCAGTCACATACCTGGAATTATTTTGGGAGGATCTTCCTTTGGATCAGAAGCACACATATACCTTTGTCCCTTATACCAAACAAGTCTCGGCGGTTTCGGGGCATACTGACTACCTTCAGGCAAATTAATATAAAAACCAATAATATCACCTTCACCGTACCCTTGTTCCCCATATTTCTCCCTTAAAGCTTTATGAATCTTGCTACCATCAATATCTCTATATCCAAAACTATTCCCATCATATCCAACAGGTGCTTGTAAATCTCCTTTATCAGTGGACCACCCAAGTCTTGTATGCCCACTTTCACCTAATTTCATTACCTTAATCTCAAAATACCATGCTCCTTCTAATACTCCTCTTGTTGCTCTCACCATTCTGTAACCTTTAATACTCCCTGCTGTTAATCTATCTTCACTTATGTCCACTTTTTCTGCTTTGTAAACTTTTGAAAGGCAGATTTTCATATCTGGGCTGTCGTCATTTTTGTCAGGGAATCTTGGGATTGGTGTAATGTAAACTTTGTCTTCAGCTTCCTGTGCTGAAACGGCGCCGTTTTTGTTGATTTTTGTGTTGCTGCTGTTGTTGGTGTTATTGTTTTGCTTCTTTTTTTGCCTTTACGTGAACTGGGTTTTGTCCAGAGGTTGTTGTTGTTGTTTTTCTTCTTGTATTTTGCTTTCTTGTTGCTTGTGGAGGTCGGAGTTTCCTTAGCTGCTGCTGTAATTATGGGTGTTGACAAGGGCAATTTGGTCAGTTCACCATTTTGCTGTTCCTCTTCTCCTACTTTTGGTGGTGTTAGGGTTAAAGTGGAAAGTGGCTTTTGCTTCTTCGGTGGTGGCTCTTCTTCTTCATCTTCATCCACGTCATCATCGTTGTCGTCTTCTTCTTCTTTCAAGGAAATTTTCGGGTCGGTGGTGGGCAATTTGGGTTCGGCTTCTGGAGTATTTGCACTGCCATTTTCGGCAACTGGTTGTGGAGCTTCGGCGGAAGATGGTGAAGCTTCGGCGGGGATTAGTGTAGGTTCAGCGGCGGATGATGCAGCTTCGACGGCAGGGGTGTTTTCTTCTTCGTCGTCGTCTTGGTAAGTGGCCATGAGATTCTCCATTTTTAGGATTTGAGATCGAGAAGGCAGAATCTGGATGGTATTAAAATAGATTGGACAATTTTGTAGGCCCAATTTCTTATGGACCTTATTTACGTCTAGTCAATCAAATTTAGCCGCATATTTAACTCTCAATAATATTTAGCTACTAATTTAGGATGCTAACAATTTGTTAACTAAAATATCCCTATTATATTTATTAAATTTACTAGACTTGACATGATATTCTTCTTTAGCAAAATTTTCCAGTGTCAATCTGCAACTCCAATTATTAGCAAAATTTTTCGGTGTCAATCTACAAATTAAAGCATTAGCAAAAAATTTTGTCGTCAATTTGCAAACCGAAGTATTAGCTAAATTTTCCGCCATAAATTTGCAAATTGAAGTATTAGCAAAATCTTCCGCCGTAAATCTGCAAATTGAAGTAAGCTCTCTCAATGATTTATTTGATTATTTGATTTTAACTAGTTTGAATTTCTTCTACGATCACATATTCAAACGTTTTGATTCAAAATTCAAAGTATCAGTAAAAAAATTTGATTTTTGAAATTTTTTGATTTGTTTTTAATGCTTTAATCTGTGTTATTGTATAATTTCTCAATGCGCAACATCGCGCCAGTATATTTTACGGCACATCACATGTGTGTAAGCTTTTTCTCCAGTATGTTATACTAAAAAAATTCGGTTTAGACTAGTATATATTTAAGTTTTGTTTCAATCCAATATATTTTACGGGACATCAAGCTTTTAATCCAGTATTTTATACTGGACGAGTTCTGTTTAGATTAGAATATAGTTTAGTTTTATTTCAATCCAGTATATTTTACGGCACATCACCTATGTTTAAGCTTTTTCTCCTGTATGTTATACTGGACGAATTCAGTTTAGACTAGTATATATTTAACTTTTGTTTCAATCCAACATATTTTACAGGACATCACCTATTTGTAAGCTTTTTCTCCAGTGTGTTATACTGGACGAGTTCTATTTGGACTAGCATGTAGTTGAGTTTTGTTTCAATCCAATATATTTTACGGGACGTCACATGTGTGTAAGCTCTTTCTCCGGTATATTAGACTGGACGAGTTCTGTTTAGACAAGAATATAGTTGAGTTTTATTTCAATCTAGTATAATTTACAGGACATCACCTGTGTGTATTCCTTTTCTCCACTATATTACATTGGACGAGTTCTGTTTAGACTAGTATATAGTTGAGTTTTAATTCAATGTAGTATATTTTACAGGACGTCAGTTGTTTGTAAGCTTTTTCTCTAGTATGTTATACTGGACGAGTTCTGTTTAGACTAGAATATAGTTAATTTGTCTTTCAATCCAATAAATATTACGGGACGTCACATTTGTGTAATCTTTTTCTCCAATATATTATACTGGACGAGTTCTATTTGGGCTAGCATATAGATGATTTTTGTTTCAATCCAATATATTTTACGGGACGTCACTTGTGTGTAAATGTTTTTCTCCGGTTTATTATACTAGACGAGTTCTGCTTAGAATAGAATATAGTTGAATTTTATTTCAATCCAGTGTAATTTATAGGATGTCAACTGGGTGCCAGCTCTTTCTCCAGTATGTTATACTGGACGAGTTCTGTTTAGACTAGAATATAGTTAAGTTCGAATCCAGTATATTTTACGGGATGCCACTTGTGTGTATGCTTTTTCTCCAGTATGTTATACTGGATGAATATTATATTTTTTAACAGTATAACTTCTAAATATCTAATTATTTGAGTTCACTAAATATAGGATGCATACAAATTTCTTGCTTATCACATTTGATGGCAAATGGACAGCAGATTACAAGTACTTAGACCATAAAACGAAGCTTCTTCTTATAAATGACAGACTTCATTTCTAGAATTCCTTAGCAAATTTTTTGAAGTTATGGAGCTCGATACCAACAAATTTTAAGCAAATATATGGCTTAATATCAACCTAGGTACTGCTAAAGAAATACAAGTGAAAAATGATGAAGATCTTACTTTGTGTATGATGCTCTTAAAAAGTGATCCATACTATAAATGTTCGAAATTTATGGTTGAAATATCAAAAATACCAGATCAACAACCAAAAGATAATGCAATAATGGAAATTAATAATCAACAATTATTGGTTAGAAACACATATGTTCCGGAAGAGCAGGAGATGTCAATTAATGACATTACAATGGAAAATAAAATTGTAATTCCTGTGGAAGATCAGCACATTAAATCGGTAGTCTCTGTTGAAAGAAGAAAAAGGAAAGGAAAAGGAAAGGCAAAAGAATCCCCATCAATAATACTGAAGGAAAATGTGTCACTGGATGATGTAAAACTTGGGTTTGTTTTTCAAGACAATAATACTATGATTAGATGTTTTTGCTTAGCAGCTATAAAGGAGCATGTTGAGTTCTATAGTAACAGATCAAGTAACACGATATATCGTTTGGTATGTACTGATGAAAAATGTGGTTGGACTGTTCGAGACTCAAGAATTAAGGAGTCAACACTTTTTAAAATAGTTAAATTTCAGAGAAGACATGAGTGCTCAGTTGATATTAGAAAATCACATCAAAGACAAGCAACTTCAAATGTAATAAGAGATTACATGATCGATAACTTACGGGACATAGCTACTGAAGTTAAGCCTATGTTTGTTATTTCAGAGATGAAAAGAACATACAGAATTGATGCTGGTTATGGAAAAGCATGGCATGCTATTTGTGAGCACGTGATTTTTGCCTTACATGAGAATTACTCCCAAAAATTCAAAAAATAATATAGATTTGTACGGTTGTATTTTTGTGAATTTTCGTGTTATTTTGGCAATTGTTTGTGTTCGTATAGGCGTGATTATATGTGTTGAAATTAATAAAAATACAAAAAATATGTTGTGTTTACATTTTTATCTAACTTTGAAATTAGGGTTAATTAATTTTATCTTACAAAATAAAAATTACAAAAAAAAAAATATAATAATAATAATAATTCATCTTTTTTACATTTTTAACATTTAAATGCCTAATTGTGTGATTTATGTTTAATTGATATTTAATTGTATGTAACGATTGTTAGCATAATTAGTATTAGTTAATTTGATTTGATTTTTTTTTTTTTGTAGTTAAGATTTTTATAAATTAGGAGTTAAATTAATTGAGAGGGAGGAAATAATTGAAATTTGGTTTGAAATTCGGATGAGACCAGCCCAAATTCCCCAAAATCCAGGCCCAAAGTCGCCCAATTACCCAGTCCAATTTGAACCCTCTTCAGATACAGCCAAACGGCGTCGTTTGGTCACATTTGATCTAGGCCATTGATCTCAAATTGATCAACGGCCAAGATCATACCTTCCCTTACCCATTTCCGTTACCCAATCTCTTACCCGCCCCGTTTTGCCCAAGATTTGATCACCGCCGTTGGATTTTGTTGATCCAACGGTCCTAATTAAAACAACTAACTCCAATATACCAAACAACCCCTTCCCCCAAACCCGTTTTTTCTAATTCATTCATTCATCCCTAACCTAGGAGACACCCTTGTAACGCCGCCATCGCTACCACCGCACGCCGCCGGCCGGAAATCGCCTCCGCCGGCGGCAGTCATCCAATAACCCCCAAATTTACACCACACACTCATCTCAACCTCCCCATCCCAACCCCATACACGGTTTGGCTCGAATCACCCTGAGTTTCCTCGAATCTTCGTTTGAAGATTCGAGCAAAACTCGAATCTACCCCAACCGGCCCCAAACTCACACCATAGCATCCCCTAGCCTCGCTCACACCCCAACCACCGCTATTTCCGTTCGAATCCGGCCGTAACTCGTCAAACCCTAAAATCCAAATTTGGGCCGCCGGGTTCCAATTTGAAGAAATTGGGATTAGAATAGATTTTAATTGAGATGTTTTCAGTTGAAAACATTTCAATTAAAATCCATTTGATTCCCAAAGTCCAAATTTAAGTCAAGAACCGAGTTTGAATCCAAGTGGCCGATCTCCATTTTTCTTTTGTTTCAAGGTATATCCTTTTTCTTCTCTATTTGTGTTTAATTATACTCGTCGCTTAGTTAGTCTTCGTTTGTTATTGATTATTGCGTTGATTTCATCAACTCTCGGTTTTTCTTCATCTCTTGGGACCGTTTTATTTGGTCGACTTGTTGTTTCTTATTCTTCGTTGTTTAACGAGTGATTGTGAATCGAATTCGATTCGTTGTTAATATCGTTAAGTTGTTTGATATTGAATTTATACATGCTGTCCGAAATTGTGTAGTCACTGCTTTGTCGGATTTGTTTGTCGATTACGCATATCGTAATCGGCTAATCGAATGATATAGAATATGTGTTTGCGTCGATTAGCGTCGTCGATTAGTTAGCTTCATTTTTCTCTTTTCTCTTCTTTGGCCGAAACACTGTTTCATTGAATTGCCAATTCTAAAGTCTTGTTTTGTCTATTTGATTACCAATGTTGTTGAATACAGGTTCGCGTCGATTAGCGTCGTCGAACATTTAGTTTCGAATTTGTTTCATTCTTTTCTTCTTTTCTCTCGGCTTTGGAGTGTTATAATTTGTTGAATTTGTTTGTCGGCTTTTGTTGTCGATCATACATGTTGTGATTCGACTTAACGAATGTTGTCGTTTCGATTCGCAAATTGGTTGTTTGAAATTCCGGGCAGTGGTTCACTGTTTTGCTTGAATTAAAATTTTTCGGTTTGTTGTTTGTTTCAGAATGTTGAGTTGATTGTTGGATTGTTTGTTTTGAACCATTGTTGATTCTAAATTAGGTTGTGAATTGGATATAGCTGTTAGTCCATTTAAGTAGCCCTAAATCAACCTTTAAAGTGCAATACACATGGAAATGAGTTGTTAAAACTTGCTGGACAGCAGTGTATTTCATTAGTTTTGCACCTTTAGGATTTGATTAATTATAAATCCCACCTTTAGACAAATCAGATTGGAATAATCAGAGAATGTGAGGATAATAATGAGTATTTTCAGCTTTGTTGAGTGCTTGGTCAGTTGTTAGAATCAGGATACACATGAGAGGGAATATACAATTGAAAAAGGTTTGAAAAAGGGGAATAATAGGGGCTGGACAGATCTGAAACTGAAGAAGAAAGGGTTGTTGCTTTGGATCTCTAGGCTATAAAACACAACAGAGAACTCACTGTTAAGACACATGTTTTGAAAAGAAAAAAAAAACACACGTTTGAGGCAGAGAAAAACAGACACACATACAGTGGAGACTTTCTGGAAAATACTCACAGTGAACAAACAGGATACTCACTAAAAAAAAACATTTGTTGCTGTTTTGAAATCTCAGCTTTGTTGGTTTGAACTTCCAGTTTGCTGTTTCAATTTCCAATTCATTATCTGCTACTACTCATTTGCTGCCTGGACTGTTGCGTTACTGGTTTTCATCGGTTTTGTTCGTCTCTGGAATTAAGCTTTCATTCGTTGTTAGTTTGCTGCCGAACTGCCACTAACTCCTTTGTCGTCGTCCATTTGTTTTCGAATTCCAGGTATGTCGTTAGACTCAAGTGACGTTGGATAATGAATCACCATGTATGCACACATTTGAAGTTGAATGATGAAAATTGTTTGCTTTGGCCTGGAATTTTCAGCTTAGTTTAACTGTCTAAACAATTATGAACGTGTTAGTCGGAATTTAATGGACTGAAACTGTTTGTATTAGCTGGTTGTTAAACTCTGGATTTGAATTCATTTTTTTTTTCTAAAGTTGTAGCCTTTTATGAAATATAGTCGAAATCCTGTGATGGTTGTAGCTTAGAACTTCCCATAGATATTAAGTCTTGGCGTAATAAGCAGCTTTCAGTATAACCTCTCAAGTGTAATGTAATTAAACTGTTATACTCTGATAATAGACTGCTTTAGTAACAGCTCTCTGGTTCGATTTGCTCTTGAGTTTTGATCGGAAACTTCAACTTTGTTGTTTCAACATTTTGTTTTGAGTTCGAGTTTCTTAGAGAAAAGCAACTGAGGTTTTTGATTCCTTACTCTTTCTCTACTATTTACTTTAGATTTAAAATGTGATAGTTATATGATGTAAACTGTTTAACATTTCTGGTAATTCGTTTTTTTACTTGGTGAATGCTTTGCTAAATTTGATTAGTGCAAAATGAATTTATCGGACGAATAATCGATGCCTTGAGTCTGTGTTCATGATTCACATGTCATATGTTATGTTCATGGATTTTGGTATTGCTTTTGCTGAGAATTTGTTTGGTAATGTGTTGTATGAGTTACTGGCCAAGGATGTTAAGATTACAAAAAATGAAATTTGAACTCAAAAATGGGCTAACGGTTTTAGGAATTAATTTTGCTATTAAAAGAAAATTTGGGCCATATGAGAAACACTTTTGTTAGGCCCAGTTCATTAGAGATACTAGCTTTTTCCCATTTCCATTATATACCGAAGCTTCTCCATTTTCTTTATAACAATGTTACCGGTACATATATGTTCCAAAACAGTAAGTTACATTTTCTTTTCACAATGATAGATTTCATATCTATGATCTTCGCAATAATCTCAAGTTAGTTTTAGGAAATTGATAAATACTCATAGTTTGATTTAGGTAATATTGTGATTATGTACACGTACGCGTAACTCAATTTTTTAATTATGAATAATTCCAGTGATTTAAAAGCGGTAAATAATTAGAAAAGCACGTAAGTTATAACATGTATTAAAATCAGATATTTTTAGCCATTTATAATAATTGAAGCGACCGTGCTAGAACCACGGGATCCGGGGGTGCCTAACACCTTCCCTCGGGTCAACAGAATTCCTTACTTAGAATTTCTGGTTCGCGGACTTCATTTGGAAAGTCGAAATTTCCTCGATTCGGGATTTAAATAAATCGGTGACTTGGGACACCTTAATTTATTCCAAGTGGCGACTCTGAAATAAATAAAATAATCCCGTTTCGAATATTGTCACTTAAATTGGAAAAACTCCCTCACGCTTCTATCCTTCGGGGTAAGGGGCGCGCCAAAAGGAGGTGTGACAGCTCTGGCGACTCTGCTGGGGACACAGACCCAGAACTACTGGTTCATGGTTTAAGAATTCGAGCTTTGAATAATTATTTTATTTGGCTTACTTATTATCTGATTTTATTACATGTTTATATTTTATATGCTAAATGTTGTTTTACCGCTTTGATATTTTGTGAACTGTATATAAATTGTGCCGATACCCATTTTTTTTTCTTCTGAGTCTTTTGAAATATAATACCGGGCATTTGCTTGACATAGCCCGTTTTTCTCAAGATAGCCGTGGTGCTTGGCACCCGGTGAAGGATTTTGTAGTCACACATGTTTAGGCGGAGAGTTTTGTCAATTAAGCCGAAAGCCATGCTACCGGTGCACTGACACTCTTCGGCTCGAGTTGTCCGCTCGAGTTAAAGCCAGTCTAGACACTTTTCCAACAGGATGATGACTTAGAATAACAAGACCTTATGCCGGATCCCCGATAGGAACGTTTATTTGCATCATGTGCATATTTGACTTAGGAGGCTCAACACAGGGGTTGGGCCTGTCTAGGACAGGTGTACCCGAAACAAAAAGACCAACTTGTTGCATCTTTTTGTGTGCATTTATTTGTTTCGATCTTACATGCCGACCGGTTTGTTAAAAAAGAGGAAGAAGTGGAAAACGTCGGGGTATATAGTTAAAATAATTTTATGAAAATAGTTAGTTCTTTGAAAATAAATTCTGAAAAAAAAAAATAAAAAAAAAAAAAAAAATAAAATAAAAATTCCAAACTAAATTTTCTTAATTTTATGAAAATAGTTAGTTCTTTGAAAATAATTTCTGAAAAATGCAAAAAGAATTCCAAACTAAATTTTCTTAATTTTATGAAAATAGTTAATTCTTTGAAAATAAATTCTGAAAAATTGCAAAAAATTCCAAACTAAATTTTCTTAATTTTATGAAAATAGTTAATTCTTTGAAAATAAATTCTGAAAAATTGCAAAAAAATTTCAAATAAATTTTCTTAATTTTATGAAAATAGTTAGTTCTTTGAAAATAATTTCTGAAAAATGCAAAAAAAAAAAAATTTCCAAATAAATTTTCTTAATTTTACAAAAATAGTTTAATTTCTTTGAAAATAAATTTCCAAATAAATTTTCTTAGTTCCTTTGAAAATAATTTGTTTTAGAAATGCCGTTTAAAAAATAGTTCGTTTTCTTTTCTTAAAATGATTTAGTTCTTTTATTTTCGAACTACGCAAGTTTGATTCTCACCAAAAATGAGATACGTAGGCAACCCATATCGGGCTCAACTAATACTGATTTTTTTAAGAAAATAAAAAATAAAAAAAAAATAAAAAAAAAATAAAAAAAATATATTAGAATTAGGATTTTTGTTCTTAGTCGAGAGTTAGGAAATTTTGCAAAAATAGCCAAACGCCTCAAAAGGGCGCCGGAGGACTAATTTCGCAAAACGGAATATAGACATCACACTGGTATCCTGTTATACAACCTTCAAATCTTCTTCAAGTGCTGAAAGGCCGTATTAACAAGATTCGTTTTTTTATATAATAAAGAAAAAAAAAATCTCTTGAAAAAAAATTCTTGAAAAAAATCTTAAGTTCATTTTTATCTTTTCTAGGATCAGCATGACTTCCTCGCAACGAATCGTCCAGAAAAGGGTGAGAGACGAAATGCCACCTATGTTCATGGTTCAGGACAAAACCCCAGATCGGCTCTGTAAATGGTGGACTAGTTTTTCTCAGCTTGGGAAAGAAATCAAGTTCACAAGCACCTCAAATTTCTTCCGGACATCATGATGATAAAACCGGATAAAAATTTGATCAGAGCTTTAGTGAGTTTTTGGGACTCAACAAGCAATGTGTTCAAATTCCGGGATTGTGAAATGACACCCACTTTGGAAGAATTGGGCGGACTCACAAGGCTCGGAAGAGATTTGCACAAGATGAGGCCTGCAGCTCCTAGGCAGATGAGTGTGAATAACTTCTTGAAAAAGCTATGTCTCCGGCGGGTTCCCCTCGGTTGTCCGGAGAACGGTTGGGTGCCACTAGATTATCTCTACGACAGATTTGGTGATAAGGAAGGGTTTGGGAAATTCTCAAACGTCGAATTTGTTAACCAGCTAAATTATGACGCCTGGGGAGATTTAAGAATCTATGCTTTCATGATCGCTTTTTGGGAACCATGGTTTTTCCCGAACGTGGTGGACGCATCAGAATCCGTTTAGCTGCGGTGGTCTCATATCTACGGAGTAACGAGGAACACACTGTTCTTCCGATGATACTAGGAGACATCTTCCGGGCCTTAACTCGGTGCCAAGAAGGACAAGACTATTTTGAGGGTTGCAATATTTTATTACAAATGTGGTTTATAGAGCATCTCTACCATCACCCAATTGTGATAAACTTCAAAGCGGATTGGCTGAATTATATTCGCTGTCATACAAACAGAGCCGCCCGTTGTAACCTTCCGGAAGACTTGAGGACTTGGCAAGAACTTCTCAACTCTTTGAGAGCAGATCAACTTACCTGGAATTATTATTGGTTCCCTTCCGCCAAAATCATGCATATGTCGACATACCGCCCATTCTACATATTAATGGGTTTCAGGGGTTTCCAACCATATGCCCCGCTACGTGTCATGCGGCAACTGGGAAGAGAACAGAAAAAGGCCCCAATTGAGGATATGCGATCATTTGTATGGGAATTTGTGACAGAAGAGACCCCGAGGGAGACTTATGCACATAAGGTTTGGTTCGGTAGTCGACTCTCCGACATCAACGAAATGGTTGCCGATCGGGAACGGGGAGAAGTGAGTCTCGCTTATCTTGAATGGTTCCACAACCAACCAATACCGGAGCAAAGGTCAGAAAGGTCAGTGAAGTATGCCGTCGATTGGGAGAGAGAAATAGAAGCCAGAGTTAGAGAGGTTGAGCATGAAACAGCACAAAATTTCCAATCTTGCATCAACACTTTAAAAGAAGACAAAGGAATCCTGGAAGCAACCATGGACATACAACAGGCTGACTTCGATCGGGAAAGGGCCGGTTGGGAGCAGGAAAGAGAAGCACTCCAAACTCGAATTCAAGAGATGCAATTGGCCGCAGAAAGGTCAAGGAGGAGTCGGAGTGATCAAATGCTGATAAACGATTTGGAAAGAAAAGCCTTTGAACACCAAGAAGACTTGGAGAAGGCAAAAGCGGCTTTGGTTGCAGTCCGAACAAAATGGAAGAGAGCGGCCCACCAAGAAGCACTCCGTCTACAACAAGTAGAGAAAGACTATGATGCGATCATCGTTGATTTGAGAAAAGCAAATGCCACTCTTAAAGAGCGAACTCTCAGGCAAGTCCAGGATGCTAAAGCAGATAGAGACCGTTGTCACAACTTGATGGCACGGATGGAAAGACAAATAGATAGGCTCTTGGACCATGTCTCCGGCAACTCTCAAGTATTAGGGGCAAAGAACAGGCACATAGGGCAACTGCTCAGAGAAAAGGACATAATCAGAACCAGGATCAATGAGATCGGGCACTACATTACTATGAAGTGTTTGAACTGCGAACAAGTACCTCGGCCTGCCCTCTTTTCTTCAATCATGGAATGTGTCCACCAGGTCATGGCGGAATTGGGAAGTATACAGAAAGATCTCACCCCAAGAACTGCAGCAAGGCCAAACAGCGCCCCCCGGGTGCAAAGATTCGAGGCGTTGGAACATGCTTAGGAGAGTCTTTTGTTTTAGAGTCCGTTTGTCCTTTTACAAGTTTTTCTCCATTGTTGTATTTTGCAAGTGTTTCAAGTTTTAAGTTTGTTGAAATAAAATTCATGAACACTTCATCTTATGTCTATTGTTTCCGAACTACGCTCGGTCTGATTCATGCGGGGACATGATACGTAGGCAATCCACATAAGATTCGACCATCACTAAAAAATAAATAAATAAAAATAAAAATGAAAAAAAAAGGGGGGGGAGGAAAGAAGTTAAGAGAAAAAGAAGATCGATACAAACCGGAATGACGCATCGCAAACGAATACATGTAGCAACATTGTCACATGTATAAGTGCATCACACCCAACGTGAGATTACTTATCTGTTATGTTGTTTCAGACTAACCGTTTGTTTGCCAAAATCCAGGTTTTAGTAAAAGTGGTTGACTTTGCGGTAATCTGGCACCACATTCGTACTTCACAAGGTCCAAAGGAAAAGTTCGGCAGCCTGAGAGTACTCATTCCTATTTCACTAGATCAAAAAAGGGTGCCGACATGTCTTCAGAAATGCCTTTAGCAACCATTCCCGTTTCGGAGGAAAGCTCATTGACAACCATCCCGGCTACTGAGTCGGCAGCTTTGGAAGAGAATAGAATGCCGCGTTGCCGCATGCTCGAGATGTTGGACGATTGGAACAACGGGAAAGAGCCCCCGAGTCCGGTCCCCGGGTTCCCTGAAATTCTTCTCAGGTCAAGCGGTATTACAAATACCCCCATCAATTACCCGCCTACTCTGTTCGGGTATTCCAATGCTACAAACCTCTCCGAATCACCCTCCACATCCCATCCTCGGGTAGCACCACATGATACATCTGCAAGAACGTCCGTTGAATTGCTAGTTCCAATCACAACGCACCCCACCGCACATGCTCCTTTCTTCGACTCCTCATCCTTTACATTCCCGGCACCACCGCTCACACGGGACCATACCCAGGTTGCAGCCAATACATATTCTCAGCCACCTCGATATGAGTTCCTACCGAGCCAAAATCCAAAGACCCCCGAGCAGGATGAGATGGCAAAAAGAATGAGGAGTTTGGAACAAAGCTTTAAGAACATGCAAGGTCTGAGTGGACAGAAGAGTGTATCTTACGCCGATCTGTGCATGTTCCCGCACGTCCATTTGCCATCGGGTTTTAAGACACCAAAGTTCGAAAAGTACGACGGACATGGCGACCCCATTGCTCATTTGAAGAAATACTGCAATCAATTGAGGGGTGCCGCGGCAGAGAAGAATTGTTGATGGCGTACTTCGGAGAAAGTTTGGTCGGAATAGCATCCGAATGGTATATGGATCAAGACATATCTCGATGGCACATCTGGGATGATCTGGCCAGAGATTTTGTAAAACAATTCCAATACAACATCGATATTGCGCCGGACAGGAATTCTCTATCGAACTTAAAAAAGAAGCCCTCAGAAAGCTTCAGAGAATATGCCATCAAGTGGCGAGAGCAAGCGTCCAGGGTGAAACCCCCATGGACGAAATTGAAATGGTCACGACTTTTCTCCAAGCTCAAGAGCCCGATTACTTTCAAAATATGATGTCGGCAATGGGAAAACCTTTTGCCGAAGCTATCAAGATCGGAGAGATGGTAGAAAATGGCTTGAAAACAGGGCGAATTTTGAGCCAAGCGGCCATTCGGGCAACTTCCCAAGCCATTCAAGGCGGGTCTGGAGGGATGCCCCGAAGCAAGAAGAAAGAAGAATCTGCTATGGCAGCGGTAGAAGACAGGAGATATCGAACCTCAAGGCAGGTATTCTCCGACAAGGTCCCCCAACATTACTATCCACATCACGGCATGGCTTATGCTCCTCCGCCTCCACCCTATGCAGTCATGAACATTCAACCTCGGGCACGGCCACAGCCACCAGCCAACAGGAATCCACCTCCATTCCAGAGAAACCAACCTCCTTACCCAAACCAGTATAATCCACGGCCAAATAACGCTCGCCACCGCGAGCAACCCAAAACGAGCTTTACACCGATTGGGGAGCCGTATTCCACTCTTTTCCCAAAACTCAGGCAAGAAAACCTACTGCAGCCTGTTCCACAGAACAGGCAGAATCCAGATTCTCCTGCCTACCAGAGAGGAATATATTGTGCATATCATTCGGGTGTTGAAGGACACAATACCGACAATTGTTGGACGTTGAAGAAGGCACTACAAGAATTGATCAATCAAGGGAGGATCGTCTTCGCAGATGAAGACATCCCAAATGTGACAAACAACCCATTACCAGCCCACAACAACGGACCGGTGATTGGGATGATTTGTGACGACAAAGAATTTGACCCAGCTTTGAAAGCGATAATCGCCATCGCCAACATAGAGAAGCGTCCCGAGGCTACCCCGAAACAAGAGAAAATGAGGAAAAAGGTTGAAGCTCTTGAAACCAAATCCGAAAAGACGATTGAATTGAAAGCATCGTCTCAGAAGGGTGGAGTCCTTTACCTCCCACGAGGTAGAGTGGAAAAACCATTGTCCATAGGTGCCCCCAAGAAGTTCCATTTAAAGAGAGAAACATCAATGTATGTACCAAAGGGAACTTATGTGGCTCGAAAACCAGATGAACCTGTGGTTATTGCACGCGTGCAACAAAAACCAATGACAGATCCATCCGCAGTACCCTGGAGCTACCAACGAACACTTGTTATGCGCAAAGGGAAAGAGATCGTGGGAAATTCATCTGAGAGTGTCTTAGGACAGAAGTACTTAAACACACAGGAGGTAAATAACGCCACACAAAGGCGTTTCCCGTCGAAGAAACCTGTAAGTGTTGAAGAGGCAGAGGTCTTTTTTCAAAAGATGCAAATGCCTGATTACGAGGTGATAGACCAACTGCGTAAATGCCCAGAGCAGGTGTCGATGTTGTCCCTTCTAATGAAGTCTACTGAACATCAAAAGGTCTTGCTAAAAGCTTTGAATGAGGCATACGTGCCTATTGAGACTTCATCCGAACAACTTGAAAGGATGACAGAAAGATTCTTCGCGATCAATCAGATTTCCTTCAGTAAAGCTGATTTGCCTTTGGAGGGTGCCGCTCACAACAAAGCTTTGCATTTGACTGTCAAAATCGAAGGCTACTATATGAAGAGGGTCATGGTTGATGGGGGTTCGGGGGTAGACATATGCCCACTTTCCACTTTAGGCCGCATAGGAATCGGAGCTGAAAGGATTCGGCCTAACAACATATGTGTGCGAGCTTTTGACGGTGTGAAAAGAGATACCGTCGGAGAGATTGATGTGATTATGACCATCGGCCCGGTGGACTTCGAAGTGACATTCCAAGTCTTGGATATGGACACTTCTTACAATTTTCTTCTAGGGAGACCATGGATTCATGCGGCCGGAGTTGTGCCCTCTACCCTCCATCAGATGTTGAAATTTGAGCACAAGGGACAAGAGATCGTGGTCCACGGGGAAGATGAGCAATCAATTTACCGAGATCCATCCATACCTTGCTTGGAAGCGGAAGCGGGAAGCGAAAACATTGTCTATCAAGCTTTCGAGATTGTGTTGGCAGATCAACACGAAGAAGGGAACCCTCTCCCCCAACCTTTTTGTCTAATGCCTCCATCATGGTGGCAAAAGAAATGATTAAACATGGCTTCCAGCCAGGAAAAGGTTTAGGAAAGTCCCTACAAGGAGTGCCGAAGCTGATAACTTTACCTGTAGCTGAAAAGTTTTTCGGAGTGGGCTTTCGCCCAACCCCTGAAGATGAAAGATGGGCCAAAAAGAGAAAGGAGAAAGGATGGGTTTTGCCGCAACCATTGCCGCATCTGTACCAAACTTTTGTCCGACCAAGGTACAGTGAAGAAGAAGAAGACGAGGTCTTTACAGTGGAGGAAATTGAAGACATATGTGGGGCCATGAGGCAAATGCTCTATGATGTTAATATGGTCCAATCGGGAGAAGGAACAAGCACCGCTGAGGTGCTGTATGTGGGCCCTGAAGCTAAATTGCAAAATTGGAAAGCCACACCCTTCCCAATCAAGCGGGAGTTCTGGTAGATTTGTCCTGTCGTTTTTCCTTCATCACAAGTTACTTCAGGACGTAGCTTGGATGTTTTTCTTTGTTTTCTTGTACTTTTTGTTTCCCCAATGTAATTTTGTTTGTTTTCAGAATGGGCCCTGAAGCTAAATTACAAAATTGGAAAGCCACACCATTCCCAATCAGGCGGGAGTTCTATCCTAATAATGCGGCTTTAAATAACATGACATGCTTGCGGAACTCATGCTCAAATCCGAACATGCCACCTAATCTGGAAATAATGAACCAAGAACCGGAATACGATGAAGACGAGGCTTTTAGGGAAATAAATCGAGAATTGGAACATTTCGAGAATAAACCTAAGCCAAACTTGAATGACACCGAACCGGTTAATTTGGGAACCGATGAAGAGGTCCGAGAGACCAAGATAAGCATCCACACAGGATGAGAAAACACGAGATGCAATAATCCAACTCTTGTTTGAATTTAAAGACGTGTTTGCTTGGTCTTACGATGACATGCCAGGATTAGGAGTCGATCTAGTGGTGCACAAGTTGCCAATCTACCCTGACTGTCGCCCAGTGCAACAGAAGCAAAGAAAGTTCAAGACTGACATCAGTTGATAAAATCAAAGAAGAAATCACTAAGCAGTTGAAAACGGGGGTAATCCGAGTGGTACAATACACCACGTGGTTGGCTAATGTTGTGCCCGTGCCAAAGAAGGACGGAAAAACTCGAGTATGTGTTGACTACCGAGATTTGAATAAAGCGAGTCCTAAAGATAACTTTCCTTTACCGAACATCCACATCCTTGTTGATAACTGTGCCAAACATGAGATACAGTCGTTTGTGGATTGTTATGCGGGATATCATCAAGTGTTGATGGATGAAGAGGACGCCGAGAAGATTGCTTTTACCACACCTTGGGGGACTTACTGTTACCGAGTCATGCCATTCGGCTTGAAAAATGCGGGAGCAACATACATGAGAGTTATGACTGCCATTTTCCACGACATGATGCATCGGGAAATAGAGGTGTACGTGGACGATGTGATCATCAAATCCAGAACTCAAGGCGATCATGTGCGAGACTTGAGGAAATTCTTTGAGAGGTTGCGGAAGTACGATTTGAAACTGAATCCGGCCAAATGCGCTTTTGGAGTCCCGTCAGGTAAACTTTTGGGTTTCATAGTCAGTAGAAGAGGTATTGAATTAGATCCCACAAAGATAAAATCCATCCGGGATTTACCTCCTCCCAGAACAAAGAAAGATGTAATGAGTCTTCTAGGCCGACTGAACTACATCAGTAGGTTCATCGCTCAGTTGACTTCCACATGTGAACCCATATTCAAGTTGTTGAAGAAAGACGCTGCAATCAAATGGACAACCGAATGCCAAGAAGCTTTTGACAAGATCAAAGAATATTTGTCAAACCCTCCAGTCTTAGTCCCGCCAGGAGCTACGGAGACCTCTTTTCTTGTATTTAACAGTCTTGGAAAACTCTTTTGGTTGTGTTCTCGGACAACGTGATGCGGCAGAGAAGAAAGAGCAAGCGATTTACTACCTGAGCAAGAAATTCACTAGTTATGAGGTCAAGTACACTTTGCTTGGAAAGAACGTGTTGTGCTTTAACTTGGGTCGCTCAGAAATTGAGACACTACCTCCAAGCCCATACGACTCACCTCATTACTCGGTTGGATCCTTTGAAATATATATTCCAGAAACCGATGCCCACCGGAAGATTGGCAAAGTGGCAAATCCTGCTCACCGAGTTTGACATAGTCTATGTCACTCGCACGGCAATGAAGGCCCAAGCATTGGCAGAACCATTTGGCCGAGAACCCGATCGACGAAGAGTATCAACCATTGAATACCTACTTTCCTGATGAAAAGGTAAATACGACAGAAGTTGTTTCGGAAGACAATCATGCTTGGAAAATGTTTTTCGATGGAGCGGTAAACGCTAAAGGTGTAGGGATTGGGGCAATCTTGATCTCTCCTGCTGGTCAGCATTATCCGGCCACGGCTAGGCTCCGTTTCTTCTGCACGAACAATACGGCCGAGTATGAAGCTTGTATCATGGGTATGAACATGGCAATTGATCAAGGTGTCGAAGATTTGTTGATCATGGGAGATTCAGATTTAATTATCAAACAATCTCAAGGTGAATGGGAAACTCGAGACGTTAAACTCCTCCCTTATCGACAACACGTGAACATTCTTGGCAAGCGATTTGCATCGATAGAGTTCAGGTATATCCCACGATGTCACAATGAACTAGCTGATGCACTAGCCACTTTAGCTTCAATGCTACCTTATCCGGGCAACGCCCATGTCAATCCCTTGGAAATTCAAATCAGGGAAAGCCACGGTTATTGCAATGCGATCGAAGAAGGACCGAGCGTCAAGCCATGGTATTACGATATCAGGAGGTTTTTGAAAACGCAAGAATACCCCGAACATGCTACTGGAGATCAAAAGAGGACCATTAGGCGACATGCAGGTGGTTTCTTTTTGAGCGGCGAGGTCTTGTATAAAAGAACCCCGGATCTTAACCTTTTAAGGTGTGTTGATGCCGAAGAAGCAGGAAGAATCATGCACGAAGTACACGCAGGAGTATGCGGGCCTCATATGAATGGGTATGTCTTAGCCAAGAAAATCCTTCGAGCAGGATATTATTGGATGACCATGGAGAAAGATTGTTTCGGTTTTGTCCGAAAATGCCATCAATGTCAGGTACATGGAGATCTGATTCATGCACCTCCAACTGAGCTGCATCCTATGTCAGCGCCGTGGCCATTTGTCGCTTGGGGAATGGATGTCATCGGCCCGATTGAGCCAAAAGCTTCGAATGGACACCGATTCATATTGGTGGCTATCGACTACTTCACAAAATGGGTCGAAGCCGTCACTCTCAAATCAGTCACCAAGAAAGCGGTGGTGGATTTTGTACACTCAAATCTTATCTGTCGTTTTGGTATACCTGCAACTATCATCACGGATAATGCTGCGAATTTGAACAGTCATTTGATGGAAGAAATATGCGAGCAATTCAAAATAACGCATAGGAACTCCACCCCTTATCGGCCCAAAGCCAATGGTGCCGTGGAAGCAGCGAACAAAAACATTAAGAAGATTTTGAGAAAAACAATCCAAAGTTCTAGACAATGGCATGAACAATTGCCGTTCGCTTTACTGGGATACCGTACTACAGTACGCACATCGGTGGGAGCAACTCCATACCTGCTAGTCTATGGAACTGAGGCTGTGATACCGGCAGAGGTAGAAATTCCTTCGCTTCGTACAATTGTTGAAGCAGAGATTGAAGATAGCGAGTGGGTTAAGACTCGTTTGGAACAATTAACTTTGATCGATGAAAAGCGAATGGTTGCGGTCTGTCATGGACAACTGTACCAACAAAGAATGGCTCGTGCTTACAACAAGAAAGTACGACCGAGAAATTTCGAAGTAGGTCAGTTGGTTTTAAGACGCATTCTTCCACATCATGAGGAAGCGAAAGGAAAATTCGCTCCTAATTGGAAAGGACCATACATCATCAGGAAGATACTGCCGAGAGGAGCATTATACTTGGGAGACATGGAAGGAAAAGATCCTGAAACGGCTGTGAATGCAGATGCTGTGAAAAGGTATTATGTCTGAACTTGCTTCAATGAGGTCCTCACAAGTCGAAATGATTGAAGGCTTTTATTCCCGCTACCCAAACACTACCAACCCTTTTGTAAACCCTTTGAGCCGGTTACCTTCTTTTGGCTACCCTCTTTGGAATCCAAACCAAACCAAAAAAAAAAAAAAAAAAAAAAAAAAAAAAAAAAAAAAAAAAAACTGAACTACGTTCTGACTTGATTCCGAAAGGATACGTAGGCAACCTCTCCCTGAGGTTCAGTCACACCAAATCAAAAATCCCGGTTTCCCCAAAAATGAAACTGGGGCAGATGATATTTTTGATTCGGTTTAAGATCCGTCAAGATGATTCCAAAGTTGTAATTTTGTTTACAATTCTTGTTACCCGAACCGAGTACAAGTCCTTCAAGATCGATTGGAAGTTGTGAGAACATCATTGTTGCGATCCGAGGTTCCTGGAATGAAAAGAAATAAAATGAGAGAGTCTTATTGGTGAAAACCTTCGGGCACCATAAGACGATGGAAGTAGAGAAATACAAAATGAGAGAGCCTGTGTTGGTAAAAACTCGCAAAGAGTGCTATCCGGCGATGGTAAGAAGAGAAATGAGAGAGGTCGATTGGCGAAAACCCGCAAAGGGCGCTATCAACCGAAAAGTTTGTTTCACCACGAGAGGTCCTGGCACGGCTCCTTAGCTCGGAAATATAGACCCGTTTTGGTTCATAAGAAAATGGGAGTTTTGTGACGATCAAGCATCTAGTCCGAGGAGCATGTCATGTTGGTTAAAGTCAGCATATACCTCAGATAAGTCCTTCTTTTCTCCCTCGAAAGGGACTCCTCTATCTTTGATACGTTTTTCCATTCTTTGATTCATTCTTCTTCTTTGAATCCCTTTCGGTTTAATTTTAATTCTGAAAATATTACAAAGGAAGGTGACAGGACCGGTTTTACAGGACTCCGCCTGGTAAAGAAGAAAAGAAAAACAGCCTCAGTGGTGTATTGTTACAATCCACGATTGGATCGTAATGATCGATTGTTTCCAAAGGAAAAGAGTTTTAGAAAGAAAACGGAAATCAAAGGCTAAGGTCTTAGAAGAGACGGAATAAGGCAGAAGGATGGAACCTACACGGAAAATCCCCATGGAATTCTGGGAATGAACCCGGTCAGTTTGAAAGGAAGTCACCCCAAAGACAATTGGTAGCAAACTTCTCAATGGAAAT
The DNA here is from genome assembly GCA_032618575.1 of Nicotiana noctiflora. Lineage (NCBI taxonomy): Eukaryota > Viridiplantae > Streptophyta > Magnoliopsida > Solanales > Solanaceae > Nicotiana > Nicotiana noctiflora. Next base: position 355,302 of record JASVEL010001900.1, on the reverse strand, counting down.
GGGAAAACGATCAAGCAATGAAGATAACCAAGGCCGCAAAGCCAACCACTTTTTCAACTGATAAAATGTTCTTTGTTGAAAGCAGGTCTGTTTAATTGTGCAAGAAGAAGGTACCACTCAAATAAGTGAAATACGCAAGCTTTGAAATGGCTTTGGAACAAGGAAAACACATAAAAAGGTAAGTTTCTTTTAGAGATTTATCCTATGCATTTGTTGATGTTTAAAAAGAACGCCTAAAAGAAGGCCAAAAAAAAAAAAAGAAAAAAAGAAAAGAAAATGAAAACTCCGAAAAAGAGAATCAAATCATATCGGTCCAATATCTGTTTGGACCCCGGTCAGAAAAACCGAGGGTCTTTCCGGCCAGAAAGCCGTGAAACTTTTATCCCCGGTCAAAAAAACCGAGGATCTCCCCAGTCAAAAACTGCGGAGCCATTTATTTTTACCCCGGCCAAAAAACCGAGGATCTGACGGCCAAAAAACCGTTAGATATTGTTTGAATTCCGGCCGAAAGCCGTGAAACTTTTATCCCGGTCAGAAAACCGAGGATCTCCCCAGTCAGAAAACTGCGGAGCCATTTACTTTTACCCCGGCCAAAAAACCGAGGATCTGACGGCCAAAAAACCGTTAGATATTGTTTGAATTCCGGCCGGAAAGCCATGAAACTTTTATCCCCGGTCAGAAAACCGAGGATCTCCCCAGTCGAAAAACTGCGGAGCCATTTACTTTTACCCCGGCCAAAAAACCGAGGATCTGACGGCCAAAAAACCGTTAGATATTGTTTGAATTCCGACCGAAAAGCCGTGAAACTTTTATCCACGGTCAGAAAACCGAGGATCTCCCAGTCAGAAAACTGCGGAGCCATTTACTTTTACCCCGGCCAAAAAACCGAGGATCTGACGGCCAAAAAACCGTTAGATATTGTTTGAATTCCGGCCGAGAAGGCCCAAAAAGAAGAATAAAAGAAAAGAAAATAAAAACTCCAAAAAGAAAAAAAAGAATCAAATCATATCAGTCCAATATCTGTTTGGACCCCGGTCAGAAAAACCGAGGGTCTTTCCGGCCAGAAAGCCGTGAAACTTTCATTCCCGGTTAGAAAACCGAGGATCTCCCAGTCAAAAAACTGCGGAGCCATTTACTTTTACCCCGACCAAAAAACCGAGGATCCGACGGCCAAAAACCGTTAGATATTGTTTGAATTCCGGCCAGAAAGCCGTGAAACTTTTCTTCCCGGTCAGAAAACCGAGGATCTCCCAGTCAAAAACTGCGGAGCCATTTACTTTTACCCCGGCCAAAAAACCGAGGATCTGACGGCCAAAAAACCGTTAGATATTGTTTGAATTCCGGCCGGAAAGCCGCGAAACTTTTCTTCCCGGTCAGAAAACCGAGGATCTCCCAGTCAGAAAACTGCGGAGCCATTTACTTTTACCCCGGCCAAAAAACCGAGGATCCGACGGCCAAAAAACCGTTAGATATTGTTTGAATTCCGGCCAGAAAGCCGTGAAACTTTTCTTCCCGGTCAGAAAACCGAGGATCTCCCAGTCAGAAAACTGCGGAGCCATTTGTTTTGACCCCGGCCAAAAAACCGAGGTTCTAGCGGCCAAAGACCGTTAGACATTGTTTGAATTCCGGACAGAAAGCCGTGAAACTCTTCTACAAAATCCCGGCCAGAAAGCCGTTGAACGTTTGTGAAACCATGATTTTCTTACCCAAAGAGTCAAGAGTCTTTTAATCACTTTCTGTGTCATAACTAACTCACGAAATTTTCCTAGCAAAACTGGGGCAGAAAAATTTCGTTCGTTTGTTTGTTTTGTTGTCTAAATAGGTTTGACCTCGGGACGCAAGGATCGAGATAACCTACAAATGGAACATCAATCCAGAGTGAAGAAAAGAAGAAAAGAACCAAAAGAAAAGAGTTCAAATGTTGGAGTAAACAAAGGCGCGGATTGCTCAGAAGATGATTGAAGTAACAAACTCCGCCGACTCCGTTTCACTCAATGTTACAGAAATAAACAAACACGTACAGCTTGTGGAGCATCAAGATTCAGATCGAGGTCTACAGCAAATCAGCTAAGATTCAAGATCAAGTTTTCAAGAGAATCATAGATAGGAATCTTGTAACTCATAGTTTGATAGCATAGCTAGTTCGACTTTAATTTCTTTTGGTGTAATAAGGAGATCAGTAAGCAGTAAGCAGCAACATGCAGCAACGATAGCAACAATAACAGCAAAGTGTCAGTCCACGGTAGTCCCAGCTACCAAAACTTCCCGAACTACATTGACCTGATTCCTGTTTAGCCCAGGATATGTAGGAGGCCTCCCGAAGCAAAGGCTCGGTCAAGATCTTTTCGAAATGCTTCACACGGAGTATTCAAACGGGCAAAAATCGCTCGTATTTGCTCATTTATCTTTGCACGAAAACTCTTCGTGTTTCCGCGCAAAGAGGGGCAGCTGTGAGCACGTGATTTTTGCCCTACATGAGAATTACTCCCAAAAATGCAAAATAAAAATAGTTTTGTTTTGAGCGTGATTTTCGTGATTTTTTGTGTTATTTTTCTCTTATTATTTGTATCTTTTGTGTGCGCATTTCTATTTAAATCAATATAAAATACAAAAATGTTTGCATTTGCATATAAATTCGTGTTTGCGATTAAGAGTAATTAAGTTTGTTTTACGAAAATAAAAAAATAACAAAAATATGTATCTTTTGCATTTTTTGTCCAATTGTGCGATTTTATTTTGGTGCTTTGATTGTGTGTGCGATAATTATTATTAAGAATTAATTTGTATTTGTTAATTTGATTTGATTTTTTTTTTTTTTTTTTTTTTTGTAGTTAAGATTTTTATAAATTAGGAGTTAAATTAATTGAGAGGGAGGAAATAATTGAAATTTGGTTTGAAATTCGGATGAGACCAGCCCAAATTCCCCAAAATCCAGGCCCAAAGTCGCCCAATTACCCAGTCCAATTTGAACCCTCTTCAGATACAGCCAAACGGCGTCGTTTGGTCACATTTGATCTAGGCCATTGATCTCAAATTGATCAACGGCCAAGATCATACCTTCCCTTACCCATTTCCGTTACCCAATCTCTTACCCGCCCCGTTTTTCTTATAATCCAACGGTCCTGATTGATATAACCCTTTTAATATATCAATCCCCCAAAAAATCCCATCCCCCCTTTCAGAACACCCTGCCTCGTCTCCCTCAGCATCCAAACGACCCACGAAAAAACCCTAGCCGCCGCCTCTTTTCACCTTCACCCAAAACCCGGCGGCAACAACGCCGCCGGCCACCAAATCAACACCCCTAAGCCACCTAGCCACCCTCAAGCCAAATCCATTAACCGTTTACCTCGAATCAACCGGTGTAGTCTCGAATTTCCATTTAAAGATTTGAACAAAACTCGAACCAACCCCAAATGGCCCCAAACTCACCCCAAACACTCCCATAGCCTCCCTCGTCACCAAACGAACATTGGCTCTGTTCGAATCCGGCCGTAACTCGTCAAGCCCCAAAACCAAGGTTCAAGAACCCTAGATTTGAATATTTGGGCCGCCGGGTTCGATTTTAAAACTAGGGCATAAACATAAATAAAAGTTGGTACGTCGCACAAACTATGGTTAACATTTCTTAATTATGTAATAGGTCTCTCTCACATAGTGCAATGGAAAGGCTAGAACTGCAGTTTGTCTTCGTACTGGAAAGGAGCACCTGAGTTTATCGTTTTGTGTTTAAATTTATTGAATGGAAAAGAAAGAATATATTCTTTTCACACCCTATTATTTAACCATTCTTTTCTAAGAAAAAGAAGATCTTATCATAGCCTCCATCTGATTAGTTGTTATTCTTCGTTGTTTAACGGTTAATTGTGAATCGAATTCGATTCGTTGTTAATATCGTTAAGTTGTTTGATATTGAATTTATACATGCTGTCCGAAAGTGTGTATTATCACTGTTTGTCGATTATCGGTTATCGATTGCACATATCGTAATTGTACTAATCGAATGATATAAAATATGTGTTTGCGTCGTTTAACGTCGTCGATTAGTTAGCTTCATTTTTCTCTTTTCTCTTCTTTGGCCGAAACACTGTTTCATTGAATTGCCAATTCTAAAGTCTTGTTTTGTCTATTTGATTACCAATGTTGTTGAATACAGGTTCGCGTCGATTAGCGTCGTCGAACATTTAGTTTCGAATTTGTTTCATTCTTTTCTTCTCTTCTCTCGGCTTTGAGTGTTACAAATTTGTGGAATTTGTTTGTCGGCTTTTGTTGTCGATCATACATGTTGTGATTCGACTTAACGAATGTCGTCGTTTCAATTCGCAAATTTGTTGTTTGAAATTCCGGGCAGTGGTTCACTATTTTGCTTGATTTAAAATTTTTCGGTTTGTTGTTTGTTTCAGAATGTTGAGTTAATTGTTGGATTGTTTGTTTTGAACCATTGTTGATTCTAAATTAGGTTGTGAATTGGATATAGCTGTTAGTCCATTTAAGTAGCCCTAAAATCAACCTTTAAAGTGCAATACACATGGAAATGAGTTGTTAAAACTTGTTGGACAGCAGTGTATTTCATTAGTTTGCACCTTTAGGATTTGATTAATTATAAATCCCACCTTTAGACAAATCAGGGTGGAATAATCAGAGAATGTGAGGATAATAATGAGTATTTTTAACTTTGTTGAGTGCTTGGTCAGTTGTTAGAATCAGGATACACATGAGAGGGAATATACAATTGAAAAAGGTTTGAAAAAGGGGAATAATAGGTGTTGGACAGATCTGAAACTGAAGAAGAAAGGGTTGTTGCTTTGGATCTCTAGGCTATAAAACACAACAGAGAACTCACTGTTAAGGACACGTTTTGAAAAGAAAAAAAAAACACACGTTTGAGGCAGAGAAAAACAGACACACATACAGTGGAGACTCTCTGGAAAATACTCACAGTGAACAAACAGGATACTCACTAAAAAAAAAAAACATTTGTTGCTGTTTTGAAATCTCAGCTTTGTTGGTTTGAACTTCCAGTTTGCTGTTTCAATTTCCAATTCATTATCTGCTACTACTCATTTGCTGCCTGGACTGTTGCGTTACTGGTTTTCATCGGTTTTGTTCGTCTCTGGAATTAAGCTTTCATTCGTTGTTAGTTTGCTGCCGAACTGCCACTAACTCCTTTGTCGTCGTCCATTTGTTTTCGAATTCCAGGTATGTCGTTAGACTCAAGTGACGTTGGATAATGAATCACCATGTATGCACACATTTGAAGTTGAATGATGAAAATTGTTTGCTTTGGCCTGGAATTTTCAGCTTAGTTTAACTGTCTAAACAATTATGAACGTGTTAGTCGGAATTTAATGGACTGAAACTGTTTGTATTAGCTGGTTGTTAAACTCTGGATTTGAATTCATTTTTTTTTTCTAAAGTTGTAGCCTTTTATGAAATATAGTCGAAATCCTGTGATGGTTGTAGCTTAGAACTTCCCATAGATATTAAGTCTTGGCGTAATAAGCAGCTTTCAGTATAACCTCTCAAGTGTAATGTAATTAAACTGTTATACTCTGATAATAGACTGCTTTAGTAACAGCTCTCTGGTTCGATTTGCTCTTGAGTTTTGATCGGAAACTTCAACTTTGTTGTTTCAACATTTTGTTTTGAGTTCGAGTTTCTTAGAGAAAAGCAACTGAGGTTTTTGATTCCTTACTCTTTCTCTACTATTTACTTTAGATTTAAAATGTGATAGTTATATGATGTAAACTGTTTAACATTTCTGGTAATTCGTTTTTTTACTTGGTGAATGCTTTGCTAAATTTGATTAGTGCAAAATGAATTTATCGGACGAATAATCGATGCCTTGAGTCTGTGTTCATGATTCACATGTCATATGTTATGTTCATGGATTTTGGTATTGCTTTTGCTGAGAATTTGTTTGGTAATGTGTTGTATGAGTTACTGGCCAAGGATGTTAAGATTACAAAAAATGAAATTTGAACTCAAAAATGGGCTAACGGTTTTAGGAATTAATTTTGCTATTAAAAGAAAATTTGGGCCATATGAGAAACACTTTTGTTAGGCCCAGTTCATTAGAGATACTAGCTTTTTCCCATTTCCATTATATACCGAAGCTTCTCCATTTTCTTTATAACAATGTTACCGGTACATATATGTTCCAAAACAGTAAGTTACATTTTCTTTTCACAATGATAGATTTCATATCTATGATCTTCGCAATAATCTCAAGTTAGTTTTAGGAAATTGATAAATACTCATAGTTTGATTTAGGTAATATTGTGATTATGTACACGTACGCGTAACTCAATTTTTTAATTATGAATAATTCAAGTGATTTAAAAGCGGTAAATAATTAGAAAAGCACGTAAGTTATAACATGTATTAAAATCAGATATTTTTAGCCATTTATAATAATTGAAGCGACCGTGCTAGAACCACGGGATCCGGGGGTGCCTAACACCTTCCCTCGGGTCAACAGAATTCCTTACTTAGAATTTCTGGTTCGCGGACTTCATTTGGAAAGTCGAAATTTCCTCGATTCGGGATTTAAATAAATCGGTGACTTGGGACACCTTAATTTATTCCAAGTGGCGACTCTGAAATAAATAAAATAATCCCGTTTCGAACATTGTCACTTAAATTGGAAAAAACTCCCTTGTACGTTTATCCTTCGGGGCAAGCGCGCCAAAAGGAGGTGTGACACTATTCAAAAGGGGTTATCTTTATTAAGAGGAACAACTAAACAGAATTATGAGCAACTGCCATCATATTTGTATATGATGGAACAAAAAAACCCAGGATCATATACAAATATTATAAGAGATGCGAAAAATAGGTAAATTCCTTATGTTTGATTATAATATCGTTGTCTTCTTATATAAATATGGTAAACAATATACTAGTTGTTCTCATATATATTTTACAGGACGTGTGTCTTGTACTAGCTTTGTCTCATGTATATTATACTGGATGAGTTCACTTTAACCTAAAATTTTGTTCTAGTTGGCATTACTTTTTTGACTGATTTTTCATGTCCATTGTTAAATACGGGACATAGTGGTTTTACAAAATATAACTCCTGTGTTATATACAGGAAACTGTAATTCTATTTTATTTCATTTTGTCAAGTATATTATACTGGATGTTACTGGTTGTTGTCCAGTATATTTTACAGGGTGTGTGTCTTCTATAAGCTTTCTCTCCTGTATATTATACTGGGTGAGTTCTAGTTTTTTATGTCCATTATTAAATGCGGGATATAGTAGTTTTACAAGATATAACTCCAGTGTCATATACAGGAAACAAAATTTATTACACTGAATGATACTGCTTGTCCTCCAGTATGTTATACTGGAATAGTATTATAATAAAGTTAAGTTTTATTTGATTCCAGTAAATTTTGTGGGATGTGTCCTTGTATAAGCTTTATCTCCAGTATATTATACTGGATAAGGTCTTTTCTTATATAATAATTGAGTTTTGTTTGATTTCAGTATATTTTAATGGAAGTTTGTTGTCTATAAGCTTGTTGTCTAGTATATTATTAGTATTCAGCCCGTCATATGGTATAACTATATTTTATTTACTTTTCAATGTACAAGTTTGTTTACATGTTTTTTATGTATGGGGCATCAATTTCTGGGTGGAAGTATTGTAGACCATTGATTGTTGTTGATGGAACATTTCTAAAAAATAAATATAGAGGTGTTCTGATGTCACGACCCGGATTTTCCCCCAACATCGGGATCGTGATGGCGCCTACTCGTGGTAGCTAGGCAAGCCACTGTATTCATACTATCCTGTTTTTAACACAATATTAATTAAATAAATGCGGAATGCTTTATCATAATGGAAATAACAATTCACAAGGTGAAAATCATACTGAAATCCTCTACCCAAGACGTGGAGTCACCAACTCACGAACTACTATGGAATACTACACATAAAAGTCTGAAGGAAATATAACATAATTCTGTTTGTCTCGGAACAAAGAGACTACGACTAATAACATAAATAAAGAGAGAGACGCCGGGCCTGCGGACGTCTGCAAGCTACCTCGGTCTCAAATATGATCAACTCCCACGAAATCGATTTACTGCTGCTGCTGCTCCTGATCGTAACCTGGACCTGTGCAAAAATGCACAGAAGTGTAATATCAGCACAACCGACCCCATGTGCTGGTAAGTGCCTGGCCTATCCCGGCGAAGTAGTGACAAGCCTAGGACCAGACACCCACATAAACCTGTGCAATTCAATATATATGTATACCACAGAATAACAAGAAATAACCAAGTATTAACACAATAAAGAATATCTCAAAGAATTCAACAATTAACCACAGTTGATAAATTCACAAGGAAAAACAAAGTATAATGTAAACACAAGTAATATCAATTCAAGAAATAGCAAGCAATTGCACGGCATCACCCTTCGTGCTTTTACTCTCATCCTCACCAAATAAACAAATAAAGTACACGGCATCACCCTTCGTGCTTTTACTCTCATCCTCACATCCATAGTACGGCATGATCCTTCGTACATGGTTCAATAACAGGGCACGGCATGATCCTTCGTGCATAATCAATAAATAAACATGGCACGGCATTAACCTTCGTGCATAAATAAATAAACATGGCACGGCATCACCCTTCGTGCATTATCACTCTTCCTCACCCAAATAACAATCACGGTTAAGGGCAAAGAAAGAAACAGTAATTCATAAACCGTCCCATCAAGGGCAACCAATAATTATCTTCACAACAAGTCCCAACAAGGGAAAACAATAACAATTCATCTGTAATATATCTCAAAATAATCATTTTTCAACGACTCACGGTCATACTAGACGCCAGTGTATGGATGCTCGTCACCACGACCCATACACCGCACTCGATCACATAACACATAACACATAATCCTATTCCCTCAAGCTAGGATAGAACAAACACTTACCTCGAGTGTTTATGAACAATTCAATCCGTGGAAATGACTTTTTCTTTCAACTTTGGCTCCAATCCAATCGTATCTATACACAATTGATTTAATATCATCAATACTACTCAACAAACTAATTCTTAAGATCAAATACAACTTTTACAACATTCTGCCCGGAATAGTGAATTTCAACCCCGGGCCCACATGGTCGGAACTCGGGGTTAGGACCAAAATCCGGTTACCCATCCCCCCACGAGTTCATGTATATGATTTGTTTCAAAATCGGACCTCAACTCGAGGTCCAATTCCCCAATTTATGAAAAACCCTATTTTTTAACAAAAACAAGAATTCTACCATGAAAATCATTGATTTCTTATGAAAAACATGTTTAATGATGTTAGGAATTGAAAGAATTAAGTAAAAAGTGACTTACAATCGTTTTGATGAAGAAGAAATCCGTGAAGAATCGCAAATGGGTGTTTTTGTTTTGTAAAAAGTGAAGAAATGACTGAAATTCGTGTTTTTCAGGTCTCTGTGTTCGCATTTGCGAACATGGGTTCGCAATTGCGAACCCCGACCAATTTCTGGAGTTTGAAAAATAAGCTAAGGCTGGGAAGTTCGCATTTGCGAATATTTGTTCGCATTTGCGAACACTGGGAGACAAAGGGAGTGTCCGCATTTGCGAACAAATGTTCGCATTTGCGAACATAGGCTGTATAGGGCAGTGTTCGCAATTGCGAACAATGGTTCGCATTTGCGAACCAAGGCAGTATGGGGAATGTTCGCATTTGCGAACATTTGTTCGCATTTGCGAACACAGGCAGGCTCTGGGGACTCTCGCAAATGCGAACAATTGTTCGTATTTGCGAACAAGGCTGAGTCAATGGGGCTTCGCATTTGCGATCAAGGTTCGCATTTGCGAGCCTTGCCTTACACTGTCCCCTTCGCAATTGCGAGAAATACTTCGCAATTGCGAAGCCAACAACTGGGTGAAAAACCAGCAGTGCAAAAATTCAGAATTTCATCCAACGGCCTATCAAATCTTTACCCGAGCCCCCCGGGCTCCAAACCAAACATGTACATAACCTCAAAAACACATTATGAACTTGTTCGTGCGATCACATCGCCAATAACACTTCGTTTTAATCAAATCAAGCCTCAAACTTATGATTTTCATACTTTTGGTTTTCAAAACTTCTTAACTTGGAACTCAAGGTCCAAAGCATCACAAACGACATCCGAATGTCATCAAACTTTACAGTAAATCACATATATAATATTTAAGACTTGTACCGGGCGTCGGAACCAAAATACGAGCCCGATACCAAGGTCAATTAATTCATTTTCCTTTAACAATTACATCAAAAACAATTTCACATAAAAATTCATAACTTGGGCTCTAGGCCTCGGAATTCGACTCCGGACGCATGTCCAAGTCCCATATTTTCCTACGGACCTCTCGGGACCATCCAATCTCGGGTCCGGATCTGTTTACCAAAAATATTGACCAAAGTCAACCATATCAATATGAATATCATTTTTATCCAAATTTCTCATAGAATTCATATTTTCTGTCACAAAATCTTTCCGGCTACATGCTCTGATTGTGCACGTAAATCGAGGCAACATGGAATGAGGTTTTCAAGGCCTCAGAAGCTCGAAATGATTAATAAAATAAGTGATGACCCTTTGGGTCGTCACATCTGATAGTGGCTATTACAAAAGATGCAAATAACCAGATTTTTCCTATAGCATTTGGAGTAGTGGATTTAGAGAATAATGAGTCATATGAATGGTATTTCATAGAATTGAGAAAAGCAGTTGGGATTCGTAAAGATTTAATTTTTTTGTCAGATCGACACAAGGCCATTGCAAACGTTTTCCCTGAGTGCTACCATAGTATTTGCATATATCATTTAGAAAAGAATCTAAATCAAAGAAGAGCGAGAAACATTGTAATAAACCTCTTCCAAAGTGCTGCAAGAGTATACTTTCAATCAGAATTTGATGACTTCATGTCCCAAATAGTTGTTTTTGATAAGAAAACCTTCAATTATTTGATAGAGGAACCGCCAGGAAGATGGGCTCCTTCACATTGTCCCAGATGACGATATGATATGTTAACAATAAATATTATTGATTCAATGAATAATATTTTGAGACGCGCAAGAGAATTGCCAATTTTATCAATGATGAATTTCATACAAGAAAAATTGCAAAGCTGGTTCTATGAAAGAAGGACAACTGCAGAAGGAATATTCCGTGGGATATCAAACTCGGCAGAAGAAACATTGGAAGAAAAAATTAAACCAGCTTTACATTTAGACTACTGCCCATTGATAGACTCAAATTCAATGTCAAAGAAGGGGGTATGGAATTTATTGTTGATGTATACAAAAGAACATGTGATTCTTCTGAATTTCAGCTTGTTGAGTTACCCTGTGAACATGCAATTGTTGTAATTGAGAGTATATATCAAAAGAAATCGGCCGTTTGCTCATTATATTATTCAAGGGACTTTTGGTTGAAAACACATGAAGGGCAAATAAATTCTATAGGTGATTCAACAATATGGGTTATACCAGACACTATTAAATAAAAAATCACTAAGTCTCTAGATGCAAAAGAACTTCTAGGAAGAAGACAGAAGAATCGACATGTTTCCGGTACAGAATTCAAGAAGGAACGAAGATGTAATCGCTGCAAAAAATATGGGCATAACAAAGCAAATTGAACAAATTACGTGTAACGACCCGGCCCGTCGTTACGGGAATTACCACCCCGTTACCTTGCATTTACATATATTATGCTTTTAAAACAGTATTAGAGTATATCGGGTGAGTTAGGAGTGATTTGGATTGAAAATGAAACAAATAGCATGTTTGAAGAAAGCTTGAATATGAAAAGTCAACCAAGAGTTGACTATTGAGTTAGAGTGCTCGGAACCGGATTCGGATGATTCGACTAGTTTCGGGGGATCATTTATGACTTAGGAGAACAATCGGAATTGAATTCGGAGGTCCGGTGTAGTTTTAAGCTTGAATTGGCGAATGTTGAATTTTGGCGAAAACCGGATGGTAGGTGATATTTTGATCCGGGGGTCGGAATGGAATTCCGACAATTTCTGTAGCTTCGTTATGTGATTTTGGATATGTCTGCAAATTTTCAGGTCATTCGGACATCGTTTGATCGGGTTTTGGGTTGAATGTTAGTTTTGAAAATTTTTAAGAAACTTAGGCTTGAATCCGTGGTTAATTGATGATTTTGATGTTTAGGATGGTGTTTTTATGATTGGAACAAGTTCGTATAAGGAATTAGGATGTGTTGGTGTGTTTGAATGAGGTCCCGGGGGCCTCGGGGTGTTTTCGGATGGTTAATCGGGAGAAATATGGAAAATTGCAGAAAATTTGTGCACTGCCTCTGTTGTTTCCGCTCCTGCGGAATTATGGGCGCAGGAGCGGGTGCGCTGAAGCGGAAAGGAGCCGCAGAAGCGGCGACCGCAGAAGCGGAAGGGGAGCCGCTGAAGCGGAAGCGCGGAAGCGGACTGGGAGCCGCAGAAGCGGCCTTCGCAGAAGCGGAAGGGGAGCCGCTTGGGCGAGTCCGCAGAAGCGGACGTCGAGCCGCAGAAGCGGCCTTCGCAGAAGCGGAAGGGGAGCCGCTTGGGCGAGTCCGCAGAAGCGGACGCGTAGGAGCGGAAATATTTCCGCAGAAGCGGAAATCGCTGTAAGTTAAGTGTATCAGAAGTTAGAAAATTTCAGAAACATTTTAACATTTGGGGGTCTCGGCTTAAGGGCGACTTTGGGCGATTTTGAGGAAGAAATCAAGGGAAATCATCGGGTAATCAACTATGAACTCATATTATGATTAGTATTGATAATATCATGCAATTATATCATGAAAATGGAGGAATTTGGGGTAATTAATGGAAGATTTAACCCTAGGTTTGAACTTTAGAAAATCAAGGTTTTGAATGAGCAAATGGAGTCCGAATTTGGTAAAATTGATATGCTTAGACTCGTATGGAGATGAGGATTCCGAATATGTGACTTTCGTAATTTTTCGAGAATCGTACCGAAAGTCGGGTTTTACCAACTTGGTGTAATTTTGAGAATTTCATATAAATTGAAGTGGGTTATGATTCTTTGACCCGTAATTGATATAATTATTGTTATTTGACTAGATTCTACACACGAGGCATCGAAATTCAAAGGAAAAGGCATCGCGGACGATTCGACGACCGGCTAGAGGTGAGTAGTTTGTGTATATTGTAGCCTGCTGAGGGTTCGAAACCCCGGCTTAGCACATTGTGACGCTAATAGGGCGTGGCTCGCACACCGTGGCAGGTGCGGGATTGATTGTGATTGGGGATTGAGACTTGGTCCATCCCGGGAATGAATAATATGATGTTAGTGTTGGAAATACACTGTATTTGCTATATTTGTGGGCTGTAAGCCTTGTTTGGGGCCTTGTGCCGATCTGTAGCGTCCTTAGAGGACAATATTTATGTGATAGCTTTAATTGCTTAAATCACTGATCTCAGTCCTGGAAATTGAAATCACCCTTTTGAAATGCTAAGTCACTGGCTTTTGCAAATTTAATAAAGTTAAAGCATTTTTCATAAATTATGAATTGAGAACTGGAATTAAGGAAAATAAATTGTTTTGTGACTTAATTGCTTATTGTGGACTGAGTATGGGATCGGGCTGCACGCCGCAGTGGTTGATGTGAGGATCGGGCTGCACGCCGCAGCAGTATTGCGCTTGGGCTGTAGGAGCCCCTCCGGAGTCTGTACACACCCCCAGTGAGCACCGTCGACGTTAAATTGGATCGGGCTACACGCCGTAGCGGTTATGTGCATTGCATTGCATACTTATTTGCTGAATTACTCTGTGGTAGCTGAATTGTACTATTGATGCTAGTTCGTAGGAGATTCGGACTGTAGTGTAGCTTCATATTGTGGTATTTTGTGGATTTCTTACTGTCAGCTACATGTATATATTTGTTACTCACTGAGTACTTAGTACTCACCCCTACTCCCTGCACCTTTTGTGTGCAGACTCAGGTACACAGGAGCAGTAGACGGACATATCCAGCGTTCACATTTGTCATATCGAGTTGCTGAGGTAGCTGCCTACGTTCGCAGAGCCTAGCTTCTCCTCTCATTCCAGTTGTTATTGTATATTTTATATTCAGACTTGAGTACTTCTATATCGTACTCTCTATTTCCTGTTGGGTTTTGTTAGAGGCTCTAGACTTGTGACTCCGGATCTTTGGGAGTGTCAGTATTTTGTTCTTTACTATTATTATTGGAGTTCTTAAACTCATATATTCTTCTGGGGTTGTCCATTTGGGACTGGTATTGTGTTATAATAAAAATTGTTTGTTTGGCTGGCCTAGCTTGATTGTTGGGCGCCATCACGACCGGATTTTGGGTCGTGGCATTCTGTTGCAGTTCATCCTTATGCAAGAAAATATAGAAAAAAATTGATTTCGCGGATCGGTACGTAGACGTCCGTATCTATCCTCGGAGGGCTACAGAAACTTTAGGAAAAACCTCATTTTCTTGAATTCATATCGTGCGATTTGTGTTATCATGAAATTAAATCTTTCCATATTCTATTCTCTCGCGGATGGCGAGAACACGAGCTAACGGACGTGGCGGACGACCACCATTGGCACCCGAGAGGCCGTGGTCGTGGTAGAGGTAGGGCGGCGAGCACCGGCACCAGCACCTGCCGACCCACCGGTTGACCAGACTCGGGACCAGATTCCGGCGGCGAACGCTCCGACGGCTCAGGTTCAGGCACCGGCAGTGCCTGTTGTGATACCGGGTCTTCAGGAGACCTTGGCTCAGATATTATCAGTGTGCACAGGCTTGGCACAGGTAGTTGCTGCTACTGCTGCAGTATCTTCTTCACAGGCAGTGGGAGGAAATCAGACCCCCGTGGCTCACACACCCGAGCCAGTTCAGCCAGTTGCGCCCGTTGCACCGGCTCCTGCATATGTGGTTCCAGTTATGCCCGACGATGAGCAGCGTCGTTTGGAGAGATTTGAGAGGCTACAGCCTCCGACATTCAGTGGAGCTGAGGGCGAGGATGCCCAGGGTTTTCTTGACAGATGTCAGCGCATGCTTCGCACCGCGGGTATTCTAGAGTCCAACGGTGTTTCATTCACCACTTTTCAGTTCACAGGTGCAGCATTTCAGTGGTGGGAAGATTTTGAGAGTCGTAGGCCCGCTGGGGCAGTGCCCCTCACTTGGCAGCAGTTCTCCACGGTATTTTTGGAAAAGTACGTGCCTCAGTCTCAGAGAGAGGAGCTGCGATGTCAGTTCGAGTGGTGGAAGCAGGGAGATATGACGGTTAATCAGTACGAGATGAGATTCACACAGTTGGCCCCTCATGCCATGTGGATGGTTCCTACAGACAGAGAGAGGATTCAGAGATTTATTGATGGCCTTATTTATGCCATCCGCATATTGATGACTAGGGAGAGAGTTTCGGGAGTTACCTTTGAGGAGGTGGTTGATGCTGCCCGTCACATTGAGACAGATCGCCGCAGAGAGCGAGAGGAGAGAGAGGCTAAGAGGCTGATGGTTCATTATTATTATTATTGGAGTTCTTACACTCATATATTCTTCATGGGATGTCCATTTGGGACTGATAATCGATCTGATAAGTAATTGTTGGTATGGATGGCCTAGCTTAATTGTTGGGCGCCATCACGACCGGATTTGGGTCGTGACACTTGTCCTCCAGAGTCTATTGAGTTAGGAAAAAAAAAAGTCTCCCATGTGTTCCTTATTGTCGTGCGATTTGTTCCATATCGAGGAGAGAGTGTCCTCGGTGGCTGCGTAAGCGGTCTCGGCGGAGGGATCAGCCTTCGTCTTCCACTCCTGTTTCTTCAGCGCCAGGCACAGTCGGCTAGGACCGGTGGCCAGGTATCCAGAGGTCGCCCCGGGGGCGAGGATCGTACCTGGTGGAGGCCGGGCTCGTTTTTATGCTCTTCCGGACGGGAAGGATGCTAGCGCTTCAGATGCGGTTATTTCAGGTATTATCTCAGTCTGCCACAAGGGATGCTTCCGTCTTATTTGATCCCGGATCCACCTATTCTTATGTCTCTACTTACTTTGCACATCATTTGGGTATGACCCGTGGTATTCTTGCTTTGCCCGTACATGTGTCTACCCCGGTGGGGGATACTGTTGTTGTGGATCAGGTATATCGATCCTGTATTATTACTATTGGGGGTCCGGAGACCCGAGTTGATTTATTACTACCGGGCATGGTAGATTTCGATGTAATTCTAGGCATGGATTGGCTATCTCCTTACCATGCGATTCCTGGACTGTCATGCCAAGACAGTCACACTAGCTATTCCAGGTAATCCGAGGATCGAGTGGCGTGGCTTGACTGATTATGTGTCCGACAAGGTGATTTCTTATATAAAGGCTCAACGAATGATTGGCAAGGGTTGTTTGTCTTATTTGGCCTTCATTAGAAATGTTGAGGCCGAGACACCCAGTCTTGATTCGGTTCCCATTGTGAGGGAGTTTCCGGATGTATTTCCAGCAGACCTACCAGGCATGCCGCCTGACAGAGATATTGATTTTGGTATTGACTTGGTGCCGGGCACTCAGCCCATTTCTATTCCTCCTTATCGCATGGCACCAGCAGAGTTAAAAGAATTGAAAGAACAGCTTCGGGAACTCTTAGATAAGGGTTTCATTCGTCCAAGTGTGTCACCTTGGGGTGCACCGGTGTTGTTCGTGAAGAAGAAAGATGGCACAATGAGAATGTGCATTGATTACAGGCAGCTGAACAAGGTAACAGTGAAGAATAAGTACCCATTACCTCGTATTGAGGACCTATTTGATCAGCTCCAGGGGGCTAGTGTATTTTCTAAGATTGATCTTCGATCGGGCTATCATCAGTTGAAGATCAGGGACTCAGATATTATGAAGACAGCGTTCGGGACGCGATATGGGCACTACGAGTTCCTGGTGATGTCTTTCGGGTTGACTAATGCCCCAGCGGCATTCATGCACTTGATGAATAGTGTATTTCGGCCGTACCTTGATTCTTTTGTGATTGTGTTTATTGATGATATCCTGGTATATTCACGCAGGCCAGGAGGAGCATGCACAGCATTTGAGAGTGGCATTGCAGAGGTTGAGGGAAGAGAAGCTTTATGCAAAATTCTCTAAGTGTGAGTTATGGCTTGATACTGTGGGTTTTCTGGGACATATAGTGTCCAGTGATAGTATTAGGGTTGATCCACAGAAGGTTGAGGCAGTGTAGAATTGGCCCAGACCTTCCTCAGCTACAGAGATTCGTAGTTTTCTCGGCTTGGCAAGCTATTATCGTCGGTTTGTTCAGGATTTCTCATCTATTGCTTCACCGTTGACTAAGCTGACACAGAAGAATGCTCCATTTGTGTGGTACGATGAATGTGAAGAGAGCTTTCAGAAGCTCAAGGAGGCTTTGACCACAGCCCCAGTACTTGTGTTACCATCGGCCTCAGGGTCATATACGGTGTATTGTGATGCTTCCAGAGTTGGACTCGGTTGTGTGTTGATGCAGGAGGGTAGAGTTATTGCATATGCTTCTCGTCAGCTAAAGCCCCACGAGAAGAACTACCCTGTTCATGATTTGGAGTTAGTTGCTATTGTTCATGCCTTGAAGATTTGGAGGCATTATCTATATGGTGTATCTTGTGATGTATATACAGACCACCGCAGCCTTCAGCATTTGTTTAAGCAAAAAGATCTAAATTTGAGGCAGCGAAGATGGCTTGAGTTGCTTAAAGACTATGATATTACTATCTTGTACCATCCCGGGAAAGCCAATGTAGTGGCTGATGCATTGAGCCGGAAGGCTATTAGTATGGGCAGTTTGGCGTATATTCCGGTTGGGGAGAGACCCCTAGCAGTTGATGTTCAGGCGTTAGCTAATCAGATGGTAAGGCTGGATATTTCTGAGCCCGGTCGGGTGATGGCTTATGTAGTAGCTCGTTCTTCTTTATATGATCGTATTCGAGAGCGTCAGTATGATGATCCACACTTACTTGTCCTTAAGGACAGAGTTCAACATGATGATGCTAGAGATGTCACTATTGATAGTGAGGGCGTATTGCGGATGCAGGGCCGGATATGTGTGCCCAAGGTTGATGGCCTTCGTGAGTTGATATTGGAAGAGGCCCATAGCTCGCGGTATTCTATTCATCCGGGAGCCGCGAAGATGTATCAGGATTTGAAGCAGCATTACTGGTGGAGAAAGATGAAGAAAGATATTGTGAGCCATGTGGCTCGGTGTCTAAACCGTCAGCAGGTCAAGTATGAGCATCAGAGACCTGGTGGTGTATTCCAGCGTATTGATATTCCTGAGTGGAAGTGGGAAAGGATTACTATGGACTTTGTTAGTGGACTCCCTCGGACGGCGAGGAAGTTTGATTCAGTTTGGGTGGTGGTGGATAGGTTGACCAAGTCAGCTCACTTCATCCCAGTGTGTACTACCTATACCTCAGAGCGGTTGGCAGAGATATTCATCCGTGAGATAGTGAGATTGCATGGAGTTCCTATTTCTATTATATCCGACAGAGGTACCCAGTTCACATCTCAGTTCTGGAGGACATTTCAGCGAGAGTTGGGTTCACAGGTAGAGTTGAGCACAGCATTTCATCCACAGACGGATGGGCAGTCTGAGCGTACTATTCAGATATTGGAGGACATGTTGCGTGCTTGTGTCATTGATTTTGGTGGTTCATGGGCTGATTATTTGCCTTTGGCGGAGTTTGCTTACAATAATAGCTATCGGTCCAGCATTCAGATGGCACCGTATGAAGCTTTATATGGGAGGCGGTGTAGATCTCCAGTTGGTTGGTTAGAGCCCGGCGAGGCTAGGTTGTTGGGGACAGAGTTAGTCCAAGATGCCTTAGACAAGGTGAAGGTGATTCAGGAGAGACTTCGCACAGCTCAGTCGCGTCGGAAGAGTTATGCGGACCGGAAGGTCCGAGATGTGTCTTATTCAGTAGGTGAGAAGGTGTTGCTGAAAGTTTCGCCTATGAAAGGCGTTATGAGGTTTGGAAAGAAAGGGAAGTTGAGCCCAAGGTTTATTGGACCTTTTGAGGTGCTTAGGAAAGTTGGGGAGGTGGCTTATATGCTTGCTTTGCCACCCGGTTTGTCGGGAGTTCACCCGGTGTTCCATGTATCTATGCTCCGGAAGTATGTCGGAGACCCGTCTCATGTGTTGGACTTCGGCACGATACAGCTAGATGAGGATTTGACTTATGATGTGGAACCAGTAGCCATTTTGGGTCGACAGGTTCGTAAGCTGAGATCTAAGGATATAGCTTCAGTGAAAGTGCAGTGGAGAGGTCGTCCCGTGGAGGAAGCAACTTGGGAGACCGAGCAGGAAATGCGGAGCAGATATCCACACTTGTTTGATGCTCCGGGTATGTTTCTTAACCCGCTCGCGGACGAGCGTTTGTTTAAGTTGGGGAGAATGTAACGACCCGGCCCATCGTTACGGGAATTACCACCCCGTTACCTTGCATTTACATATATTATGCTTTTAAAACGAGTATTAGAGTATATCGGGTGAGTTAGGAGTGATTTGGATTGAAAATGAAACAAATAGCATGTTTGAAGAAAGCTTGAATATGAAAAGTCAACCAAGAGTTGACTATTGAGTTAGAGTGCTCGGAACCGGATTCTGATGATTCGACTAGTTTCGGGGGATCATTTATGACTTAGGAGAACAATCGGAATTGAATTCGGAGGTCCGGTGTAGTTTTAAGCTTGAATTGGCGAATGTTGAATTTTGGCGAAAACCGGATGGTAGGTGATATTTTGATCCGGGGGTCGGAATGGAATTCCGACAATTTATGTAGCTTCGTTATGTGATTTTGGATATGTCTGCAAATTTTCAGGTCATTCGGACATCGTTTGATCGGGTTTTGGGTTGAATGTTAGTTTTGAAAATTTTTAAGAAACTTAGGCTTGAATCCGTGGTTAATTGATGATTTTGATGTTTAGGATGGTGTTTTTATGATTGGAACAAGTTCGTATAAGGAATTAGGATGTGTTGGTGTGTTTGAATGAGGTCCCGGGGGCCTCGGGGTGTTTTCGGATGGTTAATCGGGAGAAAAATATGGAAAATTGCAGAAAATAGTGCACTGCTTCTGTTGTTTCCGCTCCTGCGGAATTTTGGGCGCAGGAGCGGGTGCGCTGAAGCGGACCAGGAGCCGCAGAAGCGGCGACCGCAGAAGCGGATCATTTTCCGCTGAAGCGGAAACGCGGGGGCGGACTGGGAGTCGCAGAAGCGACCATCGCAGAAGCGGAAGGGGAGCCGCTTAGGCGAGTCCGCAGAAGCGGACGCCCAGTCGCAGAAGCGGACGTATCCGCAGGAGCGGTCCAGTCTCCGTAGAAGCGGACGCGTAGGAGCGGAAATACTTCCGCAGAAGCGGAAATCGCTGTAAGTTAAGTGTATCAGAAGTTACAAAATTTCATAAACATTTTAACATTTGGGGGTCTCGGCTTAAGGGCGACTTTGGGCGATTTTGAGGAAGAAATCAAGGGAAATCATCGGGTAATCAACTATGAACTCATATTATGATTAGTATTGATAATATCATGCAATTATATCATGAAAATGGAAGAATTGGGGTGATTCATGGAAGATTTAACCCTAGGTTTGAACTTTAGAAAATCAAGGTTTTGAATGAGCAAATGGAGTCCGAATTTGGTAAAATTGATATGCTTAGACTCGTATGGAGATGAGGATTCCGAATATGTGACTTTTGTAATTTTTCGAGAATCGTACCGAAAGTCGGGTTTTACCAACTTGGTGTAATTTTGAGAATTTCATATAAATTGAAGTGGGTTATGATTCTTTGACCCGTAATTGATATAATTATTGTTATTTGACTAGATTCTACACACGAGGCATCGAAATTCAATGGAAAAGGCATCGCGGACGATTCGACGACCGGCTAGAGGTGAGTAGTTTGTGTATATTGTAGCTTGAGGGTTCGAAACCCCGGCTTAGCACATTGTGACGCTAATAGGGCGTGGCTCGCACACCGTGGCAGGTGCGGGATTGATTGTGATTGGGGATTGAGACTTGGTCCATCCCGGGAATGAATAATATGATGTTAGTGTTGGAAATACACCGTATTTGCTATATTTGTGGGCTGTAAGCCTTGTTTGGGGCCTTGTGCCGATCTGTAGCGTCCTTAGAGGACAATATTTATGTGATAGCTGTAATTGCTTAAATCACTGATCTCAGTCCTGGAAATTGAAATCACACTTTTGAAATGCTAAGTCACCGGCTTTTACAAACTTAATAAAGTTAAAGCATTTTTCATAAATTATGAATTGAGAACTGGAATTAAGGAAAATGAATTGTTTTGTGACTTAATTGCTTATTGTGGACTGAGTATGGGATCGGGCTGCACGCCGCAATGGTTGATGTGAGGATCGGGCTGCACGCCGCAGCAGTATTGCGCTTGGGCTGTAGGAGCCCCTCCGGAGTCTGTACACACCCCCAGTGAGCGCCGTCGACGTTAAATGGGATCGGGCTACACGCCGTAGCAGTTATGTGCATTGCATTGCATCTGTATTTGTTGGATTACTCTGTGTTAGCTGTATGGAATTATTGTTGCTAGTTCGTAGGAGATTCGGACTGTAGTGTAGCTTCATTTTGTGGTATTTTGTGGATTTCTTACTGTCAGCTACATGTATATATTTGTTACTCACTGAGTACTTAGTACTCACCCCTACTCCCTGCACCTTTTGTGTGCAGACTCAGGTACACAGGAGCAGTAGACGGACATATCCAGCGTTCACATTTGTCATATCGAGTTGCTGAGGTAGCTGCCTACGTTCGCAGAGCCTAGCTTCTCCTCTCATTCCAGTTGTTATTGTATATTTTGTATTCGGACTTGAGTACTTCTATATCGTACTCTCTATTTCCTGTTGGGTTTTGTTAGAGGCTCTAGACTTGTGACTCCGGATCTTTGGGAGTGTCGGTATTTTGTTCAGTATTATTATTATTGGAGTTCTTAAACTCATATATTCTTCTTGGGTTGTCCATTTGGGGACGAGTATTTTGTTATAATAAAAATTGTTTGTTTGGCTGGCCTAGCTTGATTGTTGGGCGCCATCACGACCGGATTTTGGGTCGTGGCATTCTGTTGCAGTTCATCCTTATGCAAGAAAATATAGAAAAAAATTGATTGATTATATACAATAGTTTTGTATTGCCTGATGTAATCCCGGATAAGATCTTTGCTATTCTTGTTCGATTATAATATAATGTCCTTCATATATAAATATGGTATAAAATATACTAGTTGTTCTCCAGTATATTTTACAGGAGGTGTGTTTTGTAATAACTCTCTCTCATGTATATTATACTAAGTGATTTCTGTTTAACCTAAAACTTTATTTTATTAGGTATTACTTTTTTTTAGTGATTTTTCATGTCCATTGTTAAATACGGGACATAGTGATTTTACAATATATAACTCCAGTTTAATATACATGAAACAAAATATTATATTATATAATTCTATTTTTTTTTATTTTGTCCAGTATATTATACTGGATGTTACAGTTGTCCTCCAGTATATTTTACAGGATGTGTGTCTTGTATAAGCTTTCTCTTATGTCTATTATACTGGATGAATTCTGTTTAATCTAAAACTTTGTATCATTAGTCATTACTTTTCTTGAGTGCATTATATACTTCATAAGTAGTATTTCCAGCATAATTTATAGGGAGTAACCAAAATTAGACGAATTTATCGTAAAAAGTTTTGAATTATTAAAGGTCATTATTAAATACGGGATATATTGGTTTTTTACAATATATATCTTCAGTGTAATATACATGAACTAAAATATTAAATTATTTAATTCCAGTAAATTATTCTACTTACAAAGTTTTCACTATTTTTCACTTCTCCATTATAATATATTGGCTTATATAATTCATAAGTAGCATTTCCAGCATATTTTATAGGGAGTAACAAAAAATTGGTCAAATATAACGTAAATTCAGGATTTTTTTACGTCCAGTAGTAAATACGGGACACGGTGATTTAACAATATATGCATTCAGTAAAATATACAGCAAAAAAAATTTTAAATTATTTAATTCGTGATATAGCTGCTAATACTATATGTGGGATTGTTTGATTTTTTCACATTTCACGTGATTATATACAATAGTATTGCATTGCCTGATGTAATCCCGGAGAAGATCTTTGCTATTCTTGTTTGATTATAATATACTAGTTATTAATATTGTTTGCTATACTAGTTATTCTCTAGTATAGTTTACATGACGTGTGTTTTGTAATAGCTTTCTCTCCTGTATGTTATATTAGGTGAGTTCTGTTTAACCTAAAACTTTATTTTATTAAGTATTATTTTTTTTAATGATTTTTCATGTCCATTGTTAAATACGGGACATAGTGGTTTTACAACATATAACCCCACTTTAATATTGTCACGACTCAAAATTCACTAAGGGTCGTGGTGGCGCCAGACACCCCTGTCAGGCCAGCCAACTAAATTATCAATTAATTCCTCTTTTAATACTTTTGAAAATCTAAAGTTTTTCCTTTCATTTTTTTTATAAATAAAAGTTCACTACTTGAATGCAAATTTAAATACTAACATTAGTACAAATCCGTTGAAAACCATCCTAGAAACACGGTGTCACAAGTACATGAGCAACTAACGATAAGATAAATAAAATACAATATCCATCCGGAATACAGTGGACGGAAAGTAAATACAGTACGTTGGAAGGGACTCCCCTAGCTGCGGTCGCCTCGAATGATGCATCTCACCTAGTCACAGCGTCATCCATGCTGCTACGCCCAATAGGTTACTAGAGGTATATATATATATATATATATATACCTGTGCAATAAAAATGCACAGAAGTGTAGTATGAGTACGTAATCAACATGTACTCGATGAGTGTCCCGCCTAATCCTGAAGGGGTAGAGACGAGATGGTCAACTCTGACACTCTCTAATAGTCCAATGATTATTTAACCTCAATATACATATTAAACAGTGAATTTGTTTCATAAACATGATTCTAATCCAGCTAGAGGAAACAAGTAAACACGTAATTCTTTCATAAGGTAAATTTCTAGGATTTCTCTTTAAATATGTTCCAAATAATTTTAAGCCACCAAAGGGTAATAATAACTTAATGAAGTTCAAGACAACGGCACAGACATGCACAAATCATGTCGAGGTCGACAGCCTACTCCAATAAAAATATAAATTGTGTACTGCCGAGGGTCGATCGGCACGAACCATAGATGCATCTATTCTCACCAAGGCATTCGACACGTTCCATAATTAAATGCATATCCTGCTCGTGAATCATCCAGGTGACACAAGCACACTAAATACATGATCAATCAGTCAAATAAGAACTTATCGGGGAATATTTATTCAAATAAAACCAATTCTCCTTTAACATAAGAAATGAAGTTTAATCCTTTTAGAAATTTACATACTAATTCTATGTGAGTTAGGCAATTCAAGCTACCAATGGATTTGCAATTAATCCACGTACAACATGCTTTTGGGTCCTATCTGTCATGATCCGGATTTCCCACCATCGGGATCGTGATGGCGCTTATCGTGGTAGCTAGGCAAGCCAACATAATTACCTTTTCCATTACTAAATAATTATGTTAACAGTTTATAACATCAATATAGAACATGAAATCTAATAAGAACAATTGCGGAAGTCTGATTATAAATGCGAATCAAAACGTGGAACAATCATTAATACCCTCTACCCAAGATTTGGTGTCACATTACTCATGAACTACTAAAGATATACTAAATACAATGGTCTGAAAAACATATGTAAGTTGTTTGTCTCGAAAACAATAAGGCAACAGTCTAAAAGAGAACATAAAGAAGAGACACTGGACCTGCGGACGCCTGCAAGGCTACCTCAGTCTCGTGAAAATGTAAACCTGCTCCCGTACTATTGCTGCTGCTGCTCCTCAAAACGTGGACCTGTGCAAAAATGCACAGAAGTATAACATCAACACAACCGAACCCATGTGTTGGTAAGTGTCTAGCCTAACCCCGGTGAAGTAGTGACGAGGTTAGACCGGATACCACATAAATCTGTACATTTATAAATATACAACGGAAATGAAATACCAAACAACCAACAATATGGGAGGGGGAAACATGCTATGGGGAGATAACAATAGTAACAGTAAATCCCAGGTAACTAGCTAAAACAACTTAGATTCATCATGTACAAGGAATCAGTACTCAATATAAACACATGGTATCAATAACTGTTGCGACGTGTAACCCGGTCCATCATTACCATTGTTGTGGCGTGCAACCCGATCCACAAATACCACTATTGCAGTGTGCAACCCGACCGACATCATTTATCATGTATCATTGTTGCGGCGCGCAACCCGTTCCTCATATATTATTGTTGCGATGTACAACCCAACCCTTAATATCATTATTGTGGCACGCAACCCAATCCACATCGTTCAATAGTCTGACTCCCCAAACATCAGTCATAATTAAGGGGCGTAAAAATAAGCAAATACTTGACAAAATCCCCGTAAGGGAAGAAACCAACAAGTTCAAACAAACGTCCCGGCAAGGGAATAATTAACAACGCTTTCTCTTTCTTACTTTTCTTATCTTAAAATCCACTCTACCAATTTGAGCCAATGTTCCATAGAATCAAATAATTTAATATGCTTTCAATATTCGTATCACGATTCCAGCTAATGCTCTTAGGAATCAAATGATCATATCACCATTCACATGTTATTCACAACATATATAAATCCTCCAATAAACATGAAATTCACAGCCAAATCATGATAATCACATTATAAGGACTCACGGTCATGCTAGACACCAATGTATGGATACTCGTCACCATGCCTATACATCGTACTTAATCACATAGCAATTAGCAGCAAGACTCATATCACGACCCCAAACCCGATCGTGATGGCGCCTAACATAACTTCTAGGCAAGCCCGACCAATTATACTCACAACATGAGTATAGAGCTCAAAATCTTTATTTAAAAATCATTAACAGCGAAGAAAAAAACCAAATTATAGTTGATATATAGAAAACAACCCAATATCATCACATACAGAACAATCTCCCACAGATTTGGGGGTTATGAGTCTAGAGCCTCTACAAGAATAGTATAAAAATACTGTAATACAACATAGTCTGAAGTACACGGAAAAGTCAAATACAAGAAATAAGGGAGGAGTCGGTCCTGCGGACGCCAGGCAGCTACCTCGATAACTCCGGATAATAACTCTGAAGAACAGCAGTAAGCTCAGCTATGCCTTGAAGTACCTGGATATGCACACATGGTACAGAGAGTAAAGTGAGTACTTCTAACTCAGCGGTAATAGACATGTATAATGACATTGAAAGTAAGAAATCCCAATATACGACAAAGTAAAGCTACAACAGTGTTTCTACTCATTTAACAGTGTAAATCTCAAGAAGTATTAACAGATAGAGCAGATAAGTATAAATACATGAATGCAATGCAGATGCACACGATCGCTGCGGCGCGTAGCCCGATCCATTTGGGTACCCGCGCTCACTGTGGGAGTTTAGACTCCGGAGGGGCTCCTACAGCCCAAGCGCAATATCATAGTAACATAAGCTGCATCGTGCAGCCCGATCCGCTATAAATCTAGCTATATGCATGCAATCCACACAGGCACAATCAAACTTACCATTTTTAGTTCCATTCATCAGTAATTATAAAATTAGGTGTTCAAAACCTTAGAATTTTGCCAGTCATTTCTATACAGTGTTTAGCTCAAGACAGATATCATCAAAACATGCTATAAATCATAGAAACAATTATAACAATCCCTTAGGGATCCAACTAACCGGCACGCAGCCCAAATATATCCACAACCATCCAAGTAAGAGGTTTACCAGCTCATTTATAGCCAACAACACAGTATAACATCACTCGGGCAAACTAAGCCATAGTCCCCAATCGCAATCGACCTCGCACTCACTGTAGAGTATGTGTCTCACCTCAATATGGCGGCATACTGTGTTATACCGGGGTTTGAAACCCTCAGGTCAACATCCACATCTATTACTCACCTCGAACCGGCCACGAGACTAGTCCGCTAAGCCTTTCCCTCTTGAATCAACCTCCACGGGTGCTAAATCTGAAAAAAAAAACCATAAGGAATACATTAGAATAGGCTAATGGAACATAACCCAATCGAAATAACTCAAAAAAACACCCAAAAACACGAAGTTGGCAAAACCCAAGTCCCGGACCCACTTCTCGAAATATTACAAAATTCACATTTTTGAAATCCTCATCTCGCCACGAGTCCGTACATATAAAATTTATCAAAATCGTGGTCCAATAGCCCCTTCAAATTCCAATTTTACAATACCAAAAACCAAGCCCTAACTTCTCCAATTTTCACATGATTTTCATAGATATAGATGATGAATCTTCAATAATATCATGTATTTAGCTCATAAAACTTACCTCCAATCAAATCCTAGTTGAAATCCTCTTAATCCCTCGTCAAAAGCTCCAAAATGTGCTCAACAATGGTGGAAAATGATTTTTGCTCGTGGAGGAAATGTTATAAAACCCTTCTGTCCGCCCAGCCTTTTCTTCATCGCGTTCGCGACACAACCCATGGGAATGCGAAGACCAACAGTTTTAAAATTCAAAAATACCTTACATCAATGCGACCCTTGACCACGTGAATGCGATGCTTCTCGACTCACCTCCTACGCGAATGCGACATATCCCACGCGAACGCGATGCCCAATGGCCTGACTCCACGTGAACGCGTCCTCCTTTCACGCGAATGCATATAATAAAATTCCTCTGACTCCAAATCCTCCTTCGCGAACGAGGGAACCCCAACACGAACGCGGATCACCAGACTCTACAAACTACGCGTTCGCGACATAACCTTCACAAACGCGAAGACATAACTCCCAGGCTCCCAAAATTACCCTAGGCATTTGCGTCCATTACCACGCGAACGCGATGAACATAAGTCTGCAACACTTATAGCAGAAAAACGGATCTCAATTCAAACCAAAATGGCTCTGTTTGAACACCCAAAATCACCCCGAGGCCCCCAGGACCCCAACCAAATACATCAACCCACTCCAAAACATCATATGAACTTGTTCCAATCAAAAAAACACGTCCATTAACACAAAAATCATCAAAATACGACATATTCAAGCCTAAGTTCAACTAAAACTTCCGAAACTCACATTTGATAAAAAACCCGACTAAATGACATCTGAATGACCTGAAAATTTGCAGACATATCAAAAATCGCCTAACGAAGCTAGTGCAGCTCTCGAAATTCCATTCTGACCCCCGAATTAAAATCTCACCTAACAACCAGAATTCGCCAAAATTCCAACTTCGCCAATTCAAGCCTATTTCTACATCGGACCTCCAAATTCGATTTTGATCGCTCTCCTAAGTCACAAATCATCCCCCGTAGCTAACCAAACCATCGAAAGTCACATACGAACCCTTTAACCACATAGTTAACTTCCTGTTGACTTTTCTAAAACAAGCTTCTTTCGAAGAGGCTATGTGCCTTATTTTCAACAAGAACCAATTCCATTGAACGATCAACTCTAGTATTGATATAGAAACATGAAACAATACAATAAGGGGGAAACGGGGTGGTAACTCACGTGACGATGGGCCGGGTCGTCATATCCTCCCAACTTAAACAAATGCTCGTCCTCGAGCGGGTCAAGAAGCTTACCCAGAGTCTCAAACAAGTGTGGATATCTGCTCCATATCTCCCGCTCGGTCTCCCATGTGGCCTCCTCCACGGGCCGACCTCTCCACGGTAGCTTTACTGACGCAATATCCTTAGACCTCAATCTCTGCACCTGTCAACCCAAAATGGCTACAGGCTCCACATCATAAGTCAATTCATCATCTAACTGAACTGTACTGAAGTCCAACACATGTGATGGGTCCCCAACATACTTCCGGAGCATAGACACGTGAAATACCGGATGAACTCCCGATAGGATGGGTGGCAAAGCAAGCATATAGGCCACCTCTCCAATCCTCCTAAGTATCTCAAAAGGGCCAATGAACCTCGGACTCAGCTTTCCTTTCTTTCCAAATCTCATGACGCCTTTCATAGGCAAAACCTTCAGCAAGACCTTCTCACCCACTGAATAAGATACATATCGGACCTTCCGATCCGCATAACTCTTCTGGCGTGACTGGGCTGTGCGAAGTCTCTCCTGAATCACCTCCACCTTGTCCAAAGCATCTTGGAACAACTCTGTCCCTAATAACCTAGCCTCACTGGGCTCAAACCAACCAACTGGAGATCTACACCGTCTTCCATATAAGGCCTCATATGGCGCCATCTGAATGCTGGATTGGTAGTTGTTGTTATAAGCAAACTCTGCGAGAGGCAAGCAATCAGCCCAAGAACCTCTAAAGTCAATAACATAGGCATACAACATGTCCTTCAGTATCTGAATGGTATGATCGGACTATCCGTCTATCTGAGGATGAAATGCAGTGCTCAGCTCTACATGTGAACCCAACTCTCGCTGGAAAGTCCTCTAGAACTGAGAAGTAAACTGAGTACCTCTATCTGATATAATAGAAACCGGGACCCCATGCAATCTCACGATCTCAGGGATGAAAATCTCTGCTAACCGCTCCGAGGAATAGGTAGTACATACAGGAATGAAGTGCGCGGACTTGGTCAGCCTATCCACAATCACCCAAACTGAGTCAAACTTCCTTGTTGTCCGAGGGAGACCACTAACAAAGTCCATAGTAATCCTCTCCAATTTCCACTCGGGAATATCAATACGCTGAAATACGCCACCGGGCATCTGATGCTCATACTTGACCTGCTGACAGTTGAGGTACCGGGCTACATGACTCATAATATCCCTCTTCATTCTTCTCCACTAGTAATGCTGTCTCAAATCTTGATACATCTTCGTGGCACCTGGATGGATAGAATATCGTGAGCTATGGGCTTCCTCCAATATCAACTCCCGAAGCCCATCCACATTGGGCACGCAAATCCGGCCATGCATCCTCATCACACCATCACTATTAATAGTAACATCCCTGGAATCATCACGCTGAACTCTATCCTTAAGGACAAGAAAGTGTGGATCATCATACTGGCGCTCACGAATGCGATCATATAAGGAAGTCCCAGAAATAACACAAGCCAACACCCTGCTGGGCTTTGAAATATCCAACCTCTCTAACTGATTGGCCAATGCATGAACATCAACTGCGAAGGGTCTCTCCCCAACTGGAATATATGTCAGGCTGCCCATACTAACTGCCTTTCAATTCAAAGCATCAACCACTACATTGGCCTTCCCCGAATGATATAAAATGGTGATGTCATAATCCTTGAGCAACTCAAGCCACCTCCGCTGCCTGAAATTGAGATCCTTCTATTTAAACAGTGCTGGAGACTATGATGACCAGTATACACCTCACAGGACACGCCATACAAATAGTGCCTCCAAATCTTCAAGGCATGAACTATGGCCGCTAACTCTAAATCATGAACAAGGTAGTTAATCTCATGAGGCTTCAACTGACGAGAAGCATAAGCAATAACTCTAGCCTCCTGCATCAATACACAACCTATCCCAACTCTCGATGCATCACAATACACGGTATAAGAACCTGAAGTTGTTGGCAAGACTAACACTGGAGCTGTGGTCAAAGTTGTCTTGAACTTCTAAAAGCTCTCCTCGCACTCATCCGACCATACGAACGGTGCACCCTTCTTCATTAACCTGGTCAAGGACGAAGCGATAGATGAAAATCCCTAAACAAACCGGCGATAATACCCTGCCAAACTAAGAAAACTCTGAATCTCCGTAGCTGAGGATGGTCTAGGACAACTTTGCTCTCTATCTTCTTTGGGTCAAACTGAATACCATCACTAGACACCATGTGTCCCAGAAAAGCTACAAGCCCAAGCCACAAATCACACTTGGAGAACTTTGCATACAGTTTCTCCTCCCTCAACCTCTGCAATACTACTATCAAATGTTGAGCATACTCCTTCTAGCAACGCTAGTATACCAGGATGTCATCAATAAACACGATCACAAAGGAATCTAGATACATCCGGAACACAATGTTCATCAAGTGCATGAACGTAGCTGGGGCATTGGTCAGCCCAAAAGACATAACTAGAAACTCATAATGCCCATATCTTGTCCTGAAAGTTGTCTTCATAATATCAGAATCTCTAATCTTCAGCTGGTGATAGCCTGAACAAAGATCAATCTTCGAGAACACCCTCGCCCCCTGGAGCTGATCAAATAAGTCATCAATGCACTGTAGAGGATACTTGTTCTTCACTGTTACCTTGTGCAGCTATCTATAATCAATACACATCCTCATTGAGCTATCTTTCTTCTTGACAAATAACACCGGTGCACCCCACAATGACACACTCGGGCGAATGAACCCCTTATCTAGGAGATCCTGAAGCTTCTCTTTCAATTCCTTCAACTCAGTTGGTGCCATACGATAAGGAGGAATAGAGATGGGCTGAGTGCACGACACCAAATCAATATCGAAGTCAATATCCCTATCCGGCGGTATGCCCGACAGGTCTGCTGGAAACACATCTGGAAAGTCACAGAATCAATACTAGGAGTCTTAGCTCCAACATCTCTCACAAATGCTAGATATGATAAACATCCTTTCCCAACCATCCGTTGGGCCTTTAAGAAAGAAATCAACCGACTGGGAACATAATCAGTCGAACCTCGCCACTCAATCCTCGGAATACCCAAAATGGCCAACGTAATTGTCTTAGCATGGTAATCCAGAATAGCATGATACGGAGATAGCCAATCCATACCCAGAATCACATCGAAGTCTACCATACCCAACAATAACAAATCAACTCGGGTGTCTAGACCCCCAATAGTAACAAGGCAGGATCGATATACGTGATCCATAATAATAGTATCACCCACTGGGGTGGATACATGCACATGCAAGGCAAGAAAACCACGGGTTGTACCCAAATAATGGGCAAAATATGAAGATACATAGGAGTATGTAGACCTAGGATCAAACAAAATAGAAGCATCCCTATGGCAAACTGAGATAATACATGTGATCACTACATATGATGCAACAACGTCTCTCTTATCTGGAAGCACATAGAACCAAGCCTAACCATCGCTCGATCGATCAACACTCATGTGGTGACCTCTAGCTGACTGACCCCCACCCCTACTTGACCGGGATGGTGCTGAAGTAGATGGAGTAGAAGAGGAGGGCTGATCCCTCTGCTGAGATCGATCGCTATGAAGCCGAGGACACTATCTCCTTATGTGGCCAAACTCTCCACACTCATAACAACTACCCAAAGCTGGAGAAGGGGACTGAAGGAAACCGTTCGCCGTAGATGAGCCCTGGGCTGAAGAAGCAGGAGTAGAACTCTGAGTTGGAAGGGCACTAAGTGAAGACTGGCCCTACTGATAACCCTGACGGCCACGACCGGAAGAATCCCTGTTGTGCTCTGGGC
Source organism: Nicotiana noctiflora (assembly GCA_032618575.1). Classification (NCBI taxonomy): domain Eukaryota; kingdom Viridiplantae; phylum Streptophyta; class Magnoliopsida; order Solanales; family Solanaceae; genus Nicotiana; species Nicotiana noctiflora. Next base: position 322,722 of record JASVEL010001900.1, on the reverse strand, counting down.
GACCTGTCTGAGGAGGCCTAAAAGAACGACCTCTACCCTACTGAAACTAACCCCTATATGGAGCATCACTGTACTACCCGAACCTCGAGGACTCTTGGCCTACCTCTCCTCTCGCTCTCGGCGATGATCTGCCTCAACCTGGTGAGCCATATCCACTATCTCCTCAAATGATGCTGCTACCACCCTTTCCCTAGTCATCAAAATACGAATAGAATAGTTGAGGCCATCTATGAACCTCCTGATCCTTTCCCGATCTGTCGGTATCATCCTGTAGCATGTCTATCTAACTGAGTATACCTCAACTCATACTGGGTCACTGTCATATCACCATGGACCAACCACTCAAACTGTCGGCACAGCTCCTCTCTGTGAGACTGCGGCATATACTTCTCCAAAAAGAGAGTAGGGAACTGCTGCCAAGTAAGGGGTACTGCTCCTACAGGCCTATGCCTCTCAAACTCCTCCCACCATGTGAATGTTGGCCACGAGAACTGGAAGGTAGTAAAAGACACCCCACTGGACTCTAAAATCCCTGCTGTACAAAGCATCCTCTAACACTTGTCTAGAAATCCCTAGGCATCCTCACCCTCAGTACCGCTGAATGTTCGAGGCTGAAGTCTACCAAACTTCTCTAGCCGATGCTGCTTATCGTCAGGCATCACTGGAACAACATACTCTGGGGTTGGCGTGACTGGTGCAACTGGAGCAGTCGGTGCAACTGGTTGAGCTAGTGCTGCCTCTGGCGTCTGTAGTCCCTGTACAACCTGCTCTGGTGTGCGAGCTGCGGGGGTCTAATAACCACCCCCAATCTGAGATGTAGCTGCGGTAGTAGTAGCTGAAACTACCTGAGCCAGACCAGTGCAGACAGATAAGATCTGGGCTAATGCCTCCTGAAGACCAGTAATAACAATAGGCACTACCGGTGCCTGAGCGGGTGCTGCTGGAGCATCAACAGATGGGGGCTGATACTGAATAAGGCAACGGGTGGGTCAATTGGTACCGCCCCTACTGCTCTACCTCATCCACGACCATGGTCGCTTCCACAACCTCTAACAGGTGGCAATGGTGGCCGTCCGCCATGCCCGGTAGCACGAGTTCTCTCAATCTGCGAGAGAATACCAGAAGTTTAGTTCTCGGAACAACAAAGTCGCATGACAAGAGTTCAAGAATATGAAGTGTTTCCTAACGGTTCTGCAGCCTCTCGAGGATAAATACAAATGTCTCCGTACCGATCCACGAGACTCTACTAACCGGCTCAAGACTCATGAGGCCTAGTAACCTAGGCTTTAATACTAACTTGTCATGACCCCAAACCCGGTCGTGATGGCACCCATCACAACTGCTAGGCAATCCCGACCAATAATACTCACAACCCGAGCATGGAGCTCAAAATCTTTATTTAAAAATCATTAACAACAAAGAAAATAAACTGAATTATAGCTGATAGATAGAAAACAACCCAATATCATTAAATATAGCACAACCTCCCACAGATCTGGGGGTCATGTGTCTAGAGCCTCTACAAGAATAGTATAAAAATACTGTAATACAACATAGTCTGAAGCACACAGAAAAGTCAAATACAGGAAATTGGGGAGGAGTCCGGTCCTGCGGACGTCAGGCATCTACCTCGAAAACTCCGAATGAAACTCTGAAGTGAGCAGGAAGCTCAGCTAGCTCCCGAAGTACCCGGATCTGCACACATGGTGCAGGGAGTAAAGTGAGTACTTCCAACTTAGCGGTAATAGACATGTATAATGACATTGAAAGTAAGAAATCCCAATATATGACAAAGTGAAGCTACAACAGTGTTTCTACTCATTTAACAGTGTAAATCTCAAGAAGTATTAACAGATAGAGCAGATAAGTATAAATGCATGAATGCATTGCAGATGCATATGACCACTGCGGCATGTAGCCCGATCAATTTGAGTACCCCGCTCATTGTGGGGGTTTAGACTATGGAGGGGATCCTACAGCCCAAGGGCAATATCATAGTAACATACATTGCGACGTGTAGCCCGATCCACTATCAGTCCAGCTATATGCATGCAAGCCACACATGCAGATTCAAACTAACCATTTTTAGGTCTGTTTATCAGTAATTATAAAATTAGGTGTTCAAAACCTTAGAATCTTGCCAGTCATTTGTTTAGCTCAGGATTGATATCATGAAAACATGCTATAAATCATAGAAATAATGATAACAATCCCTACGAGATCCAACTAATCGGCACGCAGCCCAAATATATCCACACCCATCCAAGTAGGAGGTTTACCAGCTCATTTATAGCCAACAACACAGTACAACATCACTCGTACGGACTAAGCCATAGTCCCCAATCACAATCGACCATGCACTAATCGTAGAGTACGTGTCTCTCCTCAATATAGCGTCACAGTGTGATATACCGAGGTTTGAAACCCTCAGGTCATCATCCACATCTATTACTCACCTCGAACCGGCCATGAGACTAGTCCGCTAAGCATTTTCCTCTTGAATCAACCTCCACGGGTGCTAAATCTGATAAAAACCATAAGGAATAGATTAAATAGGCAAATGGAACATAACCCAATCGAAATAACTCGAAAAACACCCAAAAACACGAAGTTGGCAAAACCCGAGCCCTGGGCCCACTTCTCAAAAAATTACAAAATTCACATTTTCGAAATCCTCGTCTTACCACGAGTCCATATATATAAAATTTATCAAAATCGGAGTCCAATTGCCCCTTCAAATTCTAATTTTATAAGACCAAAAACCAAGCCCTAACTTCTCCAATTTTTACCCAATTTTCAGAGATTTAGATGATGAATCTTCAATAATATCACGTATTTAGCTCATAAAACTTACCTCTAATCGAATCCTAGTCGAAATCCTCTTAATCCCTTGTCAAAAGCTCCAAAATGTGATCAACAATGGTGGAAAATAATTTTTGCTCGCAGAGGAAATGTTATAAAACCTTTCTATCTGCCTAGCCTTTTCTTCATCACATTTGCGACACAACCCTCGCGAACGCGAAGAACAACACTTTTAAATTTCAAAATACCTTACGCAAATGCGACCCTTGACAATGCGAACGCAATGCTTCCTGACTCACCTCCTATGCGAACGCGACATATCCCACCCGAACGAGATGTCCAATAGCTTGACTCCACGCGAACGCGTCCTCCTCTCACGTGAACGGGTATAATAAAATTCCACTGACTCCAAATCCTCCTTCGCGAACGCGGAAAACCCAATGCGAACACGGATCACCAGGCTCCACAACTACGCGTTCGCGGAATAACCTTCGCGAATGCAAAAACATAACTCCTAGGTTCCCAAAATTACCCTATGCGTTCGCGTCCATCACCACGCGAACGCGATGAACAAAAGTCTGCAACACTTATGGCAGAAAAACTGATCTCAATACAAACTATAATGGATCCGTTTGAACACCCGAAAATACCCTGAGGCCCCCGGGACACCAACCAAAAATACCAACCTACTCCAAAACATCATACGAACTTATTTCAATCATAAAAACTCGTCCATTAACACAAAAATTATTAAATTACGACGGATTCAAGCCTAAGTTCAACTAAAACTTCCGATACACACATTCAATAAAAAACCTGACCAAATGACATCTGAATGACCTCAAAATTTGCAGACATATCCAAAATTGCCTAACGATGCTACTGCAACTCTCGAAATTCCATATCGACCCCCGGATCAAAATCTCACCTATCAATCGAAATTCGCCAAAAATTCCAACTTCGCCAATTCAAGCCTATTTCTACACCGGACCTCCAAATTCAATTCTGATCGTTCTCCTAAGTCATAAATCATCCCCCAAAGTTAACTGAACCACTAGAATTCACATACGAGCCCTCTAACTACATAGTTAACTTCCGGTTGACTTTTCTAAAACAAGCTTCTTTTGAAGAGGCTATATGCCTTATATTCAACCAGAACCAATTTCATTACACCCTATCAATTCTAATACATATATAGAAACTTGAAGCAACACAATAAGGGGGAAACGTGATGGTAACTCACATGACAATGGGCCAGATCATCATAACTCAATTCATATACCATCAAGCTAGGGTTAAACCAAACACTTAACTCAAAGCCTTGAAATCCACTTAATCCTTAATTATCGCTTTACCTCGCGGTTCCACCTCCAATTCGCTCGAATCTGATCACAAATTACTTGAACGTATCAACAAATGCTAATGGAATCAATTGAATGCATGAAAAATGGATTTCCCAAAGTTGTACTAAAAAATTCCCAAAATGCCCTTGGGGCCCATGTGGTCAAAACCCGGGGTTTGGACCAAAACCCGATTACCCATTCCCCCACGAACTCAAATATGTAGTTTGTTTTGAAATTGGACCTCAAATCGAGGTCCAACTCTCCAATTTATAGAAAACCTAGGTTCTACCCAAAAATCCCAATTTCACCCATGAAAATCCTTGATTTCAAGTGGAAAACATGTTTAATGATGTTAAAGATTGAAATAATTGAATAAAAATCAGCTTACAAATGATTTGGGATGAAGTTTTCTCTTGAAAAATCGCCTATGGTGTTTGGGTTTTGAAAGAATGGTGAAAAGAGGTGAAAATTCGACTAAGTATAAAATTTACTGGGCCTCAGATGTGGGAATTGCGAACTAGGGTTCGCATTTGCGAACTCAAGCTGACAGACGGGGTTTTGCATTTGCAAAAGAGGCATCGCATTTGCGAACCTCCCCCTTTCGTATTTGCAAGCCTATCTATCGCATTTGCGACAGTGCCCCATTTTCCCAGACTTTGCAATTGCGAAGCAGTGCTCGCATTTGCGAGCTCGCAATTGCGAGTCTTCCCTTCGCATTTGTGAAAATTACAGAAACCAGCATACCAGATTTTTAAAACATGAGAAATGCAATCCGATGCCTATCCAAAACTCACCCGAGCCCTCGGGGCTTCAACCAAACATGTACGAAACTTTAAAAATATCCTACGAACTTACTCGCACGATCAAAACACCAAAATAACATCATATACAAGAATCAATCCTCAAAACTCATGATTTTCTTCTAAACATCATAAACTTTCAAACTTGAAAAGTCCAAAACACATCAAACGGCGTCTGATTTCAACTAAACTTCACAGAAAGCGCTTAAACAATATATAAGACTTGTACCGAGCGTCGGATCCAAACTACGAGCCCGATCCCACAGTCTTTTAATCAATTTCTATTTCCAATTTCCTTAATAATTTCAAAAAAATAATTTCACAGAAAAGTTCTTTTCTCGGGCTCTAGTCCTCGAAATTTGATTTCGAGCACATGCCCGAGTCCCATATTTTCCTATGGACCTTCCGTGACCGTTTAATCTCGGGTCCGGGTCCGTTTACCAAAAATGTTGAGCAAAGTAAACTTTAATCATATTAATATAAAAATTTCTTCAATTGTTTCACAGAATTCACATATCTCAACATAAAAGCTTTCTGGCTATGCACCCGGACTGCGCACGCCAATCGAGGCAAGTAAAAATGAAGTTTTCAATACCTCGAAAGCATGGAGTGGATGACAAAATAGGTGATGACCCTTTGGGAATATTTATTCAAATAAAACTAATTCTCTTTTAACAATTTTAGAAATCAAGTTTAATCCTTTTAGAAATTTACTTACTAATTTGATATGAGTTAAGCAATTCAAGCTACCAATGGGTTCAAAATTAATCTACATACAACATGATTTTGGATCCTAACTACCCGAACAATAGCATAATAGTAGCTACACATGGACTCTCGTCACCTCGTGCGTACATAGCGCCCACAAATAGAAGCACATAATCAATTACTTTACCTATGGTGTAAATTACCCCTCACAAGATTAGAAAGGAGACTCACCTTGCTCCGAAGATCCACAACCGGCATTCTACATTCTTTCGAAGACTTGCACCGACAAACAATTCTCCAAAACTAGCCAACGATCATATAAATTCATTAATATATGCTCAATTATACTTTACAGCCCAATTTATAATAATTCCCAACCCCGATCAAAAAGTTGACAAAAATGCCCCGGGCCTACGTGCTCGAATTCCGAAATTTCTCGAAGATAAAGGTTACCCATAACCTTAAGACCTCAAGTATACAATTTTCTCTTAATTTCATACTCAAAATCGTGGCTAAATTTCAAGAATACAATATTTCTAGGTCTTCCTCTAACCCTCAATTTTCTACCCCTTTTCATACTAAAATCCATACATAATTAATTTATTTAACTCATAATAGGTAGAACTAACTTACCTTAACATTGTTGATGAAGAACCTCTCTTGAATCCTCCCAAACTCGCCAAATCCATGTTACGGTGTTACTCAAGTTAGCTAAAACAAATTGAAATTTGCAGAAATTAAAAATTGCAGAAATGTATTCCCTTGTTATACAGGTGGGCGCCTGAACAGAAATTAAAATGAAGAAAAATATTCCCTTGTTATCCAGGTGGGCGCCTGATGCATGAATGAAAATGCAGAAAAATATTCCCTTGTTATCCAGGTGGGCGCCTGATGCATGAAATGCAAATGCAGAAAAATATTCCCTTGTTATCTAGGTGGGCACCTGATGCATGAAATGCAATGCAGAAAAATATTCCCTTGTTATCCAGGTGGGCGCCTGATGCATGAAATGCAATGCACAAAAATATTCCCTTGTTATCCAGGTGGGCGCCTGATGCATGCAATGCAGAAAAATATTTCCTCTGTTTGATAACTGAGGTATGTGTTTTTGAAAAGATGATACCTTCTTGCTGTTTTTGGTATTTTTCTTGCTTGATTGAATGGGTCCTCCCCTACGGATTCCTTCTTTTATTGCTGTACTTCTTTTGTGTTTTTCTTTTCCACATTGGTCACATTCACTTTAAAATGACTAGTGAAAATTTGAATCTTGTTATTCCTGTCTAAATTAAAGAACAATCTTATTAGTTGTAAACTGCTGACAACTGGCATTTTGCTGCTTTTGCTTCTATTGCATTCCTCTTTTTGCTTTTTCCTCTGCTATGCTGCCTTTCATCAAATTTCCTTTGTAAACTCCTTTTGTATTTCCCTTGTTTCTCTCTCTCTTCTTCTTCCTCTTTTTTTTTTATTTTCTTTAGCTTTGATCGCCGTCCTTCTTTATTTCCTCTCTTTTTCTCTTTTCTTTCTTTTCTCTTTTCTCTTTTTTCGACCCAGCGTAATTTCAACTCTTATTACGAGGAGCTGGTAGTTTAGCCTTCAATGAGCAAATTGGTTTTTCAATCAATGAAATGCAGAAATAAATGAATTTTTTAAAAAAAGGGTAAGGGTGATTTGCAGTAGTGATAGAACTTATCTGGGTATGTTGGCTGATTCCTCTGACCATGCCATGTATTTAAACTCCAACCCAGTCTGTTAAATAGAATTGCCATTATCTCAACTCCAACTTTCTTTCAACCCAAACCAATCTTATTTTTTGTTGTTTTCTTTTTCTTAAAATAGTCCTCACAATCGCCTTACCGTGCCGATTAAGGTTTTCACCAATAAGACTCTCTCATTTATTTCTCTCACAAACTCACCATCTCCTTACAGTGCCGGTTAAGGTTTTCACTGATAAGACTCTCTCATTTTTTATTCTCTCAACCTCGCAATCACCTCACGATGCCGGTTAAGGTTTTCACCGACGAGACACTCTCATTTTTTTCCTTTTGTCTTTTTGTTTTCTGACCCACCAGTATTGTCCATGGCCTGTTTTCCTTTATTTTCATTGTATTGTTATTTTCTTGAAATTGATTAGAAGGTCTTTCTTTGGACCGTAATGTGGCTTTTGGATGGGTTTAGAAAGAAGGATATAAAGGCTCAAAATTTACGAGGGTTCAAAAATATTTACAACTCTCGGATTTATAAAACATAACTTCTGCCCCAGTTTCAATATGTGGGGGATTTTTGGATTTTTCCTTTATTGTGACTGAACCTCAGTGAGGCTGCCTACGTACCCTTTCGGGATCAAGTTAGACGTTGTTCAAACTACGTTCATAATTCATTGTTGCGTTTGACTTTTTCCCGATTTCCTTTTCTCTTTTTGTATGCATTTTTCTTTTGCTTGCATTTGCTTTTGTTTGCATTTGTTTTTTTTCATTCATTTTTTTTCCATCATTTTCCATATTTTCATTTTTCTACTTTTTCTCTTGTATCATGAAAAATTCCGAGAGAGGGGTATGAAAGAATAGATCAAATAAGGCTCAACGGGGATGTCAATGGATAAAGTGTTTGGATAGAGAATAAAATGCCTTCATCATTTCAATTCAAAAATCACAACAAGTACAATTATACAAATGAAAAGAATCATACATAATATCTCTTGACTGCATCTGAATTGATAGCAGTCTCTACGCATTTCCATTCAACATCTGTCAAATATAGGGCTCCATTGGACAACACCCGTGATACCATGAACGGTCTTTGCTAGTTTGGTGCAAATTTTCCTTTCGCTTCAGCCCAATGCGGCAGAATACGCCTCAATACCAATTGTCCCACTTCAACTTTCCGAGGACGTACCTTCTTATTGTATGCTCTAGCCATTCTCCGCTGATATAATTGCCCATGGCAAACTGCTACTAACCTCTTTTCATCAATCAGATTCAATTGTTCCAACCGGGCTTTTACCCATTCATCATCATCGATCTCATCTTCAGCTATGATTAGAAGGGATGGCATCTCAATTTCTGCGGGTATAACGGCCTCTGTTCCATACACCAATGAATAGGGTGTCGTACCAATCGAAGTACGTACGGTTGTGCAATAACCCATAAGAGCGAAAGGTAACTTCTCATGCCATTGCCTTGAATCTTCCACCATTTTTCTGAGAATCTTCTTTATATTCTTATTTGCAGCTTCTACTGCTCCATTTGCCTTTGGTCTGTGAGGTGTAGAGTTACGATGTAGCATTTTAAATCTTTGACATGCTTCTGCTATGAGGTGACTGTTTAGATTTTCCCCATTGTTTGTGATAATTACTTTAGGAACTCCAAAATGGCATATGATATTTTCATGCACAAAATCCTCCACGGCCTTCTTCGTCACTGCCTTAAATGTTTTAGCCTCCACCCATTTAGTAAAATAGTCAATCACGACCAAGATAAATCTGTGTCCATTAGAGGCTGCAGGCTCTATTGGTCCGATGACATCCATGCCCCAAGCAACAAATGGCCAAGGTGCAGACATTGTATGCAATTCATAAGGTGGGGAGTGAATCAAATCTCCATGTACTTGACATTGATGGAATTTCCTCACATATCTAATACAATCTCGTTCCATGGTGAGCTAATAATATCTTGCTCTCAGTATCTTCTTTGCTAAAATGTATCCGCTCATATGAGGTCCGCAAGCTCCCGCATGTACCTCAATCATAATCGTGTCAGCTTGTTGCGCATCTACACATCCCAATAATCCTAAATCTGGTGTTCTTTTATATACAATCCCTCCACTGAGGAAGAATCGATTTGCCAATCATCTTATAGCCCTCTTCTGATCTCCAATGGCTTGTTCTAGGTACTTTCCTATCTTCAAGTATTCTTTGATATCATAATACCATGGCTCTCCATCAAGTTCTTCTTCCACAGCAAAACAATAAGCATTTTGATCATGCACCTGTATCTAAAGTGGATCTACATAAGCTTTATCTAGGTGATGCAACATAGAGGATAATGTGGCTAGAGCATCTGCTACTTCATTGTGCATTCTTTGGATGTGTTTGAACTCTGTAGATTGAAATCTCTGGGACAGTTCATGTAGACAATGCCGATAAGGTATCAACTTTAAATCTCTTGTCTCCTATTCTTCCTGAGTCTGATGTATCAAGAGATCCGAGTCACCCATGACCAAAATGTCTTGAATACCCATATCTATTGCCATCCTTAATCCCAATATACACGCTTCATATTCAGCCATATTATTGGTGCAGAAAAATCAAAGCTGAGCGGTAACGGGATAATGCTGACCTGTTTCTGAAATAAGTACTGCTCCAATTCCTACTCCTTTACTGTTAATGGCTCCGTCAAAGTACATTCTCCAACCTGGCTTGTCATTTTGCTCTACTTCTTCAACATTCATTGCCTCCTCATCCGGAAAATATGTCTTTAGTGGCTCATATTCATCATCCACTGGATTCTCTGCTAGATGATCTACAACTGCTTGCGCCTTCATTGTCGTACGTGTTACATAGATGATGTCAAATTCTGTGAGCAGAATCTGCCATTTAGCAAGTCTTCATGTAGGCATGGGCTTCTGAAATATATACTTAAATGGATCTAACCGTGATATCAGATATGTGGTATAAGCTGACAAGTAGTGTTTCAGTTTCTGAGCAACCCCGGTTAATGCACATATGATGACCCGGCCCGTCATCATGTGAGTTATCACCCCGTTACCCCAATTATATGCTTGTTGATGTTGTAATATGCATGTTGGGTAAGTTTGAGTCAACCTGGGTTGAGTTTGATTGAAATTGAGACAGAAAGTCTCTTAGAAGACGGAATAGTTGGGAAAAGTCAACAGGATGTTGACTTGTGAGTTAGACAGCTCGGAATCGAATTCTGATGATTCGGTCAGCTCCAGGAGGTCATTTATGAGCTAGGAGAGCGATCCGAAGTGAATTTGGAGGTCCGGTGTAGTTTTAGGCTTGAATTGGCTAAAGTTGAGTTTTGGCGATATCCGATCGATGGGTGAGATTTTGATCTGGGAGTCGAAATGGAATTTCGACTGTTGCAGTAGCTCCGTTAGGTGATTTTGGATGTGCCTGCAAAATTTCAGGTCATTCGGAGGTCGTTTGGTCGGGTTTTGATCGAATGTCGGTTTCGGAAGTTTGGAAGAAAACTTAGGCTTGAATCCGTGTGTAATTGGTGATTTTGATGTTTTGGATGGTGTTTTTATGATTAGAACAAGTTTGAAACATGTTATGGAGTATGTTAGTATACTTTGTTGGGATCCCATGAGGCTCGGTTAAATTTTGGAACAATTTTTGGAAGAATTTTGCCGTTTTGAGCATAAATGTAATGATCCAAAGATCTATTTTTAGTTCTAGAGATTCAAATTTGATTTCGAGACATCGAGAATTTAGATAATGAATTATAGGACTGATATGGAAAGTTTGGTCTAATTTCATCAAGTCGGGATTGGGTTTTTTACGCGAAATGTGAATTAATTGTTTAACGAGTAAAATTGATGTTGCACTGAGTAAATGAGATCCAAATTCAGTTTTGTTTGAACCACTGGATCCGTATCGAAATTAGGGAGACATAGGAAAATGAATCGTCGAATTCCGAGTTCGTATGATGGAGTTAGAGCCATTTTAGTGAAAATAGTTGTGTGCTGCCATTTCTGTATTGCTGCTGCATTTTTCTGCAGCGTATGAATAGTAATTCCCGCGCGTGAACAGTAACCGCGCAGGTGAACAGTGTCGACACGCGTGAACAGTACCCCTTGAACAGTGTCGACACGCATGAACAGTACCCCCGTGACAGCGATTTCCGAAAAAAATCAGTGAGTTGATAAAAATCGATTTTGGGTCATTTTCCCACCATTTTTGATCATTTAGAGAGCTTTTGGATGGGGATTGAAGGGAGTATCATCGGGTATTCATCGAAGGTAAGATTCTTGACTCAAAAACATAATTATATGGTAGAATTAACATCAATCTTCATGAATTTGGGTTGAAATTGTGAAGGATTGTGGCCTAGAAATTGAAAACGAAAATTTGGGTTTTGAAAGGCAAATCGAACTCCGATTTTGGTAAATTTTATATGTACGAACTCGTGGCGAGACGATGATTCTGGAAATATGAATTTCGAAATTTTTCGAGATGTGGGCCCGAGGCTCGGGTTTTGCCAATTTCATGATTTTTGATATTTTTCGAGTTCTTTCGATTGGGTTATGTTCCATTAGCCTATTTTGATATATTTGTACTGATTTTGGCTAGTTTTGACGTGCGTGGATGCCGGTTCGAGGAGCTAAGGCATCGCGGGGATGAAGCTTCTACCGGTTCGAGGTGAGTGGTGATAGTAAATAATGTACTGAGGGTTTGAAACCCCGTAGTTGCACTTTACAGTGCTATGTTGAGATGAGACACGCGTCTTGTGACGGGCGTGGTGACATTATGATTGGGGAATTGGTCTTGGTCCTTCCCGGCTAGTAGTGTATTATGTATTATGACTGAGAATGAGATTATAACCGTGTAATTGGGATAATAGTCATGTTTGGGGCCTTGTGCCGATCTGTAGAGCATTATGGGACATGTAGAGCTAGGCGACCCCTATATATCATGTTGGAAACTTACACTCAGCCGTTGCTTTAGCTGTATAGCATAATATGAGCCCGTACTAGATGTGTACATTGAGAGAGATTATCTAAGGTGGAATTCCCTGTTCTAGCTGAGTGGGCTTGAAAGGCCAAGTCTATACCGATTGAGATGAGATAGGGTCGAGGACCCACTATGAGATGTTATATTGGGCCCGAAAGGCCAAGTCTATATTGACTGAGACAGAGGTCGAGGACCCACTGTGATATATTATATTGGGCCCGAGAGGCCAAGTATATATTGACTGGGATAGGGTCGAGGACCCATTATGGGGTATATATATATATATATATATATACCTATATTGGATCGGGTCGCATGCCGCAACAGTATATATAAATTGGATCGGGCGCACGCCGCAACGGTATATATATTGGATCGGGCGCACGCCGCGCGATATATATATTGGATCGGGCGCACGCCGCAACAGTATATTTATTGGATCGGACCGCACGCGCGATAATATACATGTAATATACATGTGGGACGGACTACACGCCGCGGTATTATTGCGCTTGGGCTGTAGGAGCCCCTTCGGAGTCCGAGTATGCACACATTCTCGGTGAGCCTGGTGTATATTATGGGATCGGGCTGCGCGCCGCAGGAGTATAAATATATATACATATATATATTGGATCGGACCGCTCGCCGCGGTAATACATGTGTGGATCGGGCCGCACGCCGCGGCATCATAGCGGCTTGGGCCTAGGGTGCCCCTCCGAAGTACGTATACACCCCCGGTGAGCGCGGTCGCCGTTAGATGGAGCGGGCTGCGTGAGCGCGCGGTATATGTATTGGAGCGGGCGCGCGCGCCGCATCGGTATATGTATTTGAGCGGGCCGCGCGCCGCCGCATTATACTTATTCATATTCATATATATACTGAAATATTTATATGTTATAGACGGATGTATATGTCTCCATATATTGAGATGGGCTGTATACTGTAGTGGTACGAGCGAGGATGTGGTTAGTGTGGGACCTAGATGAGATAGATGTGGACTGGAGATCAGAGTACTCATTATAGTGATGACTAACCTGTGGGGGTTGCCTTAGAACTGTTTAGTGATAGTACAGGAGTTCTTATTTTCAGTTATTGTTTATTATTGTTACTCACTGAGTTGAAATATACTCACCCCACTTCCCTGCACTTTTTGTGCAAATATACAAGTTCAGGAGGGCAGTTGAGCTATCGCAACTGCTTTATTATCCCCATTCTGTGGAGACTTCGAGGTAGCTGCCAACGTCCGCAGTACCCGACCTCTTTCTTTTTATCATTTTGTTGTCTCCATTCTGGTTAGACTTGATTTTGTAGTAGATCTCATTTGTAGAGGCTCAGACTTGTGACACCACGATTTGGTTGGGACTCTGTTCTTGTATTTCATTTCTACACTTCTTGATTTGTTATGAAAACAGGCTAATCACGCCGATTAACCAGTATTAATTATACTTGGCTGGTTTAATTGGATAAGATGGTCGGGCTTGCCTAGCAATATGTTGGGCGCCATCACGACCGGGGTTTGGGGTCGTGACAAGTTGGTATCAGAGCCTAGGTTAACAGGTCTCGCGAGTTATGAGCCGGTTGGTAGAGTCTCGTGGATCGGTACGGGGATGCCTGTACTTATCCTCGGGAGGCTGCAAACCTTTTAGGAAAGCTTCAAATTCTTGAAATTCTTATCGTGCGTACTTGATTCAGCTTGAGGTATGATTCTTGAAATTCCTTCTACACGTTGATGTGCGCACTCGAGTGCTTAGTGATAATTTGCCTTGATGACTTATGATTCCCCAATCGAGGGATGAGATATAATCTCTGTGAATTCATGTTGGGCCAGTCGGGAGGACTTGAGGCCAGATCTTTGTCTATGGCTTGAGCACCAAGGTACTAATTTCGCGAGTCGGTATTATGAAGTTCATACGATCGGTATTGATCTTTATTGTGCAAATGGCAGTTTGATAATGGGAGAGCTGTAAGGTATTCAGGTTCTTGTTGTGATTTGATATGTAGCCCTAGTTATGGGCGTGAGAAATATGTTCGTTGCCTCTTAGCGGAAATGTAAAGTGCACAATGTGTGGTAGTATGAGTTTAGACTCAAGAAAATTGAATTAGTTGTGCTATGAGTATTGTGGTGAAAGGTATTTGACATATGTTATGATTCGAGCAGGTGCAGCGCATGTCCATGTATCAATTTTGATAATATAACTTGTATAGTGTTGAGATTAATGTTGTTGATATACATTGCGATGTCTTTTTGAGTTATGGATGTATTGTTAGAATGGTTTGGTGATTCTCTGGTAGGTGGTTAGGCCAAATTACAAAGGAAACTCTGCCGAAAGTTTTGGAAAATTTGGGACTTAGAAAGATTTCTGTCACATAAAGAGAGTGGGCTTATTGGTGGTGTGTGTATAAATGCAAGAATTGCAGAAGGGTTGAGGTCTCTCATGATTCGAGTCTTTGTCAAGGCTTGTAAATGACTTGAGTTTAATCTCATTGTAACATTTTGGCATCACTTGAGTAATAATGATATGAGTGGTTAAAAGTGCTTTGATGAATGGCTTCGAGCCAAAGAGGTTGCTATTAAATAACTAATTGCACAGTTGTGTGCTATGTGGGCACTGTCTTTAAGTATGTTGGGAAAATTCTGACAAGGTTATGGCGCTTCGTAGATGTGAAGAAATACTAGGATGTTTTGAACTACTGTTGGTAAGGAATGTTCGGTGTATAGAAAAGAAAGATAGTTAATTGTACCTGTAAGTAATCATGTTCTGCGATGTCAGAGTTCTAACAAAACACGAGTGGTTCTACTCAATAGGACGGTTGAATTACAGCTGAATAAGGGTGAATGATGCCCGACAATGGTTTTGCAGTGTTCAAGATTTTGCTTGTAACAGTCAGGTGCCTTAAGATTGTGTATGTGGCTAAAGATGGCGGTTTCGTTAGAAAAGATCAAGGCTTGTGTTATGTCATGTGAATGATGGTATTCTATGTATCCGTATTGGGAAGTAATGATAACAAATTCAAAATCGCAGGAAGTTCTTCAAAATAAAGTGTGGTAGAATGTGGTACTTTTGGGAAACATTTGAGAGAGTATTCAGCGGCCCATGAGCCTTAGACCGTGTGGTCTTGTGTACGAGTTTTGTGTGGTAAAAAGGGTTGAGGCATTGTCGTGCTACAGTAAAGACTGATATGAAATTAAAGATGAATCAGAAAGGAAATTGGGTAAATGGATCAACTTGTTAATAAACCGAAATGGTATGATAAGGAATACGATTAATTCCTGGTATATGTTTGAAGTAATGAGTCTCGCCGATATTGTGCAATAAAGCTTTTGAGTATTGGCAGTTGTGTAACTCGGTATGGGTATAAGGACTCGGTCCTGGCAATTTAACTTATGCAATGTAATTGGGAGAAAGGGTTTGTGATGTGTTTTACCGTGGTTTGAAAATGAGTGTATTTCCTGTTGGTATGTAAAGCTCGAAATGTGTAATGAGTTTTCTCTATATGGGATCATGAAAGTCCTTGACTAGTTGAGTGCGCCGATGTTTGCGGCGTAGGGAAAGGGATATGAATTTTCCCTGTTGTCTTAGTGTGGTATGGTATATGCGATGTGTTATGGAAAGTTGATAACGGCATGTTCAAGGTTTTGAGATCAATTCATATTATATGGGGAGTCATTAAAATCCTCAAGCAGCGTGGGCAGCTGCAGATAATCTGAGAATCAATCTTCCTGGTGATTTAGGAGAATGGTACTGCTATAATAGTATTTCGGCAGAGTCTATGGTCAAAAGGGCCAGGTAAAATAAACCGATAATATCTAGCGGTATGGTGGTATACTCCCGTTGGATCGACTGTAATAATTGAGTCGTTGATGACATAGTGAAATTTATGAATGGCTTTCGTGGTATGAATAGATGCTTGAGGTGCGTTATGTAATCGCACGGTGAAGTACGGAATCATGCATAGTGATTCCTGTGTTATGTATGCGTTGGAGACTAGAAGTTCTCTTAACCCGCCTACGCAGCGGTGGTATATCGTGTGTATCGACACAGTGTAGTGGTTATCGGAAATTGGAAGCTCTAGTGGCTATCTCGTTACTTGATATGATGAATTTGAATAATGATATACGATTGCTGATTGGTTGTCATAAGCCAGGTTGTCCAGACTAATGTGATATGGACTATGTCGGAAACATGTCGCAAACTGCATGGCAGAGCGCATCAGATCATGCTCCAGCAGGGTGGATGTACCCTAGGGCCAGCGGACGGCTGGTAGGTATTGCTTTGTCAGGTTGGGCCTTCGTGGCGGATGTTAGTGTAGAGGTATCTACCATTGATTCAGTTCCGGTATTGAGGAACTTTGTCGGATGAGTTTCATGTGACCGAGCTCGAGGCCATATATACATATTTGTTGCAATGAGCAACTTGAGTCGATGTGCATTCCCTTTTGCTAGATTTATGCGTGGATCGGGTGGCGCGCCGCCACATGTATAGTATCTGGATCGGGTGGCACGCCGCCACATGTATGGTATCTGGATCGGGTGGCACGCCGCCACAGGTATGCTATTGGAACGGGTTGCGCGCCGCAACAGTGTGATGTGGGAAATATAGCTTCCTATATGTACTTTGTATACAATACTTCCTCTCTTATGAGGAATAGTCCGTATTGGATATCGCTCGGAGAATAGCACATCGGTTGTGCCCATACAGGATTCGATAGCATATACTAAATGTATCACCGCGTGTGAGATTGATTGCTTGAGTTCAGACCTAAATATGTGTGTTGCTGACCGTTTTGAGCATTGCGACTTGAGGTGCTCCATGAGTAATAGTGTTTGGATAGAATCATGAGTTGTGGCAAGGCCACGTGATGTTATGACCTTTCGAGGAGGATTCGGGTACTCTAATTCTATGATGTGAGACGAGATCTCAGTTATGTGTTGTGATGGTATTGAAGAATTTGAATTATAGCTCTTTATGTGAGTCTGTTGTCATGATTCAAGTGCGTTCAGATCGTTCTTATTGGAGCCTGTGTTGTGCTCGTTGCGGCTTAGGCCAGTGTTCAGGTGTCATATCACCAGTGTGGTGTGTTATAATCGAAATGATCGCTTGAGTCATTAATGAGTACGAGCATATTTGATCTTAGCTTGTTAGAAAGGTAATGTCGAGGTTTGGCTCCGAAACCTACTGTGATATCAGTTTTAAAAGGGATATAGATTCAGAATGGTTGACCTGAGAGATGGGTTCGGTATATCGCGTGCTTCAGTTGCCGTGGGCAGGATATGAAGGTGTTGGAATAAGACTCTATCTAATGGGAAAGGTTCTTTCTGCTAGTATTTGGTTATTGTGGCCAGTTGTCGTGATTAGAGACTATCGTATCGAGTGATCGGGTTGTTTGATACATCATGTGATCTCACCCGAAGTGGTGAGTTGGCTATTACGGTTGGATCGTGTGTACTCTGAGTATAGATGTGGGATTCAGACTGGTATATGATTTCGGAAAGTGCAATGTGGTTTATGGTTCAGTTAGACTGTGGAAATTCAGCTATACTATGTTATCGGACTTATGAAGGATAGGGTGAAGTGGTATCGCCCCGAATATATGCTTGGTAAGGTCATTCGGCTATTAGGTCACTTCCAGTAGACCTCTTGGTCCGCTCGAGGATGAGCGTTTGCTTAAGTTGGGGAGAATGTGATGACCCGGCCCGTCATCATGTGAGTTATCACCCCGTTACCCACATTATATGCTTGTGGATGTTGTAATATGCATGTTGGGTAAGTTTGAGTCTATCCGGGTTGAGTTTGATTGAAATTGATACAAAAAGTCTCTTAGAAGAAGGAATAGTTGGGAAAAGTCAACTGGACATTGACTTGTGAGTTAGAGAGCTCAGAATCGAATTCTGATGATTCGGTCAGCTCCGAGAGGTCATTTATGAGCTAGGAGAGCGATCAGAAGTGAATTTGGAGGTCCGGTGTAGTTTAAGGCTTGAATTGGCCAAAGTTGAATTTTGGCGATATCCGATCGATATGTGAGATTTTGATCCGGGAGTCGGAATGGAATTCCGACTGTTGCATTAGCTCCGTTAGGTTGGATGTGCCTGCAAAATTTCAGGTCATTCGGAGGTCGTTTGGTCGGGTTTTTGATCGAATGTCGGTTTCGGAAGTTTGGAAGAAAACTTAGGCTTGAATCCGTGTGTAATTGGTGATTTTGATGTTTTGGATGGTGTTTTTATGATTAGAACAAGTTTGAAACATGTTATGGAGTATGTTAGTATACTTTGTTGGGATCCCATGAGGCTCGGTTAAATTTTGGAACAGTTTTTGGAAGATTTTTGCCGTTTTGAGCATAAATGTAATGAGCCAAAGATCTATTTTTAGTTCTAGAGATTCAAATTTGATTTCGAGACATCGAGAATTTAGATAATGAATTATATGACTGATCTGGAAAGTTTGGTCTAATTTCATCAAGCCGGGATTGGGTTTTTGACGCGAAATGTGAATTAATTGTTTAATAAGTAAAATTGATGTTGCACTGAGTAAATGAGATCCAAATTCAGTTTTGTTTGAACCACTGGATCCGTATCGAAATTACGGAGCCATAGGAAAAAGAATCGTCGAATTCCGAGTTCGTATGATGGAGTTAGAGCCATTTTAGTGAAAATGGTTGTGTGCTGCAATTTCTGTATTGCTGCTGCATTTTTCTGCTGCTGCATTTTTTTGCATCGTATGAACAGTAACCGCGCGGTGAACATTGTCGATACGCATGAACAGTACCCCCGTGAACAGTGTCGACGCGCATGAACAGTACCCTGTGAACAGTGATTTCCGAAAAAAATCAGTGAGTTGATAAAAATCGATTTTGGGTCATTTTTCCACCATTTTTGATCATTTAGAGAGCTTTTGGATGAGGATTGAAGAGAGTATCATCGGGTATTCATCGGAGGTAAGATTCTTGACTCAAAAACATAATTATATGGTAGAATTAACAACAATCTTCATGAATTTGGGTAGACATTGTGAAGGATTGTGGCCTAGAAATTAAAAACGAAAATTTTGGTTTTGAAAGGCCAATCGAACTCCGATTTTGGTATATTTTATATGTACGGACTCGTGGCGAGACGAGGATTCTGGAAATATGAATTTCGAAATTTTTCGAGATGTGGGCCCGGGGCTCGGGTTTTGCCAATTTCGTGATTTTTGATATTTTTCGAGTTCTTTCGATTGGGTTATGTTCCATTAGCCTATTTTGATATATTTGTACTGATTTTGGCTAGTTTTGACGTGCGTGGATTCCGGTTCGAGGAGCTAAGGCATCGCGGGCATGAGTTTTCGCCGGTTCGAGATGAGTGGTGATAGTAAAGAATGTACTGAGGGTTTGAAACCCCGTACTAGCACTTCACGGTGCTATGTTGAGATGAGACACGCGTCTTGTGACGGGCGTGGTGACATTGTGATTGGGGAATTGGACTTGGTCCTTCCCGGCTAATAGTGTATTATGTATTATGACTGAGAATGAGATTATAACCGTGTAATTGGGCTAATAGCCATGTTGGGGCCTTGTGCCGATCTGTAGAGCATTAGGGAACCTATAGAGCTAGGTGACCCTTATATCGTGTTGGAAACATACACTCAGCCGTAGCTCTAGCTGTATAGCATAATATGAGCCCGTACTAGATGTGTACATTGTGAGAGATTATCTAGGGTGGAATTCCCTGTTCTAGCTGAGCAGGACTGAAAGGCCAAGTCTATACCGATTGAGATGAGATAGGGTCAAGGACCCACTATGAGATGTTATATTGGGCCCGAAAGGCCAAGTCTATATTGACTGAGACAGGGTCAAGGACCCACTGTGATATATTATATTGGGCCTGAGAGGCCAAGTATATACTGACTGGGATAGGGTCGAGGACCCATTATGGGGTATTATATATATATATATATATATATATATATATATATAGGATTGAGGACCCACTATGGGGTATTATATATATACCTATATTGGATCGGGCTGCACGCCGCAGTAGTATATATATATTGGATCGGGCTGCACGCCGCAGCAGTATATATATTGGATCGGGCTGCACGCCACAACATTATATATATTGGATCGGGTTGCACGCCGCAGCAGTATATATATTGGATCGGACTGCACACCGCAGTAATATACATGTAATATCAAATTTGTAACTCACAATTTATATCCCTGACCAAACACCCCTAGCTACATTATGGGTTGAATTATTCACAAATGTTTATAATCAATTAATAAATGTAAGTTATTTTCTCTCCGTACAAACATATATATATATATATATATATATATATATATTGGATCGGACTGCACGCCGCAGTAATACATGTGTGGATCGGGCTGCACGCCGCAGCATCATAGCGCTTGGGCCTTGGGAGCCCCTCCGAAGTCTGTATATGCCCCCAGTGAGTGCCATCGACGTTAAATGGAGCGGGCTGCACGCCGCAGCGGTATATGTATTGGAACGGGCTGCGCGCCGCAGCGGTATATGTATTGGAGCGGGCTGCGCGCCACAACATTATACTTATTCATATTCATATATATATTGAAATATTTATATGTTATAGACAGATGTATATGTCTCCATATATTGAGGTGGCTGTATACCGTAGTGGTACGAGCGAGGATGTGGTCAGTGTGGGACCTAGATGAGATAGATGTGGATTGGAGATCAGAGTACTCATTATAGTGATGACTAACCTGTGGGG
Organism: Nicotiana noctiflora; assembly: GCA_032618575.1. Lineage (NCBI taxonomy): Eukaryota > Viridiplantae > Streptophyta > Magnoliopsida > Solanales > Solanaceae > Nicotiana > Nicotiana noctiflora. The sequence continues at coordinate 301,646 of JASVEL010001900.1, read as the reverse complement.
GTTGCCTTAGAACTGTTTAGTGATAGTACAAGAGTTCTTATTTTCAGTTATTATTTATTATTGTTACTCACTGAGTTGAAATATACTCACCCCACTCCCCTGCACTTTTTGTGCGGATATACAGGTTCAGGAGGGCAGTTGAGCTATCGCAACTGCTTTATTATCCCCATTCTGTGGAGACTTCGAGGTAGCTGCCAACGTCCGCAGTACCCGACCTCTTTCTTTTTATCATTTTGTTGTCTCCATTCTGGTTAGACTTGATTTTGTAGTAGATCTCATTTGTAGAGGCTCAGACTTGTGACACCACGATTTGGTTGGGACCGTGTTCTTGTATTTCAATTCTACACTTCTTGATTTGTTATGAAAAACAGGCTAATCACGCCGATTAATCAGTATTAATTATGCTTGGCTGGTAATTGGATAAGATGGTCGGGCTTGCCTAGCAATGTGTTGGGTGCCATCACGACCGGGGTTTGGGGTCGTGACAGCACAACACGTCCTTTCTAACTGAGTGTATTTTACCTCATAAAATGTGAACTTTTTACTGAGGTAATATATCACTTGCTCTTTCTTTCCAGTCTCATCGTGCTACCCCAGTATGCAGCCAAAAGAATTGTCTAACACAGTCAAATACAAGATCAGAGGTCTTCCCGGTTTCGGAGGAACTAACACTAGATGATTGGCCAAATATTCTTTAATCTTATCAGAGGCTTCTTGGCATTCATCGGTTCAATTTACTGCAGCATCTTTCTTTAACAATTTGAAAATAGGCTCACATGTTGACGTCAACTGAGCAATGAACCTGCTAATATAGTTCAACCTGCCTAATAGACTCATCACTTCTTTCTTATTCTTCGGTGGAGGTAAATTATGGATTGCTTTTATCTTTGATGGATCTAATTCGATACCACACCGGCTTACTGTAAACTACAGTAACTTTCTTGAAGGTACCCCAAAAGCACACTTTGCTGGATTGAGCTTGAGATTATATCTTCGGAGCCTCTGGAAAAACTCCTCAAATCTTTGACATGGTCATATTGCTTTTTGGACTTAATGATGACATCGTCCACATCTACTTCTATCTCTTGGTGCATCATATCATGAAACATGGTAGTCATTGCCCTCATATATGTAGCCCCGGCATTCTTCAGCCCTAAAGGCATCACCCTGTAACAATACGTTCCCAAAGACGTGATAAAGGCTCCCTTTTCTGCATCTTCTTCGTCCATTAGGATTTGATGATAACCCGCATAACAATCTACAAAAGATCCAATTTCATGCTTGGCATAGTTGTCAATCAGTATATGGATATTTGGAAATGGAAAATCATCCTTTGGACTAGCCTTGTTGAGGTCCCTGTAGTCAACACACACCCTGGTTTTTTCATCCTTCTTCGGAACTGGCACAACATTAGCTAACCAGGTGGGATATTTAGTAACTCGTATGACCTTTGCCTCGAATTGCTTGTTAACTTCTTCTTTTATTTTCACACTGATGTTCGTTTTAAACTTTCTTAGCTTCTCTTTTACCGGTCGGCATTCTGGATAAATGGGCAATTTATGTACCACCATATCAGTGCTGAGTTCGGGCATGTCATCATAGGACCAAGTAAATATGTCTTTGTACTCATGTAACAACTTGATTAGATCTTCTCTGAGGGAAGCCTCTAAATGTACACTGATCTTTGTTTCCCGAACATTATCCTCACTTCCCAGATTAATAGATTTTGTCTCATTTAAGTTCGGTTTGGGTTTTTCCTCATATTGATTCAAATCTTTACTAATTTCCTCCAGTATTTCCTCATCTTCATATTCTACTTCATACTCATTTTCAATTTCCTGTATAACTATTCGATTATCAAGACTGGACCGGGAATCCTTCATGCATGACATATCATTTGAATCAGCAAATATTGAATCGTACAAAAAAGAAGAAAGATAAAATAAGGTAAAAGTGGAAGAAAGAAAGAAATTGCATTTCATTGATTTATTTCAAAAAGATAACAGAGGTTACATTTGTTTTTTATGGGGTATGTGGGATTAGAAAACAAAACAGCTTTGGGAAAAATGAAATATTTTAAGGCTAACTACCACAACTCCCTCCTGATCGGAAGATGAGTAACTTTCCAATTATTAAGTGCAGTGTTGGGTCCCACGAACGGAACATCCATCCTACTCGTTGCCTCACCCATATCCAACATGTTTACATCCTCAAACAGCATCTCGAACCTTGCTAGAAGCTCCGCATCTGGCCTTATTTCAGCATAACTTGGCATAGCAGTTGCCAAATGTCTTCGTGTACCAGGTCTAGTAAAGGTGTCGGATAATTTTGGAATTGGTTTTGGGAGGGTCCAACTTTTCTTCTTCATTCTCTTGGCCCTATGGATGTTGGCATAAGTAGGCGTAAAACCCAGGCCAAAGGTGTCATTATTTCCCGGCAAGTGGACTGGTTGTATTATCCCTTGTAGAGTTATCCCCAAACCTTTTCCCGGTGCAAACCCATTTCTGATCATTTCTTTAGCCACCATTACTGCTGTAGGAGCCACTGTAGGAATTGGCATGCTCTCCCCTTTGTATACTTTGTTAACTACCATAGCATCCATCACTTGATATACCCACAGGCCTTTGTCCCCTTCAGTTTCTTCAAATGGCGTTATGGTGTTATAGACATCATCATCTCCACGCACTATGAATTCCTGTTGTTCCCATTCAAATTTCACCATCTGGTGCAGAGAAGATGGTACAACTTTCGCCGCGTGGATCCATGGGCGTCCCAATAGCAGATTGTAAGAAACAGCAACATCTAGCACTTGGAACTCCATGGTGAAGTCCACCGGTCCGATAGTAACTTCCAGCACAATGTCCCCTAGAGTATTGTTGTCTCCTCCGTCAAAACCCCCTACACACACACACTATTTCGACGGATTCTATCAGGATTGATCTTCAGCTTTCCCAAGGTTGAGAGTGGGCAAATGTTAGAACTTGACCCGTTGTCTACCAGAACACGGGTAACCACAGATTCTTCGCACTTGACTGTGAGATATATGGCTTTATTATGCTCCGTCCCTTCAAGTGGCAATTCATTATCTGAAAATGTTATGTTGTTTGTCTCAAAGATCTTATTCATGATTTTCTCAAGATGGCAGACTGAAATTGTCTCGGGCACATGTGCTTCGTTCAGAATTTTCATCAACGCCTTCCTGTGCTCTTCAGAATGGATTAGCAATAGCAATGAAATCTGCGCAGGCATTTTTCTCAACTGCTCTACTATCGAATAGTCTTGAGCTTTCATCTTTTTCAAGAACTCTTCTGCTTCTTCTTCAGTAACTGCCTTCTTCACATGATTCGAATTCTCTTTCACCACCTTTGTTTTCCTCAACTCTTCCGGGGCAAAGCATCGCCCGAAACGAGTTAGGCCATGTGTTTCATTGACTTCTCTTGTAACCTCCTTCTCCTTGTACGTCACTGTGACTTTGTTATAGTTCCATGGTATGGCTTTAGTGTTTACAACTAGCATCTGCACTAACGACTTGATGACTACGGGTTCCACGTAGGCTCCCTTCACTGTAAACAATGGTTTATCTCCCGGTACTACTACTTTCATGGACTCGACCACTGATGGCTTCTTTATTGGCAACTCGGCTGATGCTTTCTCTTTATCAACCCCTCTTTCCACTTTTCTATTGGCTTTTATCATCATCATTGATTAGGAAGGTTTCTTACTACTCTCTCCTTATTCCAACTCTATCATGTGCGTATCATGATGGGCTGGCAATGGGTTCTGTGTGATATTGGGAGTTTCTGGAGCCTGCACCTCGATCCTCCTGGTATCAATAAGCTCTTGTATGACTGATTTCAAGCGCCAACACTTTTCAGTATCATGTCAATATTCACATCGGACTGATTGGTCAAGGTTTTTGGGTGGTGGATTTGGAAGTTTTGGCTCAATTGGGCTTAGCATCCCAGCTCCCTCAGGCGATGATAAAGACTGGTGTAGGACTCCCCTAATGGAGTGAATGTTTTCTTTGTTTGGGCTCTGTTTCCTCTTACTTTCGGATCTGGACGAAAGCTGGGTCTATTTGGATTTTTATATGCTATGGAAGGTGGGTAAGTGTTTTGTGTGTGGTAGACGTTTTGTGGAGTTTGGGCTCGCCATACATGTGGAGGCAGTGGGTAATGGTGAGCATGTGGGATGGAAAAATGTGGAGTAGTGGAAGGATAATATGGCGGAGGTGGGTTGTAGGGTGCTGGTGGGTATGGTTGGTATGGACGAGATGGGTGATTGTATGTATTTTGGCCCCAAGACCACGGTCTAGTTTCAACAACTGTGACCTCCTCCTTCTTCTTTTTACCGATAGATCCCCTAGTTCCGATTTGTATCTCCTGATTCGTGGCCTTAATAGCCGAAAAGCTCATGATTTTATTGGTTTTCAATCCCTCTTCTACGAAACTTCCCATTTTCACCACCTCATTGAATGTTTTTCCAATTGCGGATACCAGATGACCATAGTAAGTAGGCTCTAAAGCCTGCAGAAAGCAATCCACCATTTCTGTTTCTTTTATGGGAGGGTCTACCCGTGCATCTTGTTCCCTCCATCTAAACCCGTACTCCCGGAAACTTTCCCCGGGTTTCTTCTCCATTTTTGTTAGCGATAGCTTGTCTGGAATTATCTCCAAATTATACTGGAAGTGGTTAGCGAATGACTGAGCTAGATCATCCCAGATGAACCATCTGGTGTGATCCTGACGGGTATACCACTCCAGTGCGAAACCGCTCAAACTCTGGCTAAAATAAGCCATCAACAACTCATCTCTTCCCCTTACACCACGCATATTGCTACAATAATCCCTTAAATGGGCAACCGAATCCCCATGTCCATCGTACATATCAACTTAGGTAGCTTGAATCCAGCCGGAAGCTGCACTTTTGGAATCAAACATAAATCTTTATACGCAATGCTCACTTGGCCTCCTAGCCCTTGCATGTTACGGAAAGATTGTTATAGACTTCTCATCTTCCGTGCCATCTCTTCTTGCTCCAAGTTTCTGATAGGCTTTTCTTCCATCATATCCATAAGTGGTGTATAGGAGTCATGCTACCTGAATGTTGGCTCCGGTGGATAATAATGAGTGTCTTGAACATGGAACACTGGTTCACTCGACGATTTGTGTAGAGCGGCAGGTGGTGGTGCCACATATACCGGGGCGACCTGAGGTGGTTATGGTGGAACTTGTTTGGATAGTGGTGGTGGTGCCTGTGAAGTTGTGGCATAGTAGTGTTGGTAATTTGGGTACGTGGAAGATGAGTTTATGGTAGGTGGTTCAGGATTAGGATTTGTGGGAGGGACGTATGCTGGATTAGCTGGATAGGTGGGTAAGGTTGACCCCTGGACCAGGCTTGGTACATTTCCAACATTTGCTGCCTTAGCTTATACATCTCCTCTTTCATACCCGCAACATCTACAACCTCTTCTTCCTGTACTGGGTCCATGATGGTAGGTTCAATCTCCTGAGTTACTTCCTTAGACATAGCTTTTGAATGTGTATTGTATTGTGATGTACCAGAATGCCAGTTGCCAGCTAAAAATCTGATACTCATCAACAACAAAACTCGTTAATAGTTAGCTCATAAAGGGTAAAATGTAATAATTAAAATCACAACTTTTGCCTTGATCATTATGCATCATTCCGGCATTTATTCCTCTATGAACCACCATTTTCTTTTCAGCTCTGTTTTTTCATTGCTTTTCTATTCATCTTTTTATTTTTTCTTATTTTCTTCTTTTCCATTTTTTGTTTCATTTTCAATTTTGTTTTCCGTTCCTACATGTTTGCCTATCACCCAGACAATTTGTATAAAAACGGAAAGAGAATGATAACAACTTCTTTTGAATTTTTTCATTGATACTCAAAAACATCGGTTACAAATGATGTTGTACTATAAATTCAAAAGAAATAAAAATACAAAATGCATGCCCTACGAATACATTAATGCTCCTAGTGCCCCCGAGACGTCGTTCGGTCTTGCCGCGGGCTTATATGCTAATCCACTTTGGAGTTTATCTAGGTCAGACCTTACTTGCTTTACAAAGAACTTTACTGCTGATGTGAATGTTGTCTGGGACATATCTTCACACAATTGGCATTTCCTGGTGATGTACTGAGCAATGTTGACGATTCTCTCTCGGATGACCCTTTTTTCCTGAAGCAGTCTACTGATCTCTTTGTTACGGGCATCTAAGGTTTGTTGGTTCTCTTTTTGTAGTTGTTGTAGCTCAAATTCTAACCGAGCCATATCCATGTAACAACGTTCTCTCTCTACTTCAAACTCTTTGATTATCTTGCTACTTTTGACTTCAGCTGTAATGACTTTCTTTCTTAATCGAGCTACCTCAACCTTGTGTTCATCTTGCAATTGTTGAACCATTCTAACTCTTTCGTCGGTATTTCTAGCCAGTTGTCTCCGAACCCTGACTAACTCCTTTTTTGCTTTATCAAGATCGAAGCTGTAGTCATTCACTTTGCGCCGAAGATTTTTAATTAATTTCTTATCTCGGGCTAGGCAAGCTGGGGTTTCAGCTGCAGTTTTCATTTTTGCCATTTGAGCCTTTAAGATTTAATTCTCTCTTCTCAGCTGCTTCTTTTCTCCTTTGTCAGATGCTGCTTGTAAACCGCTCTCGAATTTGAGATCTCGAAATTGTTTCTCTAGCAAGCTGATCTTGGCTCTATACTCATTTTCTCTGGCTACCCAATCTCTGTGCTCCTTAGAGTGCTCGGCCAATTCTTGAATGTGAGGCCTTTTTATTGGTCTATCATGCTCGACATCCCGGCGATACCATGCAGCATACCCTGGAGATACTTCTCCCTGAGCTCGGTTTCCCACACAAGTGTCTACTTTCAAGCTTTGGCATTCATTCCAAATCTGTCGAATCTTTACTTCCGGGAATTGTCCGTCCGGACTAATCTCTACTGCTTGTAAGCTGAGGTCCCCGTCTTTTGGTATAACTTGATATCTCCCAAGCTGTCGTAGTACCCTATACAGTGCATAAGGCTGAATGCTTTTAAGACCCATGATCAAGAAATGCGACCCTTCTGTTGGCATGTATATCACCTCTTCAAGGGGCAACCATCCGTATGCCCAATCAATTTGGCAGGCAGTCAACGATCGCATGTATGAAATCCGACCTTTTGCTCATTCCGGCAACTTAAACTCTATTGTTCTCATATAAAACTCTTCAATGCACGTCTTCTCAAATGACCCATAGCTCGAGAATGAGGATGACGACACAAATTTTCTATCAACCAAATCTGGAGAATCAAATTGCAACCCTCAAAGAAGTCATGCCCCGCTTTACAGGATGCGAGAGCACGGAAGATATCAGCTATAATCATTGGCGCCCATGTGCTATTATCTTGCACAAGAAGAGTAATGGCCACCCCGGCGGCCCTTGTATCAATGTTTCCATCTTTTCTCGGGAATATGACTAATCCGAGGAATGCCACTATAAAGGCAAATCGCCTATGCTCCCCACTTGACCCGATTGGATTTAATATAGATCCTGTTCGTAGGATCGTTAAATCCCCCGATATGATCATATCTACTGTAGATGAAACCAAGTCTTCGTTATGGATATTCCTGGCAATCTTCAGAGAATCGAGGAATCTGTGCACTGTTATCGCCCTTGAATCCACCGGGTATTTCTCTTTCAGGGGAACCTTGCCTTTCCCGATATAGTAAGCAATTTCCTCTAAGGTAGGAGTGAGCTTGAAGTCTGAGAAGTGTAGAACATTATGTGCGGGATCCCAACAAGTGACAAGTGCCCGGATAATATCACCACATGGGATTATGTCCATCAAACTCGTAAGGTCCTTTAGATAGCGTTTAACCCAATCTTGTCCTTCTTGACCCATATCGTTCCACCATAGTCTCAACTCCAAAGGGATTTTATTCATTAAGGTGAAGGGTTCATTTTGTATTGTGCTCATCCTGCACATTTATTAAAGGCGATTTTATTCAGAAAAAAGGAAAAATATTTTTCAAAGACAATTTTCATTTTCTTGAAAGAATTAGCCTTTTCAGACTATTTATTTTGAAAAGAAAAAGACATGATTTTGAAGTGGCCATTTTTGCCAAAATAGCATTCCGGCGTCCTTTCGGAACATTCAGCTATTTCCAAAATAAGCAATCACCTCTATTATTTGAAACTAAAACTCAATATTTTTTGGTCATTTTCTAAATGGGTGGTTGGACCCGTCAAGGGTTGCCTACGTATCCCACCTAATGGCGAGAATCAAACCTGTGTAGCTCGGTCAGATTATTTTGTGACCAATTATTTCAACAACTGTGTTCCTCCTATTTGTTCAGATTTTTCTTTTCAACATTTCGACAATATTTTGCTAACATTTCAACATTATTATTTCAAAATTTTTCTTTTTTTTGCATTTTAGAGAATTTTTCCGGTCCGCATAATAATCCAAGATAATTAAAATGCAACATATAATATGCTCGGTCTTTAATTACCGGGTTACCTGTCCTAGACGGATCCAACCCCTGTGTTGAGTCCACTAAGTCAGTTATGATGCACATAATCGTCCTAGACCTATGTTCAATAATTTATGGTTTTATATGGTGCTAGACCGTGTATCCGAGTGGACAACTCAGATCGAGGGGGGGCTACGTACCGAGGACCCACGGGGTCGTTCGGCTTTATAACTTATCCGGCCTCTATTTCTTATTTTGGGTATACTTTAACAGAAAGGGGAGTCTCAACCAGTAAGCACATCCCTGGAGGTAAAGAAGAGAAGGTTTTTTGGGCACAATTCTATATATACAATCCACGTAATATCAAAGCGATAAAAACATGTAGCACGTTGATAAAAGCATATAACAAAGTCAAATAATATCAAGAACGGCAATTCTATCGAGCTCGAATTCTTAAACCCTGAACCGAAGTTCTGGGTTGCTTATCCCCAGCAGAGTCACCAGAGCTGTCACACCTCCCTTTTTACTACCTTTTTTGATTTTCCCCGATTAGGAGAATAAGGTATACCTCGATATTATAAATACCCCGAGAAAGGATATAATAACAATGAGGAAGGAGTTTTTCCAAATAAAGGACAATCGGTTCGGGATATTATTTAAATTTCAGAGTCACCTAGACTAATTTTATGTTAAAATATTGTTAAACCATGGATTTAACCTCTGAAAATAGAGGATTGGAGGTGGATTAATGGAGGTTTTCACCCTAGGCCTAAATTGTGGAAAATCATTGATTTGAATGGGCAAATGGAGTCCGATTTTGGTAAATTTTATATGCATGGACTCGTGTTGAGATAAGGAACCCAAAAATATAACTTTCGTAATTTTTCGAGAAGCATACCAAAAGTCAGGTTTTGGCAACTTGTGGTTTTTGGTGTATTTCGAATTGTTTCAATTGGGTAATGCCAATTGGCTTACTTTGATGTATTTCTATTGATTTTGATCAGATACTACACCTGTGGAGGCCGATACTCGTGACAAGAGAGTTGTCTCTTAGCGGTTTCGTACCGGAGTCGAGGTAAGTGGCTTGTCTAACCTCGTGTGGGGGAACCTTCTCCCCTAGGATATTATGTGTTAATTTAAATGCCTTGTACGCGAGGTGACAGGCGTGTGCATGCACAGATTGTTGGCACCCATCTTACTTGAATTGTTCAATTCATGATATCCCTATTCTTAGCTGATTAAATTGTCACGACCCCAATTCCCGATCGTGATGACGTCCAACACAACTGCTAGGCAAGACCGACCATTTACACTCTCATCCCGGGCATGAAGCTCAAATTAATTACCTAGATATTATTATCAACAACAGAGCTAAACTGAATAACCACCCAAAGATCTATGGTCATGAGTCTAGAGCCTCTAAACATGATCGGATAACAATGTCTAAACCAAATACTCAAGTCTGAATAATGTATATACAAAGGAAAACTGGAATAAGAAGAGATGCCAGGTCCTACGAACGCCAGCAGCTACCTCAGCAACTCGGATAAATACTGATAAAAGCTGGAGTTCTCATATATCCCTCCTGTGTACCTAAATCTGCACACAAAGGTGCAGGGAGTAGGGGTGAGTATTAAGTACTCAGTAAGTAATAAATATATACAAGTAGCTGAAACTAAGAAATCCACAGAATACCACATAATGAAGCTAAAGTACAGTGTGATTCCTTCTACGAACTACCAACAACAACAATACATTACCACTATCACAGATAATTCACAGACAAAGATGCAATGCAAAGCACATAACCGCTACGGCGTGTAGCCCGATCCATTTAACATCGACGGCGCTCACTGGGGTGTGTACAGACTCCGAAGGGGCTCCTACAGCCCAAGCGCAATACCGCTGTGGCGTGCAACCCGATCCTCATATCATATCAACCGCTGTGGCGTGCAGCCCGATCCATCCTGAGTCCACAACAATCATGTAAGTCACACAACAACTTAAATTATTTATTTCCAGGTTCCATTTCATTAATTATGAAAATACGAGAACTTTTATTTAATTTTTGCAAAATAGGTGACTTAGCAATTCAATACTGTGATTTCAACCCAGGACTGAGATCAGTGATTTAAGCAAGTATAGCTATCACATATATAACTATCTCATAGGGATACTATAGGTCGGCACAAGGCTCCAAACACGGCTTACAGCCCACAATAATATCAAACACAGTGTTTTTCAACCACTAATATTATATTATACTCATTCGGGATGGACTAAGTCTCAATCCCCAGTCACAACCAATCCTCGCACCTGCCACGGGGTGCGAGCCACGCCCTACTAGCGTCACAATGTGCTAAGCCGGGGTTTCGAACCCTCAGGCTACTATATACACAAACTACTCACCTCTAGCCGGCCGTGGACTTGTCCGCGATACCTTTTCCCTTCAAATTTGCTGCCTCGTGCGTCGAATCTAGTCAAAACCACAATAATAACATAAATATGGGTCAAAGAAACATAACCCAATCAAAATTACTCGAAAAATGCAACAATTCACAAAGTTGGTAACACCCAAGACCCGGGCCCACTTCTCAAAAAAATCCGAAAATCATACCAATGGATTCCTCTTCTCTCCACGACTCCGTGCATATAAAATTTATCGAAATCGGAGTTCGAATGACCTTTCAAAATCCAAAAATTCGTTTTCATGATTTAGACCATAGTTCTTCACAAATTCTACCAATTTCAGGAATTTTGGTGTTGATTCTAACATAAAATCATGTTTTTGAGTCAATAAACTTACCTCCAGCGATTACCCATTGATTTCTCTCTTAATAATCGCCTCAGAAGCTTCTTCGCGTTCCAAAATTGGAAGAAAACTCAACCTGCTCATTATAGGTATACTGTTCACGCATTTTACTACTCCCAATGGATTCCTTGTCAAATTCTAATGAATTTAGTCTTTTGAATCACTCAATTTGACCTTATAATGAAGGAGATATGTAGGTTTTAGGATTTGCCAATAGTGCAGGTTTTTAATGCGCCGTCAGGGGCAGTTTCGTCATTAACCTGAAAATCTGGGCAACTTTAGTAAAATGGCCATAAAATCCTCATACGATGTCCAAATTCGATGATTCTTTTTGCTACGGGTCCGTAATTACGATACGGATCTAATTATTCATTCAAAACAGTAATAGGAGCTCATGTGTTCAATATGATATCATTTATGCTTGAAGAAACGATGTCGAAGCATAAGAAAAACGAGCATAACGCAACCCAAACCTATCTAAAACTCACCCGAGCTCCTCAGGACTGCATACGAACATACTAACATGCCACATATGATCATGAAAACTTAGTTTCACTCTCAAAACACCAAAACTAACATCAAAACACCAAATTTACATCTGATTCAAGCCTAAGTCTTCTAAAACTTCCGAAACATTCATTTGATCTAAAACCCGACCTAAACACCTCCGAATGACTTGAAACTTTGCACGCATATCCAAAATCACCTAATGGAGCTACTTCAACTCTCAAAATTCCATTCCAACCCTCGGATGAAAATCTCGCCTACCATCCGGAATTCGCCAAAATTCAACCTTAGCCAATTCAAGCCTAAAACTACACCGGACCTCCGAATTCGATTCCGATTGCTCTCCTAAGTCATACATGATCCCCCAAAACTAGTTGAATAATCAGAATTCAATTCCGAGCTGTCTAACTCATCGGCCAACCTTCGGTTGACTTTTCCAACCTATTCTTCTCATAAAGAGGTTTATGGCCTCATTTTTATCTAAACTTCTTCCGATTTGCTTCTAACTTTTCGAACACATATAAATTAGCATATTTAAGTGTTAAATGAAGAAAACGGGGCGATAACTCCCATAACTATTTACCCGACATTCGTTAGAAAAGTATGGCTAGATAGGATTTATCAGTCTAAGTGCCTAAATGTCTTACTTGAACTTATTGATATTTGTTGATACTGTTTTGGTGAATTTTACTTTGCATATCATATTTCTCTGTGTTTTCCTTTTTATTGTCTATGTTGGTGGACTGCGGGTTCAATTCCCGAAGATCCAAGGGTTGCGGTTTCGATTCCCGAAGACCCGAAGTTGTAGTGTTTGTGGACTGCGGGTTCGATTCCCGGAGATCCAAGGGCTGCGGCTTCAATTCCCAGAGGCCCGAAGTTTATTGATATATATTGAGATACGGACTGCGAGTTCGATTCCTAGAGGACCTGAGATATTGAGGCACGGACTGCGGGTTCAATTCCCGGAGTTCCTAGGGCTGCGGGTTCGATTCCCGGAGACCCAGAGATATTGCTGTAGGGACTGCGGGTTAAATTCCTAAAGATCTTGAGTTGTTGAAATATAGAGAGGGACTGTGGGTTCAATTCCCATAGGTCCTGGACTTGTTGATTTGGGTTTATGTTGTGTTGGTTACTTGTTTTCAGCTTAATCGAAATTACTTTATTGTTGCTATTTCAGACTCAATCTTATTTAAACTGCTTATTATTGTTATTATCATTATGTTATTATCTCTCGGTAGGGCCCTGACCTTCCTCGTCACTACTCCATCGAGATTAGGCTTGGCACTTACTGAGTACTACCGTAGTGTACTCATGCTACGCTTCTGCACACTTTTGATGTGCAGATCCAGGTACATCAGGACAGGCTCATCTCGGGTGATTTAGCAGCACATCAGGAGACTCGAGGTATGATCTGCTACGTCCGCGGATCCGGAGGGCCTCCTTCTATTCTCATTAGTGATAGCAGTTACTTTCCCTTATTCTCGTTGTTTAGACATTTTTGATGTATAGAGCCACAGTTGTACTCTTCTTTTTAGTCTGTGTTGCCCGTGGGATTTCGGGTCTTGGTAGTATGCTATTTAGTGTGTTTTGGTGAAGTGTATGTGCCAAGCGGCACTTATTATATTTCTTTTATATCATTCCACTATTATTTTATCTCTTGTTTCATGAAATTGTACATTCTGCATCGTGTTAGGCTTACCTAGTCGCGAAGACTTGGGTGCCGTCATGACAGGTTCACGATTGGTGAACTGGGGTCGTGACAATATTGGTATATAAAGTTACATTGTTAGTTTTGCTTTTCTTTTATATTCAAAACTCAATGAGGTGCTAATTACACCTTATGTATGCATCGTATATGTTTGAATTGTAATAAATATATATAGATCCATGTTATATAAATCTAAAATATCGAGTCCTGCAATGTAAAAATACACTATATGTATCCAGGGTACAACCAGTGTATAACCCGTATAAAACATGTTCAAATTTAAAAAACTTACACCGATAACACCTTCCAATTCTGAGGAATACAAACAAATATTTCAATAATATATTATGAATATAACATGTATGGTAAAATAAGTCACCATCAAATGATATTCAGAAATATAGAAATATGCCAATAATATATTGTATATACAACATGTATAATATAATTGATAATTTATACAAGTGCCTTCTTTTCTTGTCAAAAGCTTTGCGTGAAAGCTTATGATGTTTCTCACTTATAATTATATCTAATACATAGTATATTTTGTTGATTTAATTGTGTTTAGGTATAAAAAAAAGTACTTTGTACTAAAACTATATGGTATATGCTATTTATTTGATTTTGTTTAAGTATAAAGGCATTGTGTATTTTGTCTCGAAATATGTGGTATATTCTATTTATTTAATTGTTCTTGGTATAATGGTAAGCTAATATTTTACATTTATTTTTTATGTAATGTATTTGGTATAATATTGGTATACGTATTCACAAGCAAAATACCTTGAATAATATTATTACGGTAATGGAATGTTGATAGACTCAGATAGTTTATGGGAGAATAATAAAAAAAATGGACTTGGAGGGTGTTTGTATGGGCTTAAAAACTGGTCATACCAGCTTTTAAGTACATTTTTTAGAGTGTTTGGCAATAAAAAAAGCTAGTTTAAAAAAAGCTAAAAAGTGCTTAAAAAAAGTCAAAAGCAATAAATTGGCTAACCCCAACTTTTTTATTTTGGCTTAAAAACCATTTTAGTTTGACCAATAAAATTACTCTCTTGCCCTTATAAGTTTTTATAAATACCAAAATTACCTTCTTATTTCCTCTTCATCTTTATTTTTATAATACCAAAGTTTTTATATTGCTATATTTTTAATAAGAAAAAGTGATTACCACCACTTGTTTGCGAAACACTTCAACAGCTTTTTTTAAGTTTCAGCACTTTTATCCAAACATGTAACTGCTTATTTATAAAATAAGCTCCAGCATTTAAAAGCTGCTTTTAAGCACTTATTCTTAAAAGCCACTTTTTTTAAGCCAATTCAAACGGGCTCTTGTCCTAGAGTACCTATTTGAGCAAAAATTCAAAGAAAATGACAAGTATAGATTAATGATGAGAGAGAATGTTGTGATAAATTAATGTGCTTCAATAATCCCTTAACTTGTGGTTTAGTTATGTTTTAAAAATTAAAATGCAACATAAGGAATCACAAAAAATGCTATAATCGTAAATGAATGTGCTCTTCTTATAATAAAGTAACAGTATTGCTATTTATATAATTATTCGTTGAAAAGAGACTAACAGTGTTAAAATCTCTAATTTATTTAGGCTCAACTGGGCTAACTAGGGATAAAAATCATTAAGGTAGGTCAATTTAGGTTATGGCTCAACGACGAAGACCTACGTTCATTTCTTAACTCAAAGATCTTCCTAGAATTTCACCTCAATCCATATTCAAGGCAAGTTCTAGATTTTCAGATACGCATGAGAACGAGACAACATAAGCTAACAACACAATACACTTGGGCTAACAAAAATTATGATTTCAATTGCCAATAAGTAAGTATGAGCTTAGAAAAGTGATCATACAACCCGTGAATGATGCTTAATCAAATTCATCTTTTCTAAATCTCATGCTTCCAAGTCAAATCAAATTTAGCCAACTTATTTATCATAACAAGTTAAAATAACTAAAATTCCTAAAAAAATATTCAGTTCAAAATACTACGACCATGACAAAGAACTGATCAAGAAATCCATGAAATATATGAAATAAGTTGCCTTAAGAACAAGGCAACTAATTCATTCTTTTAGTTTTTTTTTTAATTTTACAATTTTACTAAAAACACATTTTTTTGTTGTAAAATATATATTTTGTATATTTAACCAAAAAAAACTTAAAACAAACAAACATATAACAAACACATTCATCTATCCCCAACCTTAAATAATGTCATGTCCTCATGACAAATAAATTAAAAGAAAAAGGAGATAAAGGATCTTCCTTGATTTTTTCGATTCTGGCCTCATTTCATTTTTCTTGGCTTCTCAAGTTTTCTGTCATATAATAAAGACAAGATTATTGTAAAGAAAATGACCATTTTCATGATAGGAGAAAACTTTCATTGTCTCAATCATGAGAGTGCTTTTTTATCACGGCAAAATATATTAATACATACTACATACACATACACATACACACACATATATAATATAATACAAACATGCAATTATTATTATTATTATTATTATTATTATTATTATTATTATTATATTTTTTTTACTTTTTTTATATAAGAAAAAAACTAATTTTATTATATGTATTTATAAAAAAGGAAATATTATATGTTATTACTAATACTCACTTTAAAGATTAAAGAGAGGGAATTCTGAGTTTAACATCGCAGGCTCGACTTATTATAAAATTTAGGCAAAAAGGATTGTTGAAGCCTGTTTGTCGAAGAATCTGTTGATATAAGGCTTCAAACGATGACCGTTTACTTTTGAATTTGTCTCCCCCATCTGCATGTTGTACTTCAATGGCACCATATGGGGTCACTCGTGTTACTATATATGGTCCTGTCCAGCGTGACTTAAACTTTCCTGGGAATAATCTCGATCGGCTATTGTACAGTATCACACCTCCTTTTTCCGAGCTTAGGGCTTTACTACACCCCGGGGAAGGGTATAATAAAAAAAAGGAGTTTTTCACTTAAAGGACAATCGAAACAGGATTCGTTTTTATTTAAGATTCAGAGTCGCCACTTGGGCGATTTATTGTATCCCAAGTCACCGGTTTGAATTCCGAATCGAGGAAGGGTTGACTCTTTTTAACAGTCACGAACCAGAAATTCGGGTAAGGAATTCTGTTAACCCGGGAGAAGGTGTTAGGCACTTCCGAGTTTTGTGGTTCTAGCACGGTCGCTCAACTGCTATATTTGGCTAATATATCTAATTTTAATACATGTTAAACCTATAGTACAATTTTAAAATTATTTACCGCTTTTTGTTAATTGTTATTTTTTTAAGAAAGTGAACATCGTTTAAGAACATATTTTCAGATCACGTCACATGAAATACACCCGGATCTTCGACATATTCTTATTCAACATTTTCAGATTTGGATTTGGGTAGCATGAAATGCACACCCGTATTTAGGAAGGTAAAATTTATTAAAAGCGCACCTAAAAACGACTAACGTATTGTTGTCTTTTGGGGAGGCCGTTAAATTCGCTAAACGGCCTATCTCGAATACTAAGTATTTTTGAATTAATTAACTAATGAGGGCCCCGCAACTATGTATTTGATTTGGCGAGGCTCATTTTATTTTATTATTAAAGGTCAAACTAACAATCTAAAGTTCTCTATTTATTTGCCTCTAATGGTCAATTAATTCAAGAATATAAATTTGAATCTCAAACTCAAGTCCGAATTCAAACAAAAGGATAAACCTTTTAGCTTGAACCCGCTACTCCACTCAAGACCCAGTTTCATATTCCTAATTTTTATTTTTTTAAGTTTTATTACGTTTGGACCCTTGATTCTTATTTAAAGTTCAGCCACGCTATAGGGCCTCAAACTTAGCCCAATAGATGTGATTTCAGATTACTACGCTTATACAATTACAAATCCAAATCACTCTCATGCTTCTTTTTATTTTTAATTGAACAATGGGCAATAGTCAATTCCCTGATCTGAAATTAATAACTGTAGCAGAACAAGTCTTATTGCACTCAACTGATGAACCTCAAAATCTTATTGAACTGTCTGTCCTTACCTCTGTCTCTTTTTGTTAGATCTACAAATTGACGGAAGTATCATACTATTGTGTATCATGATAATTATATTCATACTAGGAAAATACCACTAATCACGTATTCTATTTAAAACAACCATATGAATCAAGTACATAGTAGTTTACATAGTCTATTTAGTATATAACGAGTAAGACTTAAACGATGTTGAATGAATTAAAGGCTGAATATACAGATCCAAACACAAACTAAATCAGATTGCAATTTGTTTTTAAAAAATAACTTCAATCCTCATAAACTCGCTTATGCACATTTCAACTCATAATCATCGAATATACAGTTGTGTCCCTGAGAAATCCAGAAGAAGAAGAGAGAGTCAGCAGTAGTTTGTTTTGTTGGAAAATAATCCAAAACAATAGCAACAACACATATAGCACCTGCACGACAGACTTAAATCAACAACAGAAGTGATTTTAGCCCAGAATATGCTCTCAAACAACAACTGGATGAATTGCAAACCCAAAACACAATAGTAAATATCCAAACAGGCTCAATTGAACTTGATTTAATCCAAAATTGGACTCAATGGACCTCAGGATAACTTCAGAAATTAAAAGCACAACAAAACTAACCTACATAGGGTAATTGAACCCCTGAAACTACTCAAATTTGTTTCAAATAGCCTCTGATCCACAAATACCAAATTTTGAACTACGAAAATTGAATTTTAAGCTGAAAATTCAATGGAACAATATATTTCTTTTTGTTTTTTACTGATTTGTTTTTTATATTTTTGGATTTTGACATGAATTCAAATTTTTAAAGAGGAGATTATGATATGAAGCTTTTAATTTCAGATCTGGAACTTGGTAGATATTTTTTGGGAGATTTTTTGGTGTTCAAAACTTGTTCTCTAAGGCATTGGGATGCCCTTTTATAGGCACCAATAGGGGCAGAATGTTCTGGACATTTTATTCACTTTCCCTCCCTTTTTAATTTCAAATATTGCATATTAAACCTTCAATTTCTAACTTGTTCCTCAAGTTACTACCATAAGTTTATTGAATTATACACTAAAGTCCTAATCTAGAATGTTCTATACCCCTACAATTCCTGTACTTCCCCTACTTCACTTCAAAATTTACCGTTTCTAAGGAACCTGCCATTTTCCTATGCTCAAATTACCCCTGAGGATCCCTAAAATTACTACCAGACCTACCCTTGAATTTAATTTGACATTACCAATCTAATGTTCCCTAAACCCCCCTTAGCCCTGTTAATTAGACACTGATTAATGAATTACAACTAAAACCACATAAAGCTAACAATTTGAATCACTAGTCTAGCTGATCAAAATTATTTCTAAAACTTAAAGCATTGTTAAACTAATGAAACACTTCCCTAACAATTAAAGCCACCGACTCAAATTGAACCTATATAGCAAAGTAAAATTACTACGTATAGACAGTAACAATCAAGCAAAACAGAATCCTGAATCAACAACCCTACTTCAAACAACATAAGAAATTCTCAATAAAACAAAAAGAAATGAAAAGTAAAATAACA
Source organism: Nicotiana noctiflora (assembly GCA_032618575.1). Lineage (NCBI taxonomy): Eukaryota > Viridiplantae > Streptophyta > Magnoliopsida > Solanales > Solanaceae > Nicotiana > Nicotiana noctiflora. Next base: position 282,536 of record JASVEL010001900.1, on the reverse strand, counting down.
CTTAGGAAGAGAACATAAGAAGATAAAAAAAGGAAATACCTCAACATTGCACTTGGACTCGAATAGTGGTAATATTTCTCGGATAATTCGAATTAAAACTGTCTTTAACCATATGTTTTCGCAAGAAAACACACGATTAAAGGCGACTATAACCCAGAATCACAAATACCCAAACACCAACAACTTAAGGTTCTAGACAACTTTTTATTTCAAATTCGAGAAGCTTGGTAAACATTTGAAGGATTCCAGGTAGGGATTCGGGTAGAGGGAGACTAGAGGGGTGTGAGGTGTGAATTTGGTTGAGTTTGAAAAGGTAGGGTTATTGCCCGAAATTCCAGACCAAAATTCAAGGAGTTTGGCTAAGGTTTGAGGGATGATAAGGTTAGAACTGCCATGAGGAGGTTGAGATGGAGTCATGGTGTAAATTTGGGCGTCATTGTAACTTCGCCACCGGCAGTGGCGATTTCCGACCAGCAACATAGGGCGGCAGGCGGTAGCGACGGGTGGCTAGTTTGAGAGAATTAAGTTTTACATTGTTTTATCATAACATTGATATGAACTAGGTAAGCAGATTTGATTGTTTAAGGATGGAGATAGACAAAACGACGTAGTTTAATACTAAAGCTACGTCGTTTTAGGCTAAGTGATAGGGCGGACCGGGTGTGGGGTGATTTGAGTTGAGCTGGTAGGTATTTTATGTTTGGGCTAATGAATTAAACTTTGGCCCAATTTGGATGTTTCCAAGTCTTCTTTCTTTCTTTCTTTCTTGTTTTTCAATTGTTTCTTTTTATTTCTTTTATTTATTTTGCTATTGTTTTTTTGTTTTTGTTTTTTTGTATTATTATTTTTTTTCTTTGTATTTTCCAATTTTGTGAAAATTAAAACAAAACCTAATTAAACTACTTAAATCCTAAAATAAATTATCCATTACAATTGCCTAGGAACTGATTTTTTGTGATATCCTTTAACTTCCTCTAAAAATGAATTAATACCTACTAAAATGTGAAATTAAATTCCTAATGCAAATGCATATTCTGTATTTTTAAATGTGAATTATTATGCAACAAATTAACACATAAAATGCAATAAAATTCATAAAAATTATAAAATTATTTTGTTTAAATTTTTGGGAATAATTTGCTTAGGGCAAAAATTACATGCTCACAGCTGCCCCTCTTTTTGTCTGTTCGCATATTCCGTGTGAATCATTTTTGAAATAATTGACTGCACCCTGATTTAGAGGTTACCTACATATCACGGTCTAAACATGAATCACGCTAGTGTAGTTTAGGAATGTCTGGTAGCTGGGACTACCAGGAGCTGTGATTTCTGTGGTGTTACTGCTGTTACTGCTCGTTGACTTCCTTATTACACCATGTCAATATAAAAAGAAGCTAGCCTGAGCTATGATTTACGAGTTACAAAATAAATCCTATCTATGCCTTCAAACTTTCTCTGTGTTGCCTTGAACTTGTATCTTGTGTTCCTTCAATGATATTCTTGTTGTTGCCTTGGCTATGTTTTGCCATTCTTCCTGACGTTGCTTGACTACTAACTACTATAGTTTGAAATATGTGTCCATTCTTCAGGTGGACTCCTGCTTGCGATTATTGGAAAAGTGTATTCCCTTGTTCTCCGGGTGGGCTCCTGATTGCGATGCTTTAAGAAGTATTCCCTTGTTCTTCAGGTGGGCTCTTGATTACGATGCTTGAAAAATGTATTCCCTTATTCTTCAGGTGGGCTCCTGATTTGAAAATGTATTCCCTTGTTCTCCAGGTGGGTGCCTGATTGCGACAATATAAACAAACAAAGAAAATTTTCTGCCCCAGTCTGTTGACTGGGCATATCATGTTATGAGATATTTAAAGGCTAAAATTTGGATTGTACTTCCCTAATTTTCTAGGTGGGTGCCTGCTTGCTGTATTTGAAAAGATATTCCCTTGTTTTTCAGGTGGGCTCCTTCTTGTTGAATTTTTAAAAGATATTCCCTTGTTTTTAGGTGGGCTCCTGCTTTCTTGAACTTTGATCCCTTATTCTCCAGGTGGGCTCCTACTTACTGAACTTTGAAAGATATTCCCTTATTTTTCAGGTGGGCTCCTGTTTGTTGAATTTAGAAAGATATTCCCTTGTTCTTCAGGTGGGATCCTGCTTGCAACAAGCATACGATACAAAGAAAATTTTTGTCCTAGTTTGATAACTGGGCGCGTTTTGTTACCTAATATTAAACTTGAAATATTAAACTTGCATTATACTTCCCTTGTTTTTTAGGTGGGTGCCTAACTACTGAAACTTTACAATGTATTCCATTGTTATCCAAGTGGGCTCCTAATTACTGAACTTAAAAAGTATTCCGTTGTTCTCGAGGTGGGCGCCTAATTGCTGAACTTTAAGATGTATTCCGTTGTTCTCCTGGTGGGCGCCTGATTGCTGAACTTAAAATGTATTCCCTTGTTCTACAGGTGGGCGCCTGCTTGCCGAAACTTTAAAATATTCTCCATTGTTCTCCAGATGGGTTCCTGATTTCAACAAAATAGATGAACAAAAAAGATTTTTCTACCAAAGTTTGGCGGCTGGGCACATAGATGAGTGTTAAGCTGAATTATTTTTCCGACCATTATAAGAATTTGAAAGCTAAGTCCTATTATCCAGGGAGGTCTTAACCACTCCTAACAATTACGAATCTAAACTATCTCTTCTAAAAGTGGTACTTCTATTGTATTTTTTATCAAATGTATTAAACTATTCCACATAATCTAGGAAAGTCCTGACAACTCATAACAATTACGAACCATTGTTATCAAAAGGTCTTAAATATTCCCCACTATCCAGGAGGGTCCTGACAACTCCTAGTTAAAAGACAATCTTAACCTACGTTATATCTGCTAAAGGTACAACTTTCACTATATCTTGTTCTCTAGACCGACCTTTAAACTACGTCTCATTATCCAGGAGGGTCCTGACAACTTCTATTACAACTACCACTATATTTCGTACTTAAAACTACGTCCCATTATCTAGGAGGGTCCTGAAAACACTTAATTGAAACCTATTACAAACTTATATAACAAACTTATATTCCTTTGGGGTACATTTATGCTAATTTATGCTTCCAACTAATATCTTCTAAAGATATTAGTCCAACTACATTTGTTATCAAAAGGTCTTAAACTACTCCCCATTATGCAGGTGGGTCCTGACAACTTCTATTACATCTTCTACTATACTTTGTTATTTAGTCCGACCTTAAAACTTCGTCCCATTATCCAGGAGGGTCGTCACAACTCTTAATTGACACCTATCTTAAACATGCATTCTTTAGAACGAACTTATGTTCCTTCTTATACCAAGTTATGGTTCTCATGATTGTTTTTTCATTTGAACTAAGTCCCATTTTTCAGGTCATACCTGTTTGGGTGCCGCCTTTCCTTACGGAGGGTTTCTCCGAAGCAAGATTTTGCCCCTGTTTCATTCAAAAAGAAAATTTGTCAATTTAAAATGTGGTGGGAGGATTGTGGCCTTGAACTTTGATGGCGATTGCTCTTTCACTTCCCATAAAAACTGGTTCCCACTTGAACAACTTTCTTGTTTACTGACTAACAACTTTGTCACAGGAAATACCCCTTCTTTGTTCAAACCCACATCTCCTTATCTATTGCAACACTCATGACTTGATATTTACCACGCCCTTGTTTTCATGTGAATCCCCAAAGCACATCAACTGCCGCCCATTTGAGGTGTATGTTGATTTTTTGTTTCTTGAGTTAATCACCAGCTTCGGTCTTGAATTCTATTATTCTTTCACTTTCCATGATAACTTTGATTTCCGCTCAAAGACCCTGCTTGACACTAACTAAAATATCTCTGATCCACTCATCCTGTGACGACCTGGCCCATCATCACGTAAGTTACCGTCCTGTTTCCCCCTTATTGTGTTGCTTCAAGTTTCTATATCAGTATTAGAGTCTATCGGGTGTAATTGAATTGGTTCTGGTTCAAAATAAGGCATACGACCTCTTAGAAGGGAGTTTATTTTAGAAAAGTCAACTGGAAGTTGACTATGTGGTTAGAGACCTCGTATGTGAATTCCAGTGGTTCAGTTAGCTTCGGGAGGTGATTTGTGACTTAGGATATAGATCGGAATTGAATTTGGAGGTCCGGTGTAGAAATAAGCTTGAATTGGCGAAGTTGGAATTTTGACGGAATCCGGTTGATAGGTGAGATTTTGATCAGAGAGTCGAAATGGAATTCCGGGAGTTGAAGTAGCTTCGTTAGGTGATTTTGGATATGTCTGTAAAATTTTAGACCATTCGGACGTCGTTTGGTCGGGTTTTTGTTTGGATGAGTGATTCATAAGTTTTAAGGAAAATTAGGCTTGAATCCGTGGTAATTTGGTAATTTTTGTGTTAAAGTATGTATTTTTATGATTGGAACAAGTGCATATGATGTTTTAGAGTGGGTTGGTATTTTTGGTTGGGGTTCCGGCGGCCTCGAGATGGTTTCGGATGCTTAATCGGGAAAATTAAGGTGTTGTAGCAGGTTTGATCTGAGTTCTTCTGTTGTTTCTGCATCTGCGGTGGGAGAGCCGCTTAAGTGGTCCCGCAGATGTGGATCAGTGATCGCAAAAGAGGCCCCTTGGTGGCTTGGGTTTTTCCGCAAAATCAGACCTTGTTCCGCAAAAGCGGTCTCCGTAAAAGCGGATTAGTGACCGAAGAAGCGGTCCAGAGTAACATAGGTTGAGACCGCAGAAGCGGTCGTTTGACCGCAAAAGTGACTACCACAGGAACGATATAAGATCGCATAAGAGGTCTATGGGAATTTAAATGAAATCACAGAAGCGGTCCCGTAGAAATGGTAGCGGGACCGTAGAAGCGAAAGCTGTCAGAGGGTTTAATGTATCAGTGCATTCGAAATTTCTGAAGTGTAAAATCATTTTGGGGTGCGAACTAAGGTGATTTTGAAGAGGCTTCATAGGAGGATCTTCAGGTAAGGATATTTGGACTTTGTTTATGTTATTATAGTGTAAAAACATGAATTAATCACTGAAAATTGGAGGAATCAAAGGGTAAAAATGGAGGTTTTTGCTTCAAGCCTAAGAAAAGGTAAAGTGGTGATTTTAGGGGTCAAATGGACTCCGATGTTGATAAATTTGATATGTATGGACTCGTGGCGAGACGAGGATTCCATAAATGTGAATTTTGTAATTTTTTGAGAAGTGGGATCGGGGCTCAGGTTTTGCCAACTTCATATTTTGGGTGTTTTTCGAGTTATTTCTATTGGGTTATGATCCATTAGCCTATTTTGATGTATTCCTATTGGTTTTGATTAGATTTGGCACCTATAGAGGTTGATTATAGAGGGAAAGGCATTTCGGACTAGTCTCGGAGCCGGTTCGAGGTGAGTAATAGACGTGGATGATGACGTGAGGGTTTGAAACCCCGGTATATCACTCTGTGATACTGTATTGAGGTGAGACACGTACTGTACGGTGAGTGCGGGGTCGATTGTGACTGGGGACTTTGGCTTAGTCCGATCGAGTGGCATTGTACTGTGTTGTTTGGTATAAACGAGCCGGTAAACCTTCTACGTGGATGGTTATGGATATAATTGGACTGCGTGCCAGTTATTTGGATCCCATGAGGATTGTTATCATTGTTTCTATGAATTATAGCATGTTTTCATGATATCAGTCCTGAGCAAAACACTGTCTAAACATGATTTGCAAATACTGAGATTCCGAACACCTAATTCTATAGTTACTGTTAAATAGAACTAAAAAAAGGTAAGTTATTTGTGCCTGTGAGGCTTGCATGCATGTAGCTGGACTGATAGTGGATCGGGGTGCGCATCGCAGCATATGTTACTATCATATTGGGCTCGAGTTGTAGGAGCCCCTCCGGAGTCTGAACCCTCACAGTGAGCGCGGGTATCCAAATGGATCGGGCTACGCGTCGTAGCATTCATGTGCATTTGCATTGCATTCATTCATTTATACTTACCTGCTTTATCTGTTACTATTTTTCCTGAGATTTATATTGTTAAAAAGGAAATGAAACACTATTATAGCTTTACTGATTGGTATTTTCAGGATTTATTGCCGTTAATATCATTATACATGTTTGTTACCACTGAGTTAGAAGTACTCACTTTACTCTCTGCACCATATATGCAGATCTAGGTACTTCACGACAAAGTTGATCTTAGCTGCTTTCAGAGTATTCCCTGGAGTTTGTCGAGGTAGCTGTATGGCGTCCACAGGACTCGATTCCTCCATTGTTTCTATGTTTTTGACATTTCTGCCTACTCCGATTTTTATATATTCAGTATTATTATTATGCTATTCGGTAGAGGTTCTTGAATCGTGAACCCCAGATCCGTGGGAGGTTGTGTGTACTGGTTATTGGGTTTTTTTATATTCATTTGCTAAATTTCGGATATTTGTTCGTTATTAATGATTTTTGAATAAAGAATGTGAGCTGGTAGCTCAGAATATGTGTGTGATTGGTCGGGCTTGCCTAGCAATGTGCTGGGAACCATCATGACCGGGTTTGGGGCCATGACAAGTTGGTATCAGAGCCTAGGTTACTAGGCCTCATGAGTCTTGAGCCGGTTAGTAGTGTCTCGCGGATCGGTACGGAGATGTCTGTATTTATCCTCGGGAGGCTGCAGAACTTTTAGGAAACACTTCATATCCTTGAACTCTTGTCGTGCGGTTTTGTTATTTCGAGACCTAAACTTCTGTATTCTATTCTCTCGCAGATGGCGAGGACTCGTGCTACCATACGAGGTGGACGACCACCTTTTCCACTAGCTAGAGGCCGTGGTCGTGGCAGTGGTCATGGTCGTGGTCGTGGTAGAGTAGCAGGGGCAGTAGTAGTAGACCCACTTGTTGCCCTTATTCAGGATTAGCCCCCAATTATTGATTCTCCAACAACACCCGCTCAAGCATCGGCAATGCCTATTGTTATTCTTGGCCTTCTGAAGGCATTGGCCCAGATATTATCTGTCTGCACTGGTTTGGCTCAGGTAGTTTCAGCTACTACTGCCGTAACGACATCTCAGACCGGGGGTGGTCATCAGACCCCCGCAGATCGCACACCATAGCAGGTTATGTAGGGACTTCAGATGCCAGAGGTAGCCCCAGCTCAGGCAGTTGCACCGGTTATTCCAATTGCGCCAGTTGCCCCTGTCCCAGGGTATGTTGTTCTGGTGATGCCTGATGATGAGCAGCATTGGTTAGAGAGGTTTGGCAGACTTTAGCCTCCTACATTCAGAGATACTGAGGGCGAGTATGCCTAGGTATTCTTGGATAAGTTTCAGTGGATGCTTCCTGCAGCAGGGATTCTTGAGTCTTGTGGGTTATCTTTTACTACCTCCTAGTTTTTGGGGCCAACATTCATATGTTGGGAGGAGTTTGAGAGTTGTAGGCCTGCATGGGTAGCACCCCTTACCTGACAGCAGTATTCCACTTTCTTTTTAGAGAAGTATGTGCCGCAGTCCCGCAGAGAGTAGCCGCACCGCCAGTTTGAGTGGCTAGTTCAGAGTGATATGATAGTGACTCAGTACGAGTTGAGGTACACTCAGCTAGCCAGACATGGTACATGGATGATCCCGACAGATCGAGAGAGGATCAGGAGGTTCAGAGATGGCCTCAACTATTCTATTCGTATATTGATGACCAAGGAGAGAGTATTTGCATCATCCTTTAAGGAGGTAGTTGATATGGCACGCCAAATTGAGGTGGATCGTAGCCAAGAGCAATAGGAGAGGAAGGCCAAGAGGCCTCGAGGTTCGGGCAGTTATAGTTGTGCTCCATCTAGGGGCCAGTTTCATCCGGGCAGAGGTCGTTCTTTTTGACCTCCTCAGTCAGGTCGCCCCGAGCATAGTGGAGCTTCATTCGGCCGTGGCCGTCAGGGTTATCAGCAAGGCCAGTCTTCACTCATCGCCCTCCTAGCTCAGAGTTCAGCACCTTCTTCTTCAACCCAGGGTTCTTCTGCGGCGAGGGGTTCCCTTAAGTCCCCTTCTCTAGCACCGGGCAGTTGTTATGGGTGTAGAGAGTTTGGCCACATGAGGAGGCAGTGTCCTCGACTCTGCAGTGGTAGGTCTCGGCAGAGGGATCAACCCTCCTCTTCTACTCCATCTACTTTAGCACCATCCCAATCTAGTAGGGGTGGGGGTCAGTCTTCTAGAGGTCACCCCAGGAGTGATGATCGATCGAGTGGTGGTCAGGCTTCTTTATATGCACTTCCAGATATGAGAGATGTTGTTGCTTTAGATGTAGTGATCACAGGTAGTATCTCAATTTTCCACAGGGATGCTTATGTTTTGTTTGATCCCGGGTCTATATACTCGTATGTGTCTTCTTATTTTGCTCATCATTTGGGTACAACCCATAGTTGTCTTGACTTGCCTATGCTTGTATCCACCCCGGTGGGTGATATGATTATTGTGGATAACGTCTATCATTCCTGTCTTATTACTATTGGGGGTCTGGAGACCCGAGTTGAGAAGGGTCAGGACATTGTAGGACGTGGCCACAGGACGTGTCAGGACATGGCAGGACATGGCAGGATGCGGACATGGCCATGGTCAGGATGTGTGAGGACATGGCCATGGCACTCTTTAGGATGCCACACGACGTTTCCGGACATGGTAGGACATGGCAGGGCGTGACCATCGCATATGTTAGGACATGGCCACAGGACGTGTCAGGACATGGCCACAGGACGTGTCAGGACATTGCAGGACGTAGGCGTAGCATAGGTCAGGACGAGTCAGGATGTCGTAGGAAATGGCAGGGCATGGCCATGGCATGACATCACAGGACATGGCAGGGCGTGGCCATGGGACGATGTCGCAGGACATGGCAGGGCGTGGCCATGGCATGACGTCGCACCAAGCCGCACCACGTCGCTCCACACCGCTCCATGTTGCTTAATGTTTAGTGCTAGCCAATACTCAACATGTCAAGCGCAATGATGGTAGTGGTCATTGGCGGTGGTGGTGGAAAATAGTGGTAGTTCGAGCGGTAGCGACCGACGATGGTTGGTCGACGCTTGGTGGTTGGCGACGACAGTTTGAAGTCTGTATCACTTATAGTGGTTGCGGCAATGGAAGTTCCTCAAGATTAATGGTTGTTGGTCATCCATATGGTTTTATAAAAATATTAAGTATTTTACCTATTTTTTATCTAGTTTTTATTAATCTTTATGAATTTTTTATAATTTTAAATAATTTTTACGTTAGTTTATAAAAAAAATAGTTAATCTTTTATGTGTAATATTATTACTAGATGTATTGGAAATTTTTTCCATTGTTTTCCTAATTTATAATAATTTACCTATTTTTTACTATTTTTCCATGTATTTTTCATTTTATAATAAAAATAAAAATAATTTTTTTTGTAAAAAATATCATTCACAATGTTTAAAAGTCATTTGTGAATATATTAGCTAAGTTGTACCTTGGTTTGTGCTATTTGGTATTGTACAACTCCATTATGATTCTCTGGACAAAACGTGTCTACTCCTGAAACATGGTTTTTTAAGCATATATAAGGAGGGTAGAGGTGTTGAAAGGCACCTCAGGTGGTTGCTGCCAGGCAGTGCGGGCACGCATGGGGGACGCTAGCATGGGACGTGGGCATAGGGGGCATGCATGTCTTGTCCGTGCTACGTCTCCGAAGTTCACAAACCACACCGTCAAGTACTCGTGATGGCTCGTAGCATGCTCGGGGGTGACACCGCTCGTGGCTAACATTGGCTTTAGGCAACAAAAGGTGGAGCATCGTGCAAGTAGCACCTCAAGGTGCCATGTGCATGGGATGAAGCTTAGTAAGTGCCGATTGCCAATGGATGTTGCACGCAAAATTGGGAGGCGACAACGCTCGTGGAAGCAAATGGATTTTAGCAATGGAACGACAAAGCAACGTGAAAGTAGCACCGCAAAGGGCCATGCGCATGGGGCAAAGTTTAGTAAGTTACCAAATGCTATCGATTGTTGCGGGTTGTGTCTGGAATCACTCGTGGCATCGAAAGGCTTTAGATAATGAACGGCAAAGAATCGTGCAAGTAGTGTCGCAAGGCATCGTGCCTATAGGGCAATGCTCAGTAGATGTCGATTGCCATCGGGTGTTTCGGGCAACATGACTCATGGCGGTTGATGTCTTTTGGCAATGGAATGGCAAATCATCGTGCAAGTAGCGCTGCAAGGTGCCATGCGCATGCGGCGAAGCATAGTAAGTTGCCCATTGCCATCGGTTGTTATGGGTTATGTCTGTAAACCCCCCACCCGCTCGTGACGGCTAATGGCTTTTGACAACGAATGGCAGAGCATCATGCAAGTAGCGCCGCAAGACATCATGCGCATGGGGTGAAGCTCAGTAGATGTCGATTGCCATCAGTTGTTGCGGGCAACATCGGGAGGCGACATTGCTTGTGACGGCTGATGGCTTTTTGCAATGGAACGACAATGAACCATGCAAGTAGTACCGAAAGGTGCCATGCGCATGGGGCGAGGCTCAGTAAATTGCCAATTGCCATCGATTGTTGTGGGTTGTGTCTGGCATTGATTCAACCCCCTATTCGTGCTTTGTGGGGCTTGTCTTGGCTTTGCATCATTGGTATCGGCAACAACACATGGCTGCACGTCACGTGTTGGGGGTGTTGTTGGCTTGTATCAGCGAGGTAAGTGTACGTGCGATACATGAGTGGTATTCGGATTGTGTGGCTAGGTTGGATCCCTGCTTGAGCAGCGACGTCCTAGCCCGTATGCCATCTCAGTCATGGCACAAGCGTAAATTAAACTTGTTCGGCATTGGTTTTCTGTGTTGCATACCTAATGCCAAGGCATTATAAAGCACAATCGGTTGCCTTTCGCCACTCGCGTTCGACGTGCGGGGTGAACCAAAAGCTACAGTTGTGTCCCAAGTTGTCCTTGCTTCACTTTGCGATGTCTTGGTCCATGACTAGTATACTCGGACTCTCGGATTCGGTAAATACAATAGGCACGAGGTATTCATTGGCACCTATCTGCCTAATGAATGCTCCTTACGAATGACGATCGTGCTCGTCTTTGACTTGGTTGTGCCCTTTGGGTCGGCCATGCTCATGCGACGCCGGCATCAATGAGGAATGATACCTGGTTGATCCTGCCAGCAGTCATATGCTTGTCTCAAAGATCAAGCCATGCATGTGTAAGTATGAACAAATTCAGACTGTGAATGGCTCATTAAATCAGTTAGAGTTTGTTTGATGGTATCTACTGCTCGGATAACCGTAGTAATTCTAGAGCTAATATGTGCAGCAAACCCCGACTTCTGGAAGGGATGCATTTATTATATAAAAGGTCGATGCGGGCTCTGCCCGTTGTTGCAATGATTCATGATAACTCGACGGATCGAACGACCATCGTGTCGGTGACGCATCATTCAAATTTCTGCCCTATCAACTTTCGATGGTAGGAGAGTGGCCTACCATGGTGGTAACGAGTGATGGAGAATTAAGGTTCAATTCCAGAGAGGGAGCCTGAGAAACAGCTACCACATCCAAGGAAGGCATTAGGCGCCCAAATTACTTAATCCTGACACGGGAAGGTAGTGACAATAAATAACAATACATGGCTCTATGATTCTGGTAATTGGAATGAGTATAATCTAAATCCCTTAACGAGGATCCATTGGAAGGCAATGTGCCAGCAGCTGCGATAATTCCAGCTCCAATAGCGTATATTTAAGTTGTTGTAGTGAAAAAGCTCATAGTTGGACTTTGGGATGGGCCGGCCGGTCCGCCTTAGGTGTGCACCAGCTATTTCATCCCTACTGCCGGTGATGCGCTCCTGGCCTTAATTGGTCCGGTCGTGCCTCCGATGCTATTACTTTGAAGAAATTAGAGTGCTCAAAGAAAGCCTACGACATTAGCATAGGATAACATTATAGGATTTCGGTCCTATTACGTTAGCCTTCAGGATAAGAGTAATGATTAAAAGGGATAGTTGGGGGCATTCGTATTTCATAGTCAGAGGTAAATTTCTTGGATTTATGAATGACGAAAAACTGCGAAAGCATTTTCCAAGGATGTTTTCATTAATCAAGAATAAAAGTTGGGGGCTCGAAGATGATCAGATACCGTCCTAGTCTCAAGCTTAAATGATGCCGACCAGGGATCGACGGGTGTTTCTTTTAGGACTCCGCAGGCACCTTATGAGAAATCAAAGTTTTTGGGTTCCGGGAGGAGTATGGTCGCAAGGCTGAAACTTAAAGGAATTGACGGAAGGGCACCAGGAGGAGTGGAGCCTGCGCCTTAATTTGACTCTACACGAGGAAACTTAACATAGTAAGTATTGAAAGACTGAGAGCTCTTTCTTGATTCTATGGGTGGTGGTGCATGGCCGTTCTTAGTTGGTGGAGCGATTTGTCTGGTTAATTCCGTTAACATATGAGACTTCAGCCTGCTAACTCGCTATGCAGAGGTATACCTTCGCTTCCAGCTTCTTACATGGACTACGGCCTTTTGGGCCGCGAAGGTTTGAGGCAATAACAGGTCTATGATGCCCTTAGATGTTCTGGGCCGCTTGCGCGCTACACTGATGTATTCAACGAGTTTATAGCCTTGGCTGACAGTCCCGGGAAATCTTTGATATTTCATTGTGATGGGGATAGATCATTGCAATTGTTGGTCATCAACGAGGATAGACAAGCTACTCAAAATCAAACTTACACCATATATCTCTCAATTCAAAAATATTATGTATTCTAGGACTACTGCTGGGGTTGATAGCTCAATTTCTTGGTCGGACAAGCTTTGGTAGGAAAATTACTTATTCTTTTTTATTCTTCAATTCTGCATTTCTTACTCCAATATCTTAGTTGTTTGGCTAATCTGTAAGAACGTGACTCCTCATGAGAATTATATGATTCAGTTAGTTTACAATATCCAATGTAAATATGCTGAATTCTACATTCAGGTTTAGTGGTTTCAACTCTTTTATTCTTGATAAAAAAATAATTTCAACTACTTTCTTCTGGCTTTTCAGGCGATTAGTCTTTCAAAGAAATTAACTTTGATTGGTTGAGGAGCCGTGTCAATTGATTACCCATGAATCATAGGAACTCAGCCAAAGTTGTCCCGAGACAAGGTATTGTTAAGCACCTTACTAAGAATGGGTTATTAGAAATAGATGAAGAGTAACTAACCAGTACTCCTTTAGATGCAATAGATGATACAAGAAAAGAAGAGTAGAATAAGGAAGAAAAATGATATTGCTACTTTCTACGACTTGCATAGCCTTTAAAACATAAGTTGGTCAGTTAGCATGCCTATGGTTTGAATATTTTAGACATGAGCTAGAGTAGGTTACACAGTAGAAAGTGAAGCTTGTTTAATATTCAAAAGGTATTCAAAAGTAGAATAAGGTGTTTAACGAGAGGCTAGAGGAATGGAGACAGACTCTCGAGTCTAAGGGGTTTAAACTAAGCAGGTCTAAGACAGAATACCCGGAGTGCAAGTTTAGCGCTGAGTCGAGCGAAGTGGGAGGGAGCGTGATGATTGGATCTCGGGCCATAGCCAAGAAGGATAGTTTCAGATACCTTGGATCGGTGATCCAGGGGGACGGAGAGATAGACGGGGATGTCACTCACCGTATAGCGGCGGGGTGGTCGAAGTGGAGGCTTGCATCGGGAGTCTTGTGTGATAAGAAAGTGCCACAGAAACTCAAGGGGAAGTTTTATAGAGCTGTGGTTAGATCCTGCCATGTTGTATGGGACAGAGTGTTAGCCAGTGAAGAAATCTCATGTTCAGAGAATGAAAGTTGCGGAGAAGAGGATGCTTAGGTGGATGTGCGGGCTCACCGGATTAGATAAGATTAGGAATGAAGTTATTCGAGAGAAGGTGGGGCTGTCCCCAGTGGATGAGAAGATGCGAGAGGCAAGACTTCGGTGGTTCGGGCATGTGCGGAGGAGAAGCCCCGACGCCCCGGTGAGGAGTTGTGAGCGGCTAGCGGTGGTCGGTGTGAGGCGAGGTAGAGGGAGGCCTAAGAGATACTGGGGAGAGGTAATTAGACAGGACATGGCCAGGATGCGGATTTCCGAGGACATGACCCTTGATAGGAAAGTCTGGAGGTCTAGTATCATGGTTGTAGGATAGGGGCTTCTAGATTTTTCATACTCCTTTCCCGGGGTGTGAGGCGTGGTAGAGCCGCCCACAGATGATTAGTTTGTGTTCTCTTATGGTAGTCATTTCTGGTAGTTACTGTTTTGATATCTTTGCATGTCTGTTTATTTATGGTACATATGCATCTTATGTTTAGATAACTTTTATGAGATGTATGCTGGAGTAACTAATGCGGTCTTTGTTTTTGTTTTTGTTTTTATTTTTGTTTTTGTTTGCCTTTTTTTCATGCGCCGAGGGTCGATTGGAAACAGCCTCTCTGCCCTTTCGGGTAGAGGTAAGGCTTGTCTACATATTACCCTCCCCGGACCTCACCTTGTGGGAATATACTGGGTTGTTGTTGTTGTTGTTGTTGTTGTATTTTTTTCTACTCCATACATTCTCCTTCTTAATAGTAGTTGCTTAATGTTTATTGACTTTAAAATTGTTCAATGACAACATAGCACCTTTGTTGATCAGTTTCTAGGATTTAATTTCGCTACATCTAATTTCTTGCTAGCTGCCAAGGAAAGCATCTGTATTTTTAAAGGAAAAAGAAAGAAAACAAAGTATCTGTATTCTGTATAATACATTCCTGTACTCCAATTGAAAACAGCGTTGACGTACTGTGCATTGCAATTTAAAGACTTTATCTAGGTTTTCAGTATGTTTTTCCTTTGACACACTAATTTAAAAGTGCATATATTTATTATGCTGCTGCTAACTTTATTATACTACAACATTTTGGAGTTGGTTCACTTGAAGATGTGGTTTGTTACCTGTGGTTTAGGGACATTTCTTCAATTGGAATGCAATTATGTTTGTGTTTCCTTTATGTTTTGGGATACTAAGGATTAGAATGCATTTCAGTTTTAAAGTTTTGGAATTTCATGTCAATCTGAGAACTTTGTTTTTAAATTTTTGTTCGTGTCTGAGAAATTATTTAATCTTCTGTGAATGAAATCACTATTGAGGGAGGTCTAATGTTTTGTCCCTGAGTCTTGTGAATGAGATGAGAATGTTTATTGAGCTGTTAGCAAATGCATAGAAGCTGCTTGATAAAATAATCTTGTATGCTTATATCTAAATTTCCTGATGGTAATCGTTCAAGATTCTTTTTTTCTTATTTACTGTAAAGGAAAGGGAAAGAACTGCTAAAAATTCTTAGATTCAGCTTAACAACATGAGTTGGCAACATAATAAAGTGACAAAATATATCCCTCCTTTTCGTGGAATACATGTATGAATATGAGAATATATTGGTGCTTTTAATTTTTTATCAAAGAGCAAAGTGTTCGAATTATTTTCATTCCTAGATTTTCAATGTTTGAGCTCAAGGAGTTCCATTTCATATGAAAGCTACACAGGAATCAACCAAAGCTACTAAATGCAAGTAAAGATGCTTCCAAGGAACAATTATTGAAATACACCACCTATGTAAAAGAGTTCTATGCTATTGTTCGCGTGTTGCAACTTAAAGTGCTATATTCGTATCATGAAGTACTAATGTACCTTAGTCATCAATAAAAGCTCCAAATGGGTAGACTTTCTTCAGAATTTTCAGTTGGTAATCAAACACAACGCTGGAAACCTCAATCAATTGGTTGATGCTCTTCGTAGAAGACTGTACTTTCTTTCTACGATTCAAACTAATGCATTTGGATTCCACATGTTTGAAAGAAATGCTTAGAGAGTCAACAAAGAAAATGCGTAATTCGAGATGGGTTTCTTTACTTTGGGCATACCACAAAGCTCTTTAATCTCCATTGTGAGGGAAGCACATGAACTTTTGTTGGCCTCAATTTACCAAAGATGAGGCTGATTGAGCGTCGTGAAAGATGTGGAAAAGTAAAAATTCACGGGAGCATTAACGGATTACATGAGCCTTTGCCAATTCCCACAACAGGGCATCCCAAGATGCATTATTTTTGATCGCGACACTAAGGTTCTCAGTCATTTTGGCGTACATTATGTACTAACAAAGAAGATGATTCCAATCATGAAGAAAACCAGCCAATTGAGAAAGTTCACGTGGAAGATGGGGATTCCTATGTAGAACATGATGAAGGTGATACGCTTGTTATAGAGAGGATCTTACATGCTGAACATGAAGATTAAGAATTATCGCAGCGAAAGACCCTTTTCCATACGAGGTGTACATCGCTTGGCAAGGTATGTTCAGTGATTATTGATGGTGGCACTAATGTTGTTTCGAGAGATACTGGCAAAATTGGTTTGGAACAGAGGTACACCCCGAACCTTACAAAGTCGGGTGGCTGCAATATGGGTATGAAAGACTCTAGAAGATGTTTGGTCTCTTTTTCTATTGGTAATATACAGACCAAATTTGTTGTGATGTGGTAATGATGGATGCTTGTCGTTTACTTGTTGGAAGAACTATTTAGCGTGCTTTTCATGATACCATAATACCAATTCACTCCTAATCGATGGATGTAAGATTGATTTGAAGCTACTGCACCCTAAATAACTTTCAAAGAAGGCAAATACCATTTCTAATATGCTAATGACCAGATCCAAAATTAGGGCACATCAATAAAAGAGAGCCATTGTACATAGTAGTAGCTATGGAAGGCTCACAAGATAAGAAGCATAAGTTAGATACTCGCCAAGAAGTTACCTACTAAGGTTGATGATGTGATCTCTAAAGATGTTCCGTTAGAACTTTCACCCATGCGCGATATACAACATCAAATTGGAAGACCGATTTAGCGTGCATGTAGGGTAGGGTTTTTATAAGGGAGAGCCTTAGTCCTTGTACCATACTTGCTTTGCTTGTTCATAAGAAAACTGGCACTTTACGGATATGTATTGACAATCGAGTAACACTATCAAATATCGCTTCCCAATCCTAGGGTTAGATGATCCACTTGACCTATTAAATGGTTATAAGGTCTTGATTTAAAGAGTGGGTACCACCAGATTTGTATGAAGAAGGTGATACACAACCTTCAAGACTAGCCAAATCTTGTATGAATGGTTGGTAATGCCTTTTGGTTTGTCAAATGCTCCGAGCATATTCATGAGGATTATGACCATTCATTGGGAAGTTTGTTGTTATCTACTTTGACAATATACTAATCTATGCAAGGAGGATGCTTAACATTAAATGTATTTGGAGAAAGTTTTTGAAACCTTAACGAGAGAGAAGGTATATGTGTGAGCACGTGATTTTTGCCCTAAACAACAAATTCCAATATTAAAATAAATAATATTTTTGGATGCAATTACATGTTTTGATTGAAATAAAGTGCATTTGTGTGATTGCACAATTAGAGATTAAAAATAAAATTAAATAAAAATAGTTAAAATACAAGTATTTCAATTTAAGTGTTTAAGAGGAAAATTAACAAAAAGAGGCAATAATAATGGAAATTAAGGAAAAATAGTAGAAAAATGTCAAAAAATATCAAAAAATTAGAGGAAATAGGAAATTAAATAATTGAAAATAATATAAAAATAAAATACCAAGAAATAATTAAAATACAAAGAAAATACACAAAAATACTGAATTGGGCCAAACATGTAAACCCAATACACATTGGCCCAAACCAAATAAGAAATCAGTCCAGTTCTTTGAGTAACAGCAATCCCAGCCGTTCATCTCTTTAAATCCAACAGCTGAGGTTTTATCTGGAAATAATTAATTAATAAGGTTTTATGGTTTAATCTGGGCCGTCCATCTATGAGATCTGACGGATGTGAGTCAGCCTTGGTTTTTAACCAAACGACAGCGTTTTGGAGCAATATATCCTGGGCATTGATCATCAATGATCTAATGGCCAGGGATTAGTCAAATGTAACGGGTATTTAAACCCAGTCTCAAAGAGACGGCCGACCATTTCCCACATTCGAACCCTAGCTGCCTCTTTCGTCTTCTTCTTCTCCCTTCTTCCTCTCAAAAAGCTTGACCGGCCATGGAGACTGGCCGTCTCCCATGGCGGTCTCTGGCCACTCCTGAGCCTCAAACCACTCTCCTCTCACTCTTCTACCTCAAACTACCCTGAAAACCCAAGAAAACCCTAAAAGCCCCAAGATCTTGAAAATCTGGTCACCGGAGCTCTTCTCCTGTGACCACCACTTTTGATTCTAGCCTCCAAAATAACACCCCTAAACTGCCTCTTCTTGATCTTTCACCCCATGTAACCCTTTTCCTTCGAATATTCTCCGAGCTCTTCGAATATTTGAAAATAAGTCGCCGGAACCCTAACTCCGGCCGACTTAAACAAATCCCACAGCAAAAGATCTCATCTTTTCATCTGTAAAACCCATTTCCTAATAAAAATACTTCAAATCTGAAGTCTTAAGTCTGAAAAGAAAAGAAAATTGGAAAAAAGAAAAAAAAGAAAAGAAAAGAAAGAACAAAGAAAGAAATACCGGGAAGCTTAGGAGACAAATCCTGAAAGCTAAGTCCCCCTCCTCTTTTTCGTTTTTGTTTACGTTTTTCTGTGATTTTGGTCTTCTTTGTTTGTTTTCTTCATCATCTCCATGTTTTAGTATATTTTCTATTTAGATTTTCTTCTTGTTAGCCGTTTAAGCCACTGCATGATAGATTAATCTTATCTTCTGAAAAATCCATGTTTAGTTGTGTTTCTCTGTTAAATCATGTCTTCTTTGTTTGCTTCTTCATCATCTTCATGTTTGTTAGCATGTTTTTCTGTTTAGATTCTCTTCTTTTAGTCGCATAAGTTCAGATTAGTTTTATCTTCTGAAAAATCTCTGTTTTATTATGTTTCTCTGTTTAAATCATGTTTTCTTTGAAGCTTCTTTGATAAATTTCTACCTATCTATGCTTAGTCAAATACATCGAGCATGATTAGGGTTTCAGTAGTCTTTTAACATGAGAAAAGTTCTGACTATGCCTACTTCATGTTCAATTGATATACTGTGTTTGGAATCTGGATTATAAGTCTATTTGATTGATATTCAACAATATTCAATCTCTTCTCTGAGTTTTGGTTAAATGACAGGTAATTCTGATTTTTATGGCTATGTATGCAATTTGATGTGAAAAAGGCTATGTTTGCAATGATTTTGTGTTAATTGACTGCTGTTAATACCTAATGTGCTTAGGTGATATTGGTTATAGCTGCAATAGTATAGTAATTTGAGAAATGGCTAAGTCTGTAAACATGTTTTAGGTAGTTAAATGGCTAAAATTGAAAACAACATAAAAAGAGGTCATAATTGAAATAAGTAATAAAGAGTGGTCAGTCTTGCAACTGACCAACTCTGATAATTCTTCAATTCTAAAAACAATGGCCAAGTTCTAAATAGGCTAGGTTTGTAATAAATTGACTTAAGTCTAATTGGCTAGACTTGCAAGGTCTCAATTGGCCTGTGTTCACTAGTTGGCTAGACTTGCAAAGTTTTAGTTAACCTGTGTTCACTGATTGACCTAAATTGCAAGGCTATGTCCAAACTTTGGACTGGCCAGGCCTTAAATAATATAACATTGAATAATTAAGCAGGCTAGTCCTGCAAATTGGCTTTAATTACAGAAAATGAAACAAAAAGGGCTAAAATTGAAATAAGCTGAGGTTCAGATCTGGCCAAGCCTTAAAAGACTCATTAGAAGTGTCCAGGAATTAAATAGTAGCTGGAGACAACATAACCCTAACCTGGACAGGTCGGGTGAATAATGAATGCCTTTAAGGGCATATATGGAATAGAAAATGGCATAATTGTGGATTTAATAGAGCCTATAGGGACATTAAAGACATTTAGGACTATGATTTCTGCAATATTGCATAAAACTAAGGGCACAATGGACCTAAATAAAAGGTAACTTAGTAAATAACTTTAACAAGTAGGGGCACACTAGTAAAAGATCCAAAAAGGTATCAAATAGAACCTTCCAGCACATGCTGGAAGGCAATTCATAACAGAAAATGGGATTAAAGTGTAATAATTGGTAAAAATTGGGGGGAGGGGGGAACTAGAATTACTTTCCAGCTTTCCCACCCCAAAAATTTTCACCATGTCTCACCTATAAATAGACCCCATTTGAGCCTGTTGAAAGGGGCTGGATTTTGAAATAAAAAATTCAGAGAATATATACTTAGAATTATTGAGTAAAACTGTTGGATTTTCTGATCGATGTTTATACTTAGAGCTGTGGTGGATTTCTTCTTCTATTGATTCTCTATTGCTTGTCTTCGCTGGGTATTTGCTTTTGTTGCTGCTTTTGGATTCAATTGCTTGCTGGGATTCACTCTATCTACTCTTGCATTGCCTGTCGTGATTTTAACTACTTTGCCTACTTATTCCCCTTAGAACTCATTGGTATTTTTGCTGAATCAGGTACATATTCCTATTCGAGCAATGTAATTTGCAGTCAGTTGATGAAATGAAGAACTTGGCTCAAGTTTAATATCTCTTTTGTTATTATGTTTCTGCTTTGCATTTAGTATAAGTAGTCAAATCTGTAATTCATTAGGAAATATTGTATATATAGTTCATATGAAGCATGAACATATGAAACAATGTAATAGTATAGTAAGTGGAGGTAAGGTAGTGATAGCAGCCGAAATCGCTTAGTTAAAATAGGTTAATAGTAAAACTAGTCAAGTTAATCTCGAAATAAGGCTTATAACAGTAGAATCGTAACAATGATTTCAATCAACCTATAATAGATAGTTCAATTTGACACCTGTTAGTTAGATTTAAAAAAGTTTAATAACAAGTATAACAACAAAAATGAAGCAGTAGCTGAGTATAAGGTTGATTATCATAATATCAAACGAACCAGTCCCATAATTAACTTAGTGATAAAATATAACTAGTCTTTGCAATGAGTTACAATTTAGTGAATCATTTAGTATTAATCATGTCTTACATAGTTAGATAATATCCTGTCGTTTAGCTAGTAAATAACTTGATTCAGTAGTTTAAATTAGTTATTGAAATACAAAGCAAAAGTAGTTTGTTAATTAGATCTTATGCATATTAGATAGTCAAGGTATGAAACAGTCACTGTAATTCTGTAACACTGCTTCTTCTCATTGAATAAATATAATTTGAATATGTTTTCTATTGGTTCTGGATGTTTTTTGCTTATAATGAATCCTTGTCTCTATTTTTCCTTTTCGATTTTGTTTGGTTTAGGCCTAATAGATTATGAAGGCCCAGATCTATATTATTTTGAAATTGGATTTATGAAAGATGATCTTCGAGTGTGCTGGGGTTCGAGACCCAGTCATGTAAATTAGCTCACTACGAACGAGCCCAAAGAATCCAGGCCCAAAAGTACAAAAGAATAAGGCCTGGATTTGTATTCTGAAATTGCAATGATATTAAATGATTAGGGAAAAACCAAATGATAGAAAATATAGTTGTACATAGGATTGGACTATAAAATTGAGTGGGATGAGCCTCTCGTAAAAATGAAATAGCGGGGCCCCCATATAAACGAATAATTATATTAGACTCGGGAAGATTGATAGCGAATTCCACAACCTTTCCCAAAGATCGAAAAGCCGTTAGACGATTTAGACACGATTTAATAAATATACTTTCCCTAATACGAGTGCACACTTGGTGTGACTCAAATCGTAAATCCCGGCGAAGACGAAACGTATTAAAAGTCACAAGCGTACTGGTTGCGGTATGACTCGAAATACGTTTTCGCAACGTCATAATTCGTAAAAACATTAAAGTTTGAAATATGTATATATTGTTAAAAAGCGTATAATAAGTCACATAAAACCGAGAACGGCAGTTGAGCGGCCATGCTAAAACTACGAAATTCGGGAGTGCCTAACACCTTATCCCGGATTAATAGAATTCCTTATCCAGGTTTCTAGTTTCGCGGACTGTATTACAGAGTCATCTTCCTCGGATTCGGGATTAACCGGTGACTTGGGGCACCATTATCTTCCCAAGTGGCGACTCTGAAAATTAAACAAAATCCCAGACCGATTGTCCTTTATTTGGAAAAACTCATTCCTCTTTGTTATTATATCATTCCCGGGTATTTGAAACATTGAGGTATACCCTATTCTCCCATTCGGGGAGTAAACATAAAAAGGGTCGTAAAAAGGGAGGTGTGATAGCTCTGGCAACTCTGCTAGGGATAAGCAACCCAGAACTTCGGTTTCAAGGTTTAAGAATTCGAGCTCGTTAGAATTACATTTCTCGATATTATTTGACTTTGTTAAATGCTTTGAAACAACATGCTACGTATTTTACCGCTTTGATATTATGTGGATTGTATATATAAATTTTGCCGAAAAAAAAACCTTCTCTTCTTCACCTCCGTGGATGTGCTTACTGGCTGAGACTCCCTTTTCTGTTAAGTTATACCCAAAATAAGAAACAGATGCCGGATAAGTTACAAAGCCGAATGACCCCGCGGGTCACCGGTACGTAGCCCCCTCCTCGATCCGAGTTGTCCACTCGGGTACATGGTCTAGCACTCTATGAAACTATAGGATATTGAACATAGGTCTAGGATGATTATTTGCATCATAACTGACTTAGGGGACTCAACACAGAGGTTGGGTCTGTCTAGGACAGGTGACCCGGTAATTGAAGACCAAGCATACTATATGTTGCATTTTTAATTGTCTTTGATCATTATGCGGACCGGCAAAAATTCCCGAGAAATAGAAAAAGGAATATTAGGAAAAAGAAAAGAGAGAGATATTAGCAAAAGAGTTATTAGAAAATCTGAAAAAAATAGGAAAATATTATTGTTGAAATAATTGGTCAATTAATCTGACCGAACTACGCAAGTTTGATTCTCGCCATTAGGTGGGATACGTAGGCAGCCCTTGAACGGGTCCAACCACCCTTTTAGATAAATGACCAAAAAAATATTTTAGTTTCAAATAATCGAAGTGATCGCTATTTTGGGAAATAGCCGAATGTTCTGAAAGGACGCCGGAAGGCTGTTTTGGCAAAAATGGCCACTTTGACAATCATGTCTTTTCCTTTTTTCAAAATAAAAACCTGAGAAGGTTATAAAATGAAAATTTGCTTTGAAAAATATTTTCCTTTTTCTAAATAAAATCGCCTTTAATAAATTTGCAGGATGAGCATGATACAGAATGAACCCTTCACTCTAATGAATAGAATCCCTTTGGAGCTAAGATTATGGTGGAACGACATGGGACAGGAAGGACATAATTGGGTCAAATGTTATCTGAAGGACCTTACGAGATTAATGGACATAATTCCTCGAGGCGATATAATCCGAGCACTTGTTACATGCTGGGATCATGCGCACAACGTCCTATATTTTATGGACTTTGAACTCACTCCCACTCTTGAGTAAGTTGCTTACTATATAGGGAATAATGAGGTCCCCTTAAAAGAGAAATACCCGGTAGCTCCAAGAGCGATAACGGTGCACCGCTTCTTTGACTCTTTGAAGATTGCTCGGAACGCCCACAACGAGGATTTAGTGAATAGGTTTTGCTCCTTAAACTTCATCTACAGTAGATATGGACATGTCGGGGGTTTCAATGACCCTACGAACAAACTCTGCAGTAAGTCCAACCGAGCCAAATGGGAGGAACATCGACGATTCGCCTTTCTAGTGGCGTTTCTCGGGATACTCATATTTCCAAGAAAGGACGGGCACATTGATACAAGAGTCGCTGGGGTGGCCAGCACTTTGATTGTACAAGATAATTGCACTTTGGCCCCAATGATCATAGCCGATATCTACCATGCCTTGAGAACATGTAAAGTAGGGTACAACTTCTTTGACGGATGTAACTTGATTCTGCAAATTTGGTTGATAGAACATCTATGCCATCATCCTTCATTCTCAAGCTATGGGCCATCCGAAAGAACGTGCCTTGAAGAATTATATACTAGAACAAAAGAGGTTAAGCTGCCAGAGGGAGTTAAAGGTTGGATTTCATACTTGCGATCATTGATTGATAGCCAAATCGATTGGGCGTATGGATGGTTGCCCCTTGATGAGGTGATTTACATGTTGACAAAAGGGTCACATTTCTTGATCATAGGCTTAAAAAGTATCCAGCCGTATGCCCCGTACAGGGTTCTATGACAGCTTGGAAGATATCAAGTTATACAAAAGGACGGGGACCTCAGTTTTCAAGCAATAGAGATAAGTCCGGATAGGCAATTCCCGGAAGCAAAGGTCCGACAAATTTGGAATGAGTGTCAAAATTTGAAGGCAGAAACTTGTGTGGGAAACAGAGCTCGGGGAGAAGTATCGCCAGAGTACGCCGCATGGTATCGACGAGGTATTGAGCATGATAGACCATTGAAAAGACCTCACATTCAAGATTTGGCCGAGCAGTCTAAGGAATACGGAAATTGGGTGGCCAAAGAAAATGAGTATAAGGCCAAGATCACTAGCTACAAAAACAGTTGCGAGATATCTAATTCGAGAGCGGTTTACATGAAGCATCTGACGAAGGAGAAAAGAAGCAGCTGAAAAAAAAGAATGAAATTCTAAAGGCTCAAGTTGCAAAAATGAAAATTGCATCCGAGACCCCGGTTCCCTTAGCCCGAGATGAGAAACTAATTGAAAATCTTCGGTGCAAAGTGAATGACTACAGCTTCGATCTTGATAAAGTAGAAAAGGAGTTAGTCAGGGTTCGGAAGCAACTGGCCAGAGATGCCGAGGAAAGAGCTAGAATGGTTCAGCAACTACAAGATAAAATGAAGTTGAGGTAGCTCGATTGAGAAAGAAAGTCATCACAACCATAGTCAAAAGTAACAAAATAATCAAAGAGTTTGAAGAAGAAAGAGAGCATTGTTACACGGCTATGGATCGATTAGAATTTGAGTTACAACAGCTATAGAAAGAGAACCAACAAACCTTAGACGCTCGCGCCAAACAGATCAGCAGGCTACTTCAAGAGAAAGGGTTCATCCGAGAAAGAATTGTCCATAGTGCTCAGTACATCACCAGAAAATGCCAATTGTGTGAAGATATGTCCCAGGCAACATTTGCATCAGCCGTGAAGTTCTTTGTAAAGAAAGTCATGTCCGACCTAGATAGGCTCCAAAGTGGATTGGCATATAGGCCCGCGGCAAGACCGAACGACGTCTCGCGGGCATTAGGAGCATTAATGTACTCACAGGGCATGCATTTTTATTCTTATTTCTTTTTGCATTTGTAGCACAACCTCATTTTGTAAATCGATGTTTTTGAGTATCAATGAAAAGTTCAGAGAAGTTGTTGCTAATCTTTTTTTGCTTTATATCAATTGTCTGGGCGATAGGCAAATATGTAGGAATGAAAATCAATAAAGGAAGAAGAAAGAAAGAAAAAAAAAAAGAAAAGAGAAAAATAAAGATGAATGGAAAAAGAATAAGAAAGAAAAAGAGACGGATGTTGATTCAAAATGGAATAAGTGTCGGGATGATGCATAATGATCAAAGGCAAAAGTTGTGATTTTTAATCATTGCATCTTATCCCTTTATGTACTAACTATTAACAAGTGTTGTTGTTTATGAGAATCAGATTTCAGCTAGCAACTGGTACCCTGGCAAATCATCATTACAACACACGATCAAAAACTATGACTAAGGCTGTGACTCAGGAAATTGAGCCAACTATAATGGACCCAGTACAAGAAGAGGAGGTTGTGGATGTTGCGGGAATGAAAGAGGAGATGTATAAGCTCAAGCAGCAAATGTCGAAAATGTACCAAGCTTGGTCCAGGGGTCAACCTTTACCCACATATCCAGCCAATCCAGCATATGTCCCTCCTGCCAATCCTAATCCCGAGCCACCTACCATGAACTCATCCTCCATGTACCCGGATTACCATCACTACTATGCCACTACTTCATAGGCACCACCACTACTGTCCAAACAGATTCCACCTCAACCACCACAGGTCGCCCCGGTGTATGTGGCACCACCACCTGTTGCTCTGCATAAATCGTCAAGTGAACCAGTGTTCCATGTGCAGGACGCACATTACTATCCGCCGGAGTCGACGTTTAGGAAGCATGACTCTTATACCACACTGATGGAGACGACGGAAGAAAAGCCCGTCAAGAACTTGGAGCAAGAGGAAATGGCACGAAAGATGAGGAGTTTAGAATAATCTTTCCGTAACATACAAGGGCTAGGAGGCCAAGTGAGCGTAGCATACAAAGATTTGTGTTTGTTCCCAAAAGTGAAACTCCCGGTTGGATTCAAGCTACCTAAATTCGACATGTACGATGGACATGGGGATCCTGTAGCCCATCTCAGGGGTTATTGTAGCAAGATGCGTGGTGCAGGAGGAAAAGATGAACTTTTGATGGCATACTTTAGTCAGAGTATGAGCGGTTCTGCGCTTGAGTGGTATACACGTCAGGATCACACTAGATGGTTCATATGGGACGATCTAGCTCAGTCATTTGCTAACCACTTTCAGTAAAACTTGGAGATAATTCCAGATAGGCTATCGTTTACCAAGATGGAAAAGAAGCCCGGGGAAAGTTTTTGGAAGTACGGATTTTGATGAGAGAACAAGCGGCATGAGTAGATCCTCCTATGAAGGAGACTGAAATGGTGGATTGTGTTCCGCAGGCCTTAGAGCCTACTTACTATGGCCATCTGGTGTCGGCTATTGGTAAGAATTTCAATGAAGTAGTGAAAATGGGGAGTTTTGTAGAGGAAGGATTGAAAACCAACAAAATCATGAGCTTTTCTGCTATCAAGGCCACGAATCAGGCGATACAGATCGGGAATGGAGGGAGAAGAAGGAAGAGGTTTCAGTTGTTGAAAGTAAACCATGGACTCAGAGCCAAAATACATACCATCACCCACCTCGCCCATACCAGTCATACCCGCCAGCACCTTACAATCCACCTCCACCATATTATCCACCCACTACCCCACATTCTCCCATCCCACAAGCTCAACATTACCCATCGCCTCCACATGTATAACGAGCCCAAGCTCCACAAAACGTCTACCATACGCAAAACACCTACCCTCCTTCCGGAACCTACAAGAACCCAAATAGACCCAGCTTCCGCCCTGATCCAGAAATGAGAAATAAAGCCCAAACCAAGAAAACATTCACCCCACTAGGGGAGTCTTATACCAGTCTCTATCATCATCTAAAAGAGTTGGGGATGGTAAGCCCGATTGAGCCAAAACTTCCAAACCCACCACCCAGAAACATTGACCAGTCAGTCATATGTGAATATTGCTCTAGGGCCCCGAGGCACGATACTGAAAAGTGTTGGCACTTGAAATCTTCTATGCAGGAGCTCATTGACAATAGGAGGATCGAGGTGCAGGCTCTAGAGACTCCAAACATTACTCAAAATCCACTAC
Organism: Nicotiana noctiflora; assembly: GCA_032618575.1. Lineage (NCBI taxonomy): Eukaryota > Viridiplantae > Streptophyta > Magnoliopsida > Solanales > Solanaceae > Nicotiana > Nicotiana noctiflora. Next base: position 255,110 of record JASVEL010001900.1, on the reverse strand, counting down.
CAACTCATCATAAGACACACATGATAGAGTTAGAGCAAGAAGAGAGCAGCAAAAAACCGTATCAATCGGTAATGTTGATAAAGGCCACCAGCAAAGTGGAGAAAGAGGTTGAGAAAGAGAAAGCGATAGCCGAGTTACCAATGAAAAAGCCGCCAGTGGTTAAGACTATGAAAATTGTGGTGCCAGGGGCTAAGCCATTGTTGACAGTGAAAGGAGCATACATGGAACCGGTGGTCATAAAGCCGGCAGTGCAAATGCCGGTGGTAGATACTAAAGCCATACCTTGGAACTATAACAAAGTCATAGTAATGTACAGGGGAAAAAACGTTACAGGGGAGGTAAATGAAACACATGGCCTCACTAGTTCCGGGCGATGCTTTGCCCCGGAAGAGTTAAGAAAAATGAAGGCGGTAAAGGAGAGTCATGTGAAGAAGTCGGTCTCTGAAGAAGAAGCAGAAGAGTTTTTGAAGAAGATAAAAGCTAAAGACTATTTGATAGTAGAGCAGCTGAGAAAGACGCCTGCACAAATTTCATTACTTTCATTGCTAATTCACTCAGAGGAGCACAGGAAGGCGCTGCTAAAGATTCTGAATGAAGCACATGTCCCCGAAAAAATCTCGGCCTGCCATCTTGAAAAGATCGCCAACAAAATTTTTGAGTCGAACAAGATAACATTCTCGGACAATGAATTGCCTGTTGAAGGGATGGAACACGACAAGGCACTCTATCTCACAGTCAAAAGTGAAGAATTAGTGGATACTCGGGTTTTAATAGACAATGGGTCAAGTGCAAACATTTGTCCACTCTCGACTCTCGGAAAATTGAAGATTAATCCTGACAGAATCCGTCGAAATAGTGTGAGTGTTCGGGAGTTTGACGGATGAAGCAAAAATACCTTGGGAGATATTGTGCTGGAGGTCACCATTGGGCCGGTAGACTTTACCATGGAATCCCAGGTGTTGGACGTCACTGTGTCTTATAATCTATTGCTGGGATGGCCATGGATCCATGCGGCCAAAGTCGTACCATCTTCCCTACACCAAATGGTAAAATTCGAATGGGAACAACAAGAAATTACGGTGCATGGAGAGGAAGACGCTTGTAATACCATAATGCCTTTTGAGGAAGTCGAGGGGGACAAAGACCCCTGGGTGTATCAGGTGACAGACACTGTGGTAGTTAACAAGATAGCCGAAGGAGAGAGCTTGCCAATTCCTGTAGTGGCATCTACCGCAGTAATGGTAGCCAAAGAGATGATTAGAAATGGGTTCACACCGGGAAAATGTTTGGGGATAGCCTTACAGGGAATAACACAACCTGTCCATCTACCGGGAAACAAAGATACCTTTTGCTTGGGCTTTAAACCTACCTACACCGCAGCCAGAAAGCCAAAAAAACCAAGAAGAAAAGTTGGACCCTCCCGAAACCAATCCCAAAATTATCCAACACCTTCACTAAGCCTGGTACACAATGACATTTGACAATTGATGCGTCAAGGTATGATGAGATAAGGCCAGATACGGAACTCCTCGCGAGGCTTGAAATGTTGTTCGGGGATGTAAACATGTTGGAGATGGGCGAGGGGACTAGTAAGATGGATATCCAGTTTGTGGGGCCCAATGTTGCACTCAATAATTAGGAAGTCACTCCTTTTCCAATCAGGAGGGAGTCTTGGTAGTTAGCTTTCAAAAATATCTTTCCTAAATGCAGTTTTATTTTTGTAATCCCCACACCCCACTGAAATCAAATGTATCCAACCTCTGTTATCTTTTTGAAAAATATCAATGAAATGCAATTTCTTCTTTTTTCTTCATTTTTGCCTTATTTTTTTCCTTTTTGTACAGTTCAATATACGCTGGTTCTGATGATATGTCATGCATGAAGGATTCCCGGCCTAGTTTTTACAATCGAATAATTATACAAGAAATTGAAAATGAGAGTGAAATAGAATATGAAGATGAGGAAATAGTGGAGGAAACCAGCAAAGACTTGAGTCAATATGAGGAAAAACCCAAACCGAACTTAAGTGAGACAGAATCTATTAATCTGGGGAGTGAGGATAATGTCCGGGAGACAAAAATTAGTATACACTTAGAAGCTTCCCTCAGAGAAGAGCTAATAAAACTGTTGCATGTATACAAAGACATCTTTGCCTGGCCCTATGATGACATGCCCGGACTCAGCACTGACTTGGTGGTACACAAATTGCCTATTTATCCAGAATGTTAGCCTATAAAACAAAAGTTGAGAAGGTTCAAAACGGACATCAGCGTGAAGATAAAAGAAGAGGTGAATAAGCAGTCTGAGGCAAAGGTCATACGAGTTACCAAATACCCCACATGGTTAGAAAATGTTGTGCCAGTTCCGAAGAAAGACGGAAAAACCAGAGTGTGTGTTTATTACAGAGACCTCAACAAGGCCAGTCCGAAGGATGACTTTCCACTGCCGAATATCCATATATTAATAGACAATTGCACCAAGAATGAAATTGGCTCCTTTGTAGATTGCTATGCATGTTATCACCAGATCCTAATGGACGAAGAAGATGCGGAGAAAACAGCTTTTATCACACCTTGGGGAACATACTGCTATAGAGTGATGGCGTTTGGGCTTAAGATTGCCGGAGCTACTTATATGAGGGAAATAACCATAATGTTTCATGATATGATGCATCGAGAAATTGAAGTATACGTGGACGATGTCATCGTAAAGTCCAAGAAGCAACATGATCATGTCAAGGACTTGAGGAAGTTTTTTCAAAGACTCCGAAGGTATAATCTTAAACTCAATCCTGCGAAATGCGCTTTTGGAGTACCTTCAGGGAAGCTATTGGGATTTATAGTAAGTCGGCGAGGCATTGAACTAGATCCGTCAAAGATAAAAGCCATCCAAAATTTGCCTCCACCTAAGAACAAGAAGGAAATGGACCGATAAATTTGCCTCCGACTAAGAACATGTGAGCCTATTTTCAAGTTGTTGAAAAAAAATGCAGCAGTGAAATGGACCGATAAATTTCAGGAAGCCTTTGATAAGATTAAGGAATATTTGGCAAATCCTCCAATGTTAGTTCCTCCGGAGCCGGGAAAACCTTTGATCTTATATTTGACAGTGCTTGATAACTCCTTTGGATGTGTATTGGGGCAGCACGATGAGACTGGCAAGACAGAGCAAGCTATATATTACCTTAGTAAGAAGTTCACATCTTACGAGGTAAAATATACTCAGTTAGAGAGAACATGATGTGCATTAACTTGGGTGGCTCATAAATTGAAGCATTATTTGTCAGCATACACTACATATCTGATATCACGGTTAGACCTTTTGAAGTATATATTCCAGAAGCCCATGCCTATAGGGAGACTTGCTAAATGGCAGATTCTTCTCACAGAATTTGACATCATTTATGTAACACGAACGGCAATGAAGGCGCAAGCAGTTGCAGATCACTTAGCAGAAAATCCAATGGATGATGAATATGAGCCACTAAAGACATTTTCCAGATGAAGAGGCAATGAATGGTGAAGAAATGGAACAAAATGATAATCCAGGTTGGAAGATGTACTTCGACGGAGCTGTCAACAGTAAAGGAGTTGGGATTGAAGCAGTGCTTATTTCAGAAACGGGTCAACATTATCCCGTTACCGCTCAGCTTCGATTTGTCTGTACTAACAATATGGCCGAATATGAGGCGTGTATATTGGGATTAAGAATGGCGATAGATATGGGTGTTCAAGAGATTTTGGTCATGGGTGACTCGGATCTTTTGATACATCAAATTCAGGGAGAATGGGAGACAAGAGATTTGAAATTGATACCTTATCGGCATTGTCTACATGAATTGTCCCAAAGATTCCAATCCATAGAGTTCAAAAATATCCCAAGAATGCACAATGAAGTAGCAGATGCTCTGGCCACACTATCCTCTATGTTACATCATCCGGATAAAGCCTATGTAGATCCACTTCAAATACAGGTATATGATCAGAATGCTTACTGTTTTACTGTGGAATGAGAGTTAGATGGGGAACCGTGGTATCACGATATCAAGGAATACTATAAAACAGGAAAGTACCCAGAACAAGCCACCAGAGATCAGAAAAGAGCTGTAAAATGCTTAGCAAATGGATTTTTCCTCTGTGGAGGAATTATATATAAAAGAACATCTGACTTGGGCTTGCTGAGATGTGTGGATGAGCGACAAGCCGACATGATTGTGACTGAGGTGCATGCTGGAGCTTGCGGACCTCATATGAGCGGGTATATCTTAGCAAAGAAGATTTTGAGAGCAGGATATGATTGTCTCACCATGGAGCGGGACTGTATCAAGTATGTGAAGAAATGCCAAGTACATGGAGATCTAATTCATTCTCCACCTTATGAGTTGCATACGATATCTGCACCCTGGCCTTTTGTCGCATGGTGCATGGATGTTATCGGACCAATAGAGCCTGCAGCTTCTAAAGGACATGGATTCATCTTGGTCGCGATTGACTACTTTACTAAGTGGGTGGAGGCAAAGACATTCAAGGCGGTGACGAAGAAAGCCGTGGTGGATTTCGTGCATGAAAATATTATATGCCGATTTGGAATTCCCAAAGTAATTATCACAGACAACGGGGCAAATCTGAACAGTCACCTCATGGCGGAAGCATGTCAGAGATTTAAGATCCTGCATCGTAACTCTACACCTTACAGGCCAAAGGCAAATGGAGCAGTAGAAGCTGCAAACAAGAATATAAAGAAAATCCTCAAGAAAATAGTGGAAGAGTCTAGACAATGGCATGAGAAGATTCCTTTCGCTCTTATGGGTTATCGCACAACAGTACGTACTTCTATTGGTGCCACACCCTATTCACTGGTATATGGAATAGAGGCTGTTATTCCCACAGAAATCGAGATACCATCGCTTCGAATCATAGCTGAAGCTGAGATCGATGATAATGAATGGGTAAAAGCCCGATTGGAACAACTAAATCTGATCGATGAGAAGAGGTTAGCAGCGGTTTGCCATGGGCAATTATATCAATAGAGAATGGCCAGAGCATACAATACGAAGGTGCGCCCTCAGAAATTTGAAGTCGGACAATTGGTATTAAGGCGTATCTTACCACATTGGGCTGAAGCAAAAGGCAAATTCGCACCAAACTGGCAAGGACCGTTCATGGTATCACGTGTGTTGTCTAATGGGGCACTATATCTGATTGATGTCGAAGGGAAATGCATAGAGACTGCTATCAATTTAGATGCGGTCAAAAGTTACTATGTATGATTCCTTTTCATTTGTATAATTGTATTTGTTGTGATTTTGAAATTGAAATGATGAAGGCATTTTATTCTCTATCCAAACACTTTATCCATTGACATCCCCTTTGAGCCTTGTTCGATCTATTCTTTCATATACCTCTCTCGGAATTGTTTATGATACAAAAGAAATGGAAAAGTGGAGAATGAAAATAAAAGCAAAAGAAAAATACAAAATACAAAAGAATATCGGGAAAAAGTCAAACGCAACAATGAATTATTGACGTAGTCTGAACCACGTCTGACTTGATCCCGAAAAGGTACGTAGGCAGCCTCACTGAGATCCAGTCACAATTAAGAGAAAATCCAAAAATCCCCCACATATTGAAACTGGGGCAGAAGTTATGTTTTATAAATCCGAGAGTTGTAAATATTTCAAAACCCTCGTAAATTTTTGAGCCTTTACATCCTTCTTTCTTAACCCATCCAAAAGCCACGTTACGGTCCAAAGAAAGACCTTCTAATCAATTTCAAGAAAATAACAAATACAATGAGAATAAAGGAAGAACGGGGCATGGACAACACCAGTGGTTCAGTAAAAACAAAAGACGAAAGAAAATATATACAAAAGAAAAAAAATGAGAGAGTCTCATCGGTGAAAACCTTAACCGGCACCGCGAGGCGACTGTGAGGCTGAGAGAAATAAAATGAGAGAGTCTCATTGGTGAAAACCTTAACCGGCACTGCGAGGCAACTGTGAGGCTGAGAAAAATAAAATGAGAGAGTCTTATCAGTGAAAACCTTTACCAGCACTATAAGGCGACGGTGAGAATGTGAGAAAATAAATGAGAGAGTCTTGTTAGTGAAAATCTTTTACGGCACCATAAGGCGATTGTGAGGATTGTTTTCAAAAATGAGAAAAGCAACAAAAATAAGATCGGTTTGGGTTGCAAGAAAGTTGGAGTTGGAATAATGGCAATTCGATTGAACGAACTGGGTCGGAGTTTAACTACCAGCTTCTGATGATAAGAGCTGAAATAACACTGGAAAAGAAAAAGGAAAAAAAAAATAAAAGAGAGAAAGGAAATAAAGAAGGATGGCAATCAGGGCCGAAAGAAAAGAAAACAAAAAAGGTGAAAATCAAGGAAAAATACAAAAAGAGTTTACGAAAGATAGTCAACTGAAAGACCGCACAGCAGGAAAAAAGCAAAAAGAGGTGAGGCAATAAAGGTAGGAGCGGCAGATGCCAATTGCCAGCAGCTTATAACTAACAAGATTTTGTTTTAGACAGGAGCAAATTGTCACTAATCACTTTAAAGTAAATGTGACCAATGTGAAAGGAGAGAAAACACAAAAAAAAGGTTCAGCAATAAATGGACGACTCCATGGATGGAGGAACCACACAATCAAGAAAATACCAAAAACAGCAGGAAGGTATCATCTTATAAAATTCACTTCCAGTTATCAAACTAAGGGAATATTTTTCTGCATTCACATTTCATGCATCAGGCGCCCACCTGGATAACAAGAAAATATTTTTTGCATTCGCATTTCATGCATCAGGCGCCCACCTGGATAACAAGGGAATATTTTTCTGCATTCGCATTTCATGCATTAGGCGCCCACCTGGATAACAAGGGAATATTTTCCTGCATTCGCATTTCATGCATCAGGTGCCCACCTGGATCACAAGGAAATATTTTTCATCTTTTTTAAATTCACACCCCAGTTATCAAACTGAGGGAATACTTTTCTGCATTCGCATTTCATGCATCAGGCGCCCACCTGGATAACAAGGGAATATTTTTCCGCATTCTCATTTCATGCATCAGGCGCCCACCTGGATAACAAGGGAATATTTTCTGCATTCGCATTTCATGCATCAGGCGCCCACCTGGATAATAAGGGAATATTTTTCTGCATTTGCATTTCATGCATCAGGTGCCCACCTGTATAACAAGGGAATACATTTCTGCAATTTTTAATTTCTGTTCAGGCGCCCACCTGTATAACAAGGGAATACATTTCTGCAATTTTTAATTTCTGTTTAGGCGCCCACATGTATAACAAGGGAATGCATTTCTGTAATTTTTAATTTCTGTTCAGGCGCCCACCTGTATAATAAGGGAATACATTTCTGCAATTTTTAATTTCTGCAATTTTGGTTTGTGTTAGCTAACATGAGTAACACCGTAACATGAAATTCCCATACTGGGGCAGAAGGAATAGTTTTGTTGTTTTGTTTTGTTTTGAGCAGGTATTAGTCTGAAGGCGAGGAATACCATCGAAAATAAAAAAAAATGGGAGCAAGGAAAAGAAAATCAACAAAAAGAAGGATAGCCGCACAGAAAAATCAAGGAAAAAGAGACAAGGAAAAATAAGAAGACAAGAAGTAGATAGGAACAACTGTAACTCGTAGCATTATAGCAAAGAATAGCTTCTTCATTTTGCATTTTTACCCCTGGTGTAATAGGAGTAGGTCAGTAGTCATAACAGTGTCAATGCAACAACAAAGTCTTGGTAGTTTTAAACTACCAGACCTTCCCGAACTACACTGACCCGATTCCTGTTTAGCCTAGGATATGTAGGCAACCTCTGAGGCAGGGTGCGGTCAAAAGGTTTTCAAAATGCTTCTCATGGAATATGCTAGTGGGCAAAAATCTCTCATTACTGCTCACTTGTCTTTGCACTGAAACTCTTCGTGTTCCCGAGCAAAGAGGAGCAGCTGTGAGCACGTGATTTTTGCCCTAAGCAACAAATTAAAAAATTAAAATAAATAATATTTTGGGTGCAATTACATGTTTTGATTGAAATAAAGTGCATTTGTGTGATTGAACAATTAGATATTAAAAAGAAAATTAACAAAAAATAGTTTAAATACAAGTATTTCAATTTAAGAGTTTAAAAGGAATATTAACAAAAAGAGGCAATAATAATGGAAATTAAGGAAAAATAGTAGAAACATGTCAAAAATATCAAAAAATTAGAGGAAATAGAAAATTGAATAATTGAAAATAATATAAAAAGAAAAATTGAAATATAAAAAGAAAATACCAAGAAATAATTAAAATACAAAACAATACACAAAAATACTGAATTGGGCCAAACATGTAAACCCAATACACGTTGGCCCAAACCAAATAAGAAATCCGGTCCAGTTCTTTGAGTAACAACAATCTCAGCCGTACATCTCTTTAAATCCAACGGCTGAGGTTTTATCTGAAAATAATTAATTAATAAGGTTTTATGGTTTAATCTGGGCCGTCCATCTATGAGATGTGACGGATGTGAGTCAGCCTTGGGTTTTAACCAAACGACAGCGTTTTGGAGCAATATATCCTGGCCATTGATCATCAATGATCTAACGGCCAGGGATCAGTCAAACGTAATGGGTATTTAAACCAATCTCAAAGAGACGGTCGACCATTTCCCACATTCGAACCCTAACCGCCTCTTTCGTCTTCTTCTTCTCCCTTCTTCCTCTCTCAAAGCTTGACTGGCCATGGAGACTGGCCGTCTCCCATGGCGGTCTTCGGCCACTTCTGAGCCTCAAACCACTCTCCTCTCACTCCTCTAGCTCAAACCATTCTGAAAACCCAAGAAAACCCCAAAAGCCCCAAGATCTTGAAAATCCGATCACCGGAGCTCTTCTCCGGTGACCACCACTTTTGATACTAGCCTCCAAAATAACACCCCTAAACCGCCTCTTCTTGATCTTTCACCCCATGTAACCCTTTTCCTTCGAATATTCTCCGAGCTCCTCGAATCTTTGAAAATAAGTCGCCGGAACCCTAACTCCGGCCGACTTAAACAACTCCCACACCAAAAGATCTCATCTTTTCATCTCTAAAACCCATTTAAAGAGTGGGTACCACAAGATTTGTATGAAAAAAGGTGATACACAGCCTTCAAGACTAGCCAAATCTTGCATGAATGATTGGTAATGCCTTTTAGTTTGTCAAATGCTTCGAGCATATTCATGAAAGCTTATGACCATTCACTGGGAAGTTTTTTTTGTCTACTTTGACAATATAATAATCTATGCAAGGAGGAAGCTTAACATGGAATGGATTTGAAGAAGGTTTGTGAAACCATAATGAGAGAGAAGGTATATGTACAACTCATGTAGAGCGTCTTTTATACTAAAATTGTTTGCTTTTTAGGTTGCATAGTAAAGTGTCCCAAGCAAGATCGAGGCAATCAAAAGTTGGCCAATTCCTAGGTCGATTTCGTATATAGGGAGCTTTCATGGAGTGGTGTCCTTCTATCATTTATCAAAAAATTCAGCACTTTGGTTGCCCCAATAATTGAGTGTTTGAAAGGTGGAATGTTCAACTGGAATAAAGAAGCTCAAAAGGGTTTTGAATTGTTTAAAACAAAAAATGACACATGCTCCTATCCTTCGGTTACCTAAATTTGATGTATTATTTGAAGTGGAATGTGATGCATCAGGTGTTAGCGTTGGAGGAGTTCTTCGCCTATTTTGAAGTACTACACCTACGAAAAAGAGTTCTATGCTATTGTTCGCGTGTTGCAACTTGAAGTGCTATATTCATATCATGAAGTACTAAAGTATCTTAGTCATCATTAAAAGCTAAAATTGGTAGCGTTTCTTCAGAATTTTCAGTTGGTAATCAAACACAAAACTGGAAACCTCAATCAATTGGTTGATGCTCTTCGTAGAAGACCGTGCTTTCTTTTTACGATTCAATCTAATGCATTTGGATTCCACATGTTTGAAAGAGATGCTTAGAGAGTCCACAAAGAGAATGTGTAACTCGATATGGGTTTCCTTACTTAGGACATACCACAAAGCTCTTTAATCTCCATTGTGAGGGAAGCACATGAACTTCTTATGGCTTCAATTTAACAAAGATGAGGCTGATTGAGATTCGTGAAAGATGTGGAAATGTGAAAATTCATTGGAGCACTAAAGGATTATATGAGCCTTTGCCAATTCCTACAACAGGGCATTCCAAGAAGCATTATTTCTAACCGTGACACTAAGTTTCTCAGTCATTTTGGCTTACTTTATGTACTAACGAAGAAGGTGATTCCAATTATGAAGAAAACTAGCAAATTGAGAAAGTTCACTTGTAAGATGAGGATGCCTGTGTAGAACATGATTAAGGTGATATGCTTGTTATAGAGAGGATCTTACATGCTGAACATGAAGATTAAGAATCATCGCAACGAAAGACCCTTTTCCACACGAGGTGTACATGGCTTGTCAAGGTATGTTCAGTGATAATCGATGGTGGCACTAATGTTATTTTGGAAGAGATACTAACTAAATTGGCTGCAATATGGAGGAGGTATGAAAGTCATTGGAAGATGTTTGGTCTCATTTTCTATTGGCAATATAAAGACCAAATTTGTTGTGATGTGGTAATGATGGATGCTTGTCGTTTACTACTTGGAAGACCTATTTATCGTGCTTTTCATGATACCGTAACACCAATTCATTCCTAATTGATGGACGTAAGATTATTTCGAAGCTACTGCACCCTAAATTAATTTCAAAGAAGGCAAAGACCATGTTTAATATGCTAATGACCAGATCCCAAATTAGGGCACATCAATAAATGAGAGCCATTGTACATAGCAATAGCTATGGAAGGCTCACAAGATAAGAAGCATGAGTTAGATACTCGCCAAGAAGTTACCTACTAAGGTTGATGATGTGATCTATAAAGATGTTCCGTTAGAACTTCTACCCATGCGCGATATACAACATCAAATTGGAAGACCTATTTAGCGTGCATATAACGTATAGTTTTAATAAGGGAGAGCCTTAGTCCTTGTACCATACTTTCTTTACTTGTTCCTAAGAAAAATGGCAATTTCCGGGTATGTATTGACAGTCGAGTAACACTATCATATAGCACTTTCCAATCCTAGGGTTAGATGATCCACTTGACCAATTAAATGGTTATAAGGTCTTGATTTCAAGAGTGGGTACCACCAGATTTATATGAAAGAAGGTGGTACAGAGCCTTCAAGACTAGCCAAATCTTGTATGAATGATGGTAATGCCTTTTGGTTTGTTAAATACTCCGAGCCTATTCATGAGCCTTATGACCATTCATTGGGAAGTTTGTTGTTGTTTACTTTGACAATATACTAATCTATTCAAGGAAGAAGCTTAACATGGAATGGATTTGGAGAAGGTTTTTGAAACCTTGACGAGAGACAAGGTATATGTACAACTCAAGTAGAGCATCCTTTATACTAAAATTGTTTGCTTTCTAGGTTGCATAGTAACTAGTGCTAGTATTCAAGCTGACCCAAGCAAGATCGAGGCAATCAAAAGTTAGCCAATTCCTAGGTCGATTTCGTATATAGGGAGCTTTCATGGAGTGGTGTCCTTCTATCATTTATAAAAAATTTCAGCACTTTGTTTGCCCCTACAATTGAGTGTTTGAAATGAGGAATGTTCAACTGGAATAAAGAAGCTCAAAAGGGTTTTGAATTGTTAAAAAAGAAAATGAAACATGCTCCTATCCTTTGGTTACTTAAATTTGATGTATTATTTGAAGTGGAATGTGATGCGTCAGGTGTTTGCGTTGGAGGGGTTATTCGCCTATATTGAAGTACTACACCTATGAAAAAGAGTTCTATGCTATTGTTCGCGTGTTGCAACTTGAAGTGCTATATTCATATCACGAGGTACTAAAGTATATTAGTCATCATTAAAAGCTAAAATTGGTAGAGTTTCTTCAGAATTTTCAGTTGGTAATCAAACACAAAATCGGAACCTCAATCAATTGGTTGATGTTCTTCGTAGAAGACCGTGCTTTCTTTCTACGATTCAATCTAATGCATTTGGATTCCACATGTTTGAAAGAGATGCTTAGAGAGTCCACAAAGAAAATGTGTAACTCGAGATGGGTTTCTTTACTTTGGACATACCACAAAGCTCTTTAATCTCTACTATGAGGGAAGCACATGAATTTCTGATGGCCTCAATTTAACAAAGATGCGGCTGATTGAGTGTCATGAAAGATGTGGAAAAAGCAAATATTCATGGGAGCATTAAAGGATTATATGAGCATCTGCCAATTCCTACAACAGGGCATTCCAAGAAGCATATTTTCTGATCGCGTACTTCATGTACTAACGAAGAAGATGATTTCAATCATGAAGAAAACCAGCCAATTGAGAAAGTTCACGAGGACGATGAGGATGCCTATGTAGAACATGATGAAGGTTATATTGATAGCAACACGATAGGTATTAAAGAATTACTCAAGAAAAAACAAGAAACATGCGGAAGCTAAAAGAAAATAAAGAAACGAATAAAAGACAAAAATTAGATAGATTGAATTCAAGAAAGAGTTTCTGGAATTCAAGAAGTCAATTCTTGAAGTTGAATCCTAACAACAACAATTAGCTAACAAATAACTAATCGCCTTTGGTAGAAATTAAAAACAAGAAATAGATTGTGAAACCCGACCCTTTAGAATAACAAGAACAACAATAAGCCTAAACTTATCACCTTTCTTGAATACCTAGATGTGATCAAAGATTTCGAAAAGGGTTTAATTCTTACCACCTTAAGTTGAGTCTTGAAGGTTGAAGAATAAATCCAATAGTAGCCACACAAGAGTGCAAGAAAATCTCACAAGTTTTGTTAATAATAATCTGAATAATCTCCTTAAAAACAAAGAAGATACCCCTTTATGCAGAGGGTGATCCACGAAATTATCCTTAAATATTAGGAAATAAAGTCCTAAACTACTTTGGACAACAAGTTTAACTAAAATATGAAAAAGTAAAACTCTATGAAACCAAAACCAAGTCAATCTTGGAAAGTAATTCTACCAATCTTAGGAAAAGGAAATATTAACCTTAACAAAATATGAGAGAAATAAATATAGTCCCATAATATATGGAAATAAGTCCCAAACCAATCTTGGATAGAATCTTGAAAATCTTGGATAGAATCTTGAAAATCTTGAATTTGTAATTTGCAAGCAACTTGGCACCAACTTGCACTCAACATCTAGTACGCTTATTATACCTTTCTCGGACATCAGCATAGTAGTGTTGGAAATTTAGGTACATGGAGGATGAGTTCATGGTAGGTGGTTCAGGATTAGGGTTTGCGGAAGGGACATATGCTGGATTGGCTGGATATCCGGGCAAAGGTTGACCCCTGGACCAGGCTTGGTACATTTATGACATTTGCTGCTTTAGCTTATACATTTCCTCTTTCATACCCACAACATCCACAACCTCTTCTTCCTATACTAGGTCCATGATGGTAGGTTCAATCTCCTAAGTCACAGCCTTAGACATAGCTTTTGATCGTGTGTTGTAATGATGATGTGCCAGAATGCCAATTGGCAGCTGAAATCTGATACTCATCAACAACAACACTTGTTAATAGTTAGTTCATAAAGGGGTAAAATGTAACAATTAAACATCATAACTTTTGCCCTTGATCATTATGCATCATTCCGGCATTTATTCCTCTTTGAACCACCATTCATTTTTTCTTCTCTTTCTCTTTTTTTTCTTTTTTTTTCTCTTTTTTTTCTTCCTTCTTTTTTTCTTTCTTCTTTTTATTTTTTCATTTTCAATTTTTCATTTTCAATTTTGCTTTTTCTTTCCTACATATTTGCCTATCGCCCAGACAATTGGTATAAAGTGAAAAAAGAATGATAACAACTTCTTTTGAATTTCTTCATTGATACTCAAAAATATTGATTACAAAATGATGTTGTGCTACTAATGCAAAAGGAATACAGATGCAAAATGCATGCCCTATGAGTACATTAATGCTCCCAATGCCCGCTAGACGTCGTTCGGTCTTGCCGCGGGCCTATATGCCAATCCACTTTGGAGTTTATGTAGGTCAGACATGACTTTTTTTACAAAGAACTTTACGGCTGATGCGAATGTTGCATGGGACAAATCTTCACACAATTGGCATTTCCTGGTGATGTACTGAGCAATATTGAAGATTATTTCTCGAATGTTCCCTTTTTCTTAAAGCAGCCTGCTGATCTGTTTGGCGCGAGCGTCTAAGGTTTGTTGGTTCTCTTTCTGTAGTAGTTGTAACTCAAATTATAATCGAGCCATAGCCGTGTAACAATGCTCTCTTACTTCTTCAAACTCTTTGATTATCTTGCTACTTTTGACTGCGGTTGTAATGACTTTCTTTCTCAATCGAGCTACCTCAACCTCGTGTTTATCTTGTAATTGCTGGACCATTTTAGCTCTTTCCTCGGTATCTCTAGCCAGTTGTTTATGAACCCTGACTAACTCTTTTTCTGCTTTATCAAGATCGAAGCTGTAGTCATTCACTTTGCGCCAAAGATTTTCAATCAATTTCTCATCTCGGGCTAGGCGAACTGGGGTCTCGGATGCAATTTTCATTTTTGCAATTTGAGCCTTTAAGATCTCATTCTCTTTTCTCAGCTACTCTTTTCTCCTTTGTCAGTTGTCGCTTGTAAACCGCTCTCGAATTGGAGATCCTGAAACTGTTTCTCTAGCAAGCTGATCTTGGCTCTATACTCATTTTCTCTGGCCACCCAATTTCTGTGTTCCTTAGACTACTCGGCCAAATCTTGAATGTGAGGCCTTTTCAATGGTCTATCATGCTGAATACCCTGACGATACCATGCGGCATACCCTGGCGATACTTCTCCGTGAGCTCTATTTTCCACACAAGTGTCCACTTTCAAGATTTGACACCCATTCCAAATCTGTCGGATCTTTGCTTCAGGGAATTGTCCGTCCGGACTAATCTCTATTGCTTGTAAACTAAGGTACCCGTCTTTTGGTATAACTTGATATCTCCCAAGCTATCGTAGTACCCTGTACGGTGCATAAGGTTGAGTGCTTTTAAATGATCAAAAAATGTGACCCCTTCTGTTGGTATGTATATTACCTCATCGAGGGGCAACCATCCGTATGCCCAATCGATTTGGCTATCGGTCAATGATCACAAGTATGAAATCCAACCTTTTGCTCCCTCCGACAGCTTAACTTCTTTTGTTCTCATATAGAATTCTTCAAGGCACGTTTTTTCAGACGGCCCATAACTTGAGAACGAAGGATGACAACATAAATGTTCTATCAACCAAATTTGCAGAATCAAGTTACATCCCTCAAAGAAGTCGTGCCTTGCTTTACATGTTGTGAGGGCACAGTAGATATCGGCTATAATCATTGGCACCAATGTGCTATTATCTTGTACGAGCAGAGTGCTGGCCACCCCAGCGACTCTCGTATCAATATGCCCATCCTTTCTTGGGAATATGATTAGCCCGAGAAATGCCACTAAAAAGGCGAATCGCCTATGTTCCTCCCATTTGGCTCGATTTGACTTACTACAGAGTTTGTTCGTAGGGTCATTGAAACCCCCGACATGTCTATATCTACTGTAGATGAAACTTAAGGAGCAAAACCCATTAGCCAAGTCCTCGTTGTGGACGTTCTGAGCAATATTCAAAGAGTCGAGGAATCTGTGCACCGTTATCGCTCTCGGAGCCACCAGGTATTTCTCTTTTAGGGGAACCTCATTTTTTCCTATATATAAGCAACTTCCTCTATAGTAGGAGTGAGCTCGAAGTTCGAGAAGTGTAGGACGTTATGTGCAGGATCCCAGCATGTAACAAGTGCTCGAATTATATCGCCACGAGGAATTATGTCCATTAATCTCGTAAGGTCCTTCAAATAACATTTGACCCGGTCTTGTCCTTCCTGTCCCATGTCGTTCCACCATAATCTTAGCTTCAAAGGGATTTTATTCATTAAAGTGAAGGGTTCATTCTGTATTGTGCTCATCCTGCACATTTATTAAAGGCGATTTTATTCAGAAAAAAGGAAAAATATTTTTTCAAAGCCAATATTCATTTTCAGGTTTTTATTTTGAAAAAGAAAATACATGATTTTTCGAAGTGGCCATTTTTGCCAAAATAGCCTTCCGGCGTCCTTTCGGAACTTTCGGCTATTTTCAAAAATAGCGATCACCTCGATTATTTGAAACTAAAAATATTTTTTGGTCATTTTCTAAAAGGGTGGTTGGACCCGTCAAGGGTTGCCTACGTATCCCACCTAATGGCGAAAATCAAACCTGCGCAGTTCGGTCAGATTATTTGACCAATTATTTTAACAACAATGTTTTTTTCCTATTTTTAGATAATTTTTTTGATTTTCTAACAACTCTTTGCTAATATCTCAATATCTCATTTTTTTTCCAGAATTTTCTTTTTTTGTTTTCTCGGGAATTTTGCTGGTCCGCATAATGATCCAAGACAATTAAAATGCAACATATAATATGCTCGGTCTTTAATTACCGGGTCACTTGTCCTAGACGGACCAAACCCCTATGTGAGTCCCATAAGTCAGTTATGATGCAAATAATCGTCCTAGACCTATGTTCAATATCTTATAGTTTCATATAGTGCTAGACCGTGTACCCGAGTGGACAACTCGGATCGAGGAGGGGGCTACGTCCCCGTGACCCATGGGGTCATGGCTTTGTAACTTATCCGGCCTCTATTTCGTATTTTGGGTATAACTTAACAGAAAGGGGAGTCTCAACCAGTAAGCTCATCCCCGGAGGTGAAGAAGAGAAGGGTTTTCGGCACAATTTATATATACAATCCACATAATATCAAAGCGATAAAACACGTAGCATGTTGGTCAAAGCATGTAACAAAGTCAAAAAATAACGAGAACGACAATTCTAACGAGCTCGAATTCTTAAACCCTGAACCGAAGTTCTGGGTTGCGTATCCCCAGCAGAGTTGCCAGAGCTGTCACACCTCCCTTTCTACTACCTTTTTATTTAATTCCCGACTAAGAGAATAAAGTATACCTCAATATTATGAATACCCTTGGAAGGATATAATCAAAACAAGGAAGGAGTTTTTCCAAATAAATGACAATCGGTTCGGGATTTTATTTACAATTTTAGAGTTGCAACTTGGGAAGATAATGGTGTCCCAAGTCACTGGTTAATCCCAAATCCGAGGAAATTGACACTGTTTTTATCAGTCTGCGCAATGAGAAATCCGGATAAGGAATTCTGTTAACCTGAGAGAAGGTGTTAGGCACTCCTTAATTCCGTAGTTTTAGCACGGTCGCTCAACTGTCATTCTTGGTTTTATATGATTTATTACATGACTTCTTTTACCAATATTTACGTGTTTCAACTTGAATATTTTACGAATTGCGACGTCACGAAAACGTATTTCGAGTCACACCGCAAGCAGTATGCCTGTGACCTTTAACACGTTTCGGCTTCGCCGGGATTTATGATTTGAGTCACATCAAATGTGCACTCGTATTAGGGAAAGTATATTTTAAGTCATGCCTAAATTGTCTATCGGCTTCTTTAATCTTTTGGAAAGGTTGTGAAATTATCTAGCAACCTTCCTGAGTCTAATATATATATAACTTATTTGTTTATTTTGGGGGCCCCACTATCTTGTTTTCAATGCGAGGCTCATCCCATTTTTATTTTACAGTCCAATCCTAATATATATATATACTATGTTTTTCTATTTTGGTTTTTCCCCTAGTTCATTGTTTTCAGAACTTCAATCCAAGCCTTATTTTATTTACATGAGCCTAGATATTCTGGGCTTGTATTTGATACATGTCAGTTTACATTCCTGGGTACTGAAAACCGAGGAACACGCTGAAACATATTCAGCAGAAGCCCAATAACACACTTATATAATTCTGGGCCCTCACAACTTAATAGGCCCAGATCATACATAATCAGAAAAGAGTAATAAAAATCAGAAATCATTGTGCGCACAAAGGATCAATATTCAGAAGTTAATAGAAATTCAAACTATTTTATTCAATGAGAAGAAATGAAATACAGAAACTACAATAATGAGTTCAAACTTTAAATGACCAATGTGAATAAAGTCTAATTAACAGGTTGTTTTTGTTTTTATGTTCGACTGCTGTTTTAAAACTACTGATTCCAATTTATTAGTATCTAAAGCTAATCAGTATCATTATTTGATAACATGCTAATCTCGACTACTTGCAAAATGAAGAGAACTACAGAATGTATTTAAACATTAAACTATATTAACTATGTGATATATGACTTAATACTAGAATATCATTTAACTGTAGTAATATTTTTATTACTAATGCTGTTCAGATTAATCTAATTAATACCGAGTTAAGCTATCTATTGCGGGTTAATTTCGTTAATTATCTAATTTGTATGCAGGTTTACTTGTATCTGATTAATTGTTAACTTATTCTAATTAACTAGGCGATTACTACTATACTATGCTACTTACTACACTATTACATTATTCCCAGTTTATCCGTATCTCATATGAGTTAATTATACAACACTTCCTACACAAATTACAATTCAAGCTAAGTCATAATCTAGACTACAAAAGCTAAATCCAGAAATCAGTAACAGAACTTGTAGCAAATAGATAGTTTATTTCTTCAATTTCAATTCCAATTGCAATTACATGGTTTAAGTCGTGTACCTGATTCAGCAATAGAAACCAATGAGTCTAAGGGAGATGATGGCATGAAATAAGTCGGTAGATCACAGCGAGTAATGCAACAGCAATGGAAGATAATGAATCATATCAATACGAATGAGTTTCAGCAATCAAATTTGAATCCTAGTAACAGCAAAGCAATATCTAGCAGAAAACCAGTAGAAATATCAGTAAACAACAAGAGATTTCCTACAGCTTCAGAATATAGCTTCGACTAACCTAGTCAGAAATATTCTATGTATCTATATTAGTATATCTCTGAATTTGTTCAAAAATCCAGCCCTTAATCAGGCTCTAACAAGGTATATTTATAGGTAGAATTCCCTCCCTTGAATTCTTTCGATTGTTACACCTCAATACCCTTTTTCAGATTTGAATTTGCCTTCCAGCATGTGTTGGAAGGTTCTATTTGATTCTTTTTGGGGTGTATTACTAGTATACATTCACTTGCTAAGATTATTCCCTGATTTGCCTTTTATTTGGGTCTATTATACCCTTAGTATTGTGTAATATTGCAGAAATACTAGGCCTATATATCTTAAATGTCCTTATAGGCTCTATTAAAAATTATGCCATTTTCTATTCCTATTATACCCTTAATGGCAACTGTTATTTACCCGACCTATCTAAGGTCTGAATGTTCTGTTTTACCTTTTATTTAACGGCTGACCAGTATTTATAAGTCATTTAAGACTTAGCCAGATTTGAACTTTAATTTCATTTCAATTTTAGCCTCTTTTCTTTTCATTTTCTGTATTATAGTTAATTTACGGGACTAGCCTGCTTATTTACCTAAGTCTAAACCTTTTAACGTTTAGCCAGTCCAGTGTTTGGACTTGACTTTGCAAAATTAGTCAATTATCATTCACTGGCCACTTAGAATTAGATTAAGGCCTTAGCCAGTTTCAGATTTAAGTCTTATTATTACAAAATTGGCCATTTTCAGAACTGGCCATTTAGATTTAAGCCTAAAGAATCACAGAGTTGGCCAGTTTCAAAACTAACCACTCTATTACTTATTTCAATTGTAACCATTTTTATGTTATTTTCATTTCTAGCCCATTAAACTAGTTAACTTACTTTCAGAATTAGTCAATTATCTAACTACTTATCTATTACAGCTATAACCAATATCCCCTAAAGCATAATAAGATTTAATTATAGTCTAAAACATGAACTTATCACAAACATAGCCTTTTATATTAATTTGCACACATAGCCACAAATCAGAAATCATTTATCATCTAACTAAAACTCAGAGAGAAATTTGAATATGGTTGAATTTCAATTAAACAACTCACAACTAAGATTCAGGCATAGCATAACAAATTTAACATAAAGAGATATATTCAGAATATTTTCATGTTCAAACTCACAAAAACCCTAAGAAGGTTCGAGTATATTTAATTAAGTGTAACAGACAGGATTATCAAAGAGACCAATGAAGCATGTTATCAAAACAGAAACAGAGTTATAGTAGAAATTATTTCAAGGAAAGAAACTAATCTAAAACATGCAACTGATTAATTGACTAAATCAAAGAAACAGAACTTAAACACAAAAGCATGCTAAATAAAAACAGAATCGAAGAGATGAAGATGAAGAGAAATCGGGTAAACTCTGACATGCAATCAGAAAAAATAGAGAAGAACACAAAACACATTTATCAATAAAAATAGAAAAGCAAAAAACAAAAAATAAAAGGTCGGGAACTTAGCTCGCAGGATTTGTCTCATGAGCTTTTCCCCATTTTTCTTTTCTTTTTCTTGTTCTTTTTCCTTTTCTTTTTTCTTTCTTTTTCCAATTTCTTCTCAGACTTCAAATTTGAAGTCTTTTATTGTCTTTTATCAAGAGAGACGGGTTCAGGGGTGTTAAAGAGAGGGTTTTAATTTGGGGTTTTGTTTTGAGTCGGCTGGAGTTAGGATTCCTGCGACTATTTTTTGGATATTCAAACAGTTAGGGTGAGATTCGAGGGAAATGACTTATATGGGGTGGTAGATCCAGAGATGGTGGTATTATGGTGTTAATTTGGGAGCCGGTGTCATAGATCTGTGGTCAACGGAGGAGAAATCCGGTGACCGGATTTTCAAGAAATTGGGGGTTCTGGGTTTTCTTGGGTTGTCTATGGTGGTATGGGGTAGAGAAGCAAGATAAGAGTGGTTTTGGGCTTGAGGGTGGCCGGAGACGGCCGTAAAGAGTGGCCAGTCTCCATGGCCGGCGAGCTTGAGAAAAAGACGGATATAAAGCACTTAGGGCGGCTAGGGTTGAGAGGAATGAGAAATAGCTGGTCTCTTGAGAGACTAGGCTTTTATACCCGTTGAGTGTGATTAATTCCTGGCCATTGGATCAATGTTGATCAATGGCCAGGATTGAATGCTCCGAAAATGACGCCGTTCAGGAGTTAGGTGGTGATTAATTGATCTCCGTTAGATCTCATAGATGGACGGCTTAGATTAGTTTTATCAAAGCTATGTCGTTTAATTTTAAATCAGAGATCTGAATTCAGCCGTTAGATTAGATATATGGACGGCTCATATTGATTATTACTTAAAGACTAGACCGGGTCCTTCAAATTACCTGGGCAGTCTTACATTTGGGCTTTACCAAAGTAGTAAAGAACAGAGCAAGATACCACAAGAAAGAAAACTACACCATAGACACGAAAGTTTCCTTACAAAAGGGACTGGCTTCAACAACCCATAAGGGACGGCTTGCCAAGCTACACAAACAGTTAATTTGTTTATAGTCTCAAAAGTTTTCCTACAAACGGGGCTGGCTTCTACAACCCATAAGGGACGGCTTTCCAAGCTACACAACTCGGAAAACTTTTGTACTATAACCAACGTTAGCTGTTTAGAACTCAGAAAACTTTCGTACTACAATAAGCTAACTTTCTTACAGTATACTTACTCTATTTTCCATACATGGACCGGCCTTTCCATCCCTCCAAAAGAAAGAACAAGAGAGAAATTTAGAAAGCACTCATAAGTAGTATTTCACAAATGATTTTTCAAGGTTTACAAAATGATTGCTAGATCCTTGCTAGATGATCCTACCAGTACTACAAGGCCTCCTTTATATAGGACTAGGAGGTTATTACAAGACAAACTTAAAAGATAAAATAAACCTATCTTACATGGCAAACATATCTTACAAGTGGGTCCTTCTGAACATGTGAAGGACTTTAGGCAAACAACTAAAAAACAACCGAAAGCATGTGAAACGGGTGAAATATACATGGTGTAACATGTAAAAGTATGTGGGAGCATGTGACTCCATGTTAAAGCATGATGATGCATGTGACGAAGCATGTGGAGGCATGTCTAAACATGTGAAAACAAGTTAAAGCAGGGCCCGGATAGTATGGAAAGATGTGGAAAATTTGTCTTAACATGGGTAGGATATTTTTGAGGGTTTTTTGGTGGCTAATTTAGGATTATGGTGGGAATCAGGTAATTATCCTTTGATGATTCTAGGGTTGTCTTCTAGGCATCTTTTCAATGGCCTTATGTAGTAACGCCTGGAATTTGACAGCCCTTCTTCACCGTGCTCTTTCTCTTTTGGATTGAAAGATGTAATCCTCAGCCTTAGTCTGGAAATGTCTTGAGTGATCTTTTCTCGGATGACTTCGTATGGAGTTTGGTATTCTTTTGCTACTGCCCGGACTCTTTCCCAATGAGGATGATTGTTTGTATAATTCCAGCTTGCCCAATCTTTTGGCCATATTTCTTTCGGGATGCATCTATTTTGCTGAAAAAGGATTCTTTGTGCCTCACTATATTCTTCCTCCATTGATAAAATGGACACGGGAAATTTCCACCACAATGATGCTTCTGCTTGTGCCTGGACTTTTCCATTAATAATCTTTACTGGCCTATGAAACATGAACACCTTTGCTGTGTAGGAATCACTGAAACATTTAATCCAGTATCTTCTAGGTTTGAACCATTGCAAAAATATTTTAAGAGCTGGTGCAATGTCATCAAACTCTTTGAAGATGTTGCATTTGAATTCCATGAAAATATAATACTGATGGCATAGGTACCAGAAAAACCATAATAGTTCTGATGGAAAATCCTTGTCTTGAGCTATAAATATATGGCAGAATGGATATTCCGGATTCACTCCGTATGGCTTGAGAATAGATCCTCTATGTTGTCGGAAAACCTCGAGCCCATAATAAGTTCTTCTTTCAATAAGAATTGATGGATCAAAGGGATCCATGAGGTTTAACAATTCCGGCGGATGATATGTTAGCTTTAATGAACTTGTTCCTGGTAAACTGGAAAACATAAAGATGTGACTGATTAGCTTTTCCTTTGACTTCAATTTTGCTGGGGAAAATCTCCTTGAAAATTCTTCCGGTCTGGATAGAAAATCTGCGAGAATATTATCCTTTCCTTTCAGATGCCTGACTTAAAACTTGTACGGAGAGAACCATTGATCCCACCAGAGAATCTGAGTATTCGGAATAATTTTTGCATTTAGATAAATCATCTTCGGGAAAGCCTTCATATCCATTTCAATCAGGAATTCTGTATGAATAAGGAAGAAATTGAATTTCTTGATTCCATTCTTTACTGCAAGAATTTCCTTGAAAGTGGAGTGATAGTGTTGCTCGGCATCTTTGAACTTTCCACTGGCGTATCCGCATATTTTCCTCTGGCCATCTTTTTCTTCAAATAGAACAGCACTCCAATATTCATTGCTGGCATATGTCTGCAGTATCTTCTTACCGTCCGAAGGGATATAGAGGGACTTGACATTTTTAGAAATCTCCTTTATTTTCTTGACTGCTTCATCTTGTTTCTTTCCCCATGGAGGAGTGTTTTTCTTGAGCATCTCTGTAAGTGGAGAAATGTATGTAGAGATATTTGGGATAAAATCTCTTACATAATTTATTATGGCCAAAAATTGTTGGATTTGCTTTGTTGTGAAGTTGGTATCCGGAAATCTGAGTAGTTCCTGACATATATGTGGTCCTGGACTATATTCACCTTGGACAAAATGCATTCCAAGAAAATCAATTTCCTTTTGAGCAAGAACTATCTTTTTTGTTGAGAGCATGATCCCGTATTGTGTTACCAATGCCTCAAACTGACGAAGCAAATTGATATGTTCTTCAAATGTCACACTAAATAACAGGATGTCATCAATGTAAACTAGGGAGGTATGGATGATGGGTTGGAATATTTTTATCATGGCTTTTTGGAATAAAGAAGGTGCAGTTTTCAACTCGAAGGGTATAACATTCCATTGAAAGTGATGATCGGGGATGCAAAATCCTGTTTTGTGTCTTTCTTCAGGGTGGATTCCTAGTTGCCAAAATCCTGACTTTAAATCAAACTTAGAAAAATATTTGGCCTTGGCTAGGTGGGAGAAAAGGGTGAGTTTATTTGGGATTGGGAATTTATCATATTGGAGGAAATGGTTAAGTGGCTGGTAGTTGATGACTAACCTTAGTTTTCCTCTTGTTTGTTCAGCTCTTTTGTTGACATAAAATGCTTCGCATGCCCATTGTGAATCTGATGGCTCTATCAGATCAAATTCCAAAAGCTCTTCACACTCTTTCTTTGCGAGTTGCAGATGATCTGGATTCATCCCTGAATGACTGGCTTTTGTTGGATTGATGTTTTGATTCTTCTTAAAAGGGAGCTTGATAAAGAATTCTTCATTTTTCCATAGAGGGCGTTTCCCTTTCACATGAACTCCTTGTGGGAATCGGCACATGATTTTTCAATGAGATTTTGCTCGATCTCCTTGATCTGTTTGTCCTTAGTGATTTGGAATAGCCTCGGGATTTCAGAATAAGGCCTGAACTGCTTTTTAAAAGCTATCCCATTAGCCTTGATCTGGAGCTGATCTCTGAGCTGTCTATAAATGTCGAATCCAATAATAAGATCTTTTCCTGGTACATCAGATCCTAGCAGCTTCGTCCTGTACTTCAATCCCGGGAAGAACTCAATAGTGATCGGGTGCTTTGTAATGACAGTTGTTGTCAGGATCGCATTTGATGCAGTGTTGAAATCCTTAAAATGTGGTACCCATTGATCTTCAGGGAAAATAGCTGGATTTATAAGTGAGGAAGCAGCTCCGGTATCGACGAAAGAAATAACTCGAGTTGGTTTGTCCCACTTGGATGAATAGATTTTGACTTCTACTTGAGGGACAACAGTAAGAGCATTGATCTCCTCTCTAGCCTCGATTATTGGTTCTGAGATTTGGTAATTGCCTTGATCTTCATAGATATCAAGGGAGAATAAAGTTTCTTCATTAGGTTCATCATCCACAGAGAATATTGATTCAAGGCCCTCCTCCAATCCGAGATGTATACCAGTGTAATCTTCAATCTCTTGAATGAGTTTGACAGACCTTCTTGATTATGGACAATTTTTAGCAAAATGTCCAATCTTATGGCAAATCAAACACCTGTTCTTCTTGTGAAAATTTCCTGGCCTTCTCCGTCTGAAATATTTTGTGCGTCTCTTGGATCTTGATTTTCCATATGGAATTCTTGACCATTTGAACATTCTGAATTCTCTCCTTCGCCTAGATGTATGGCAAGAACATCTTGATCTGGAGCTGATCTCTGAGCTGTCTGTAGATGTCGAATCCAATAATAAGATCTTTTCCTGGTATATCAGATCCTAGCAGCTTAGTTCTGTACTTCAATCCTGGAAAGAACTCAATAGTGATCGGGTGCTTTGTAATGACAGTTGTTGTTAGAATCGCATTTGATGCAGTGTTGAAATCCTTAAAATGTGGTACCCATTGATCTTCAGGGAAAACAACTGGATTTATAAGTGAGGAAGCAGCTCCGGTATCGATGAAAGCAATAACTCGAGTTGGTTTGTCCCACTTGGATGAATATACTTTGAGTTCTACTTGAGGAACAATAGTAATAGCATTGATCTCTTCTCTAGCCTCGATCATTGGTTCTGAGATTTGGTAATTGCCTTGATCTTCATAGATATCAAGGGAGAATAAAGTTTCTTCAGTAGGTCCATCATCCACAGAGAATATTGATTCAAGGTCCTCCTCCTTTCCGAGATGTATACCAGTGTAATCTTCAATCTCTTGAATGAGTTTGACAGACCTTCTTGATTGTGGACAATTTTTAGCAAAATGTCCAATCTTATGGCAAATAAAACACCTGTTCTTCTTGTGAAAATTTCCTGGCCTTCTCCTTCTGAAATATTTTGTGCGTCTCTTGGACCTTGACTTTTCCATCTGGAATTCTTGGCCATTTGAACCTTCTGAATTCTCTCCTTCGCCTAGATGTGCGGCAAGAACATCCTGATCCGGTGATTAGATCATATTTGCGGCATGCTTTGTCAAGCGCTGGATTGTGTTGGATAATTTGTTTTAGGGCAGAGCGCTTTGTACAGATATCATCCAATGCAACGAAAATAGCTTGCCTGATGTAACCAATTTGTGGGATAGTTATGGATTGGAATTTTTCTTCAATGATGGTCATGGTTCGACTTGCCAACAACTTTGGAAGAGAAGATACAAAGGCTTGCTTTAGATTGATGTCACCTCCAATCTCGAAGTATATCTTTGCCATTTTTTGAAAATGTCTATCAATGTCATTTCTGTCGAATGACACACACTTCATCTCGAAGAGTTGCCTTCGCATTTTCTCCTGTCTTTGGCCAGCATCTCCGCAAAAAACTTCATGTAGGATTCTGATGTTGAAGGCAAAATCCTAGGAAGTAAGAAAAGCATTTTTGTCTTGAATTCCAAGTGCATTCCACCAGTCTCTGAGGATTCCTGAGAATCGTGAAGTGAGTTCTGAAAGGATGATATACTTTTCTCGCTCCACCAAATTTCCGGTCACCATCCAAGTATAGAAGTCTTGGATCCGTTGAGGCCATTTTGAAACCTTGACATCATCTAAGGTGAAAGTGTGGAAACCAGTTCCAACTGGCTTTGACGCCATAGGCTCATATCTTCTTTCTGGGATTGGTTCATCTGTCATGCCTTCTTGTTCATCATCTACTTCAGAAATTTCTAGATCTCTTGGTTGGTTTACAAATATTGGGGGATCATCTCATTCGGAAGAGTTCGTTGTGGATTCATTGCTTGCTTGAGAGCTATCTTCCATGGGTTCGTCTTCTGATGAGTTTAGCGATACTGACCATGGGGTATCTTCTTCTGATATGTACCTTGGTTGGGAGACATAGAGGCCCGGAGCCTTCTGGTTGGAAATCATCAGATTTTCAGGATTTGATCCGTTTGAACTTTCTCCTCGGTCTCGCCTTTTCTTGGTTTGTTTCTTTGCTGCAATGGCATCTTTCCTTTCCCAAACCATTTTTGCGATATCAAAATCATTTTCTTCTTTTGTTGGTCGGGTGAAAGAGATTGGATTTTGTGAGGTTGATGGAAAGGTAGAGAAGGTATAGTCTAATTTGGGTGGTGAATATGCTTGTGATGACATGGGGAAAAAGGTAGGTTTTGAAGAGAATGCTGGTGTTCTTTGTGGTTTATAATGATCATTTCTCAGAAGCTCAATTTGTTCTTTGAGGGAAATCGTCTCTTGTTGTTGTTGTTGGAAAAATTGGAAAAGTGAAGTTCCTGGCGGACAAATCTCATATTGTAAATTTGCCAACCTTAATTCCAAGGCTTTGATCAGTCCTGCATGCTGAGACGATGACTGCTCCACCTTTTTCTCAATTGTTTCCACTTTTCTCATCAACTTGTTTTGTGCATGGGCCACATTTTTTATGGTGTTTCCAATATTATTGAGCACTTTGTTATGGCAGATGGAATTTTCTGATTGCCGGTTCATTGTTTCTTCAATATCACTTGTTGGGGTTTTTTCTCCAGACGGTAGTACTATGTTCTTTTTGGGGATTTTTGGAGCATGGATGATACCATCCTTTTCAAAAGGTTGAAGTGGAGGAAAATCCTGGGAGTGACTGGAACTTGAAGGGCTCATCATGAATATTTGTGGGTGTGTGGACCTTTGGGTTGATGGAGTTTGAGGTTCAGGTGGCTTTTTGGATTTTGTGGTGTGAGATGATGTTGGTTCTGATTTGGGCATGGTTTCACTATCTTCCCAGCTAGGGGTGAATTTTTCAGTTAGTTTCGGCCATTCTTGGGGTTTGTAACTGACAAGAAATTCATATTTACCTAGACGACTTAATGAGCCAATCGAAGGATCTTTATTCTCATATTTGGCCCGAAATTCTCCTTCAGTAGTTTTCCCTTTTTTCTTGGATTTAGATTTGCGCTGGTGATGTTCATCATGTTCTCCAATTAGATCTTCTATAAAATCTTGGCAGGTGCAACCGAGATCCCATGGGCAGTGTCCAGTGAAAGGGCATTTGAACCACCACATTCTTTTGCCTTCTTTGTCAAAATATTGGCACCAGTCATGTTCTTCCATGATGCTTTGGATATTCCAGAAGAATTCTCCATCGGGTTCTGGGTAAGTGTCTGTTGTATCTTTAGGTTGGATCATTTGGCAAGAAAAGATGGTTTTATTGGGTTTTTTGAGATGGGAATGGTCAAAGCTTATGCAAACGGTTTTGTCCCTTCTGTTGATAAAAGTTGGTTCACCAGATTGTAGAGATTCCTCTGATTCTCTTAGTTTCTCATAATTTGTGATCCATGAATCAGGAAGGATTTTGACAAGTTCATCTCTGGAAATCTGTCTGGGTAGTTGGGTGCACATAGAGTTTCCTTTGGTAGCATCAATATTTAAAAGCAAAGCATTTTCTCCTCCGGGTAGACAAAGATCCATGGCATGATTTTGGACTCGCCATGCCATTTGGTGGTGAAGGGTTGCTTGGATAGAATCTTTGGCTTGCGAGGCTCCTTGGATTTGGACTTGGATTTTTAGGGCTTCGGTTAGGTACGGGTCATAAAGGGACATGTTGAAATTTGGAAAGATAGTTATGAAGACAGTTCCAGCATTTAGGGTAACTTCGGCAGTACCCAAGTTTGCATGTTGGTACTCCAAATATCGTGTATCTAGAAGAGAAAGTCGAGCTACAACATGCTGACCTTTTCTTCTGTGATATGTTAAAGCGATTCGGACAACACCAAAATAGATATGGGTAAAACCATGAGCTCTCCATTGCCTAGGAAAATTGTCTAGTATTTGAAGGTGATAAATTGTTCCTCTCGAGTGGCAAGAATAGGATACTGGTCAAGGTTTGAGGCAGCAACATATTCATTGACTCCTTTTGGTCTATGTTGGACTAAGGGACGAATTTGGGTCCAGGGTGCAAAGGATTTTTTGGCAAAGGATTTTTTGGCAAACGCTGAGTAAGGGTTTATGAGGGGTAATTCAGTGGGAGATACTTTTTGTTCATCGGGTAGGATATCTACTTCATAGAGGTAATCATATTTTTTGGACAAGGTTTTATGTAAAGTAGGAGACATATTCATTTTTGCAAGAGAAGAAGAAGTGGATGATGGAAATGACTCAGACATATTTAGTAAACTATTCTTCCCTCCGAAAGGATGGGCTGGCTCTGATACCACAGTAGTAAAGAACAGAGCAAGATACCACAAGAAAGCAATTATATTTTTGTATTTTCCTTGTATTTTAATTATTTTTGTATATTTTCTTGTTATATTTTATTTTCTCTTTTTATATTCTTTTCTAATTATTCATGTTCTTTTTATTTCCTATTTTTCCAAATTTTCTGATATTTTTGACATTTTTTGCTATTTTTCTTTAATTTCCCGTATTATTGTATTTTTTGCTAATTTTCTTTTAATTCCTTTATTTATATTTAACATATTTTTTTTAATTTTCTAATCTTTACTTTTAATTGTTCAATCACACAAATACACTTGATTTCAATCAAAACATATAATTGCACACAAAAATAATATTTATTTAATTTTAGAATTTTATTGCTTAGGGCAAAAATCACGTGCTCACAGTAAGTACTGCAAGCTTCTAAGAGTAGAGTATCTTTGGATGCTCATTCATTACATTATGTACAATCGGAGTCGTGCAAAAGAAGAAAAGGGATAGCCTGACATACCTTGTATATACTGCCCCAATCTCAAGCTATGCATTTTTCACGACTCCTTACTCTACAATAAGAGAAACGATACTATAGTTATCATTCAAGCGTCATAACTATTATGTATCAACCACAACCTATTTTACGATGAAATGGAAAGCACCTACCATATATATATGACATCAAACCATTCAAACCAATCACCAAATAGCCTAAACAACATCAATAATAAACATATTGATCCTCCAAAAATAGTCCACACACAACCTAATCACTTCATACATACGACGCCCACCATAGTCGTATCAAACGACCCAAACATATTACGAAGAACTAACAGACAACAACCCTACATATATAAGGTTTTTCTCCACACCCTTCCTCCTCCAACACTCCACAAAACAACAGTAAAATAGACAGCTCAACAGTAGCACAAAACAGTCCACAAAACAGTCCGCTACATGTGAATGACTTGAACTCACGACTTCCGATCACCGTCCCGTGAGTTCTTAAATATATAGAACGAATTACCATGAATTCAAAGCAGAATAAATGTATGAAATATAGTAGTAAACTCACCTTACTTGTTGGATAACTCAGCCTTTATCTTGGTTCTTCAAACTCTAGTGTTTACCCCCAATTTGAACTTGAAAGAGAGGGAAAATCAATTAAGGTTTGTGGATAATCTTTGGGAGGAATTTTGCAGAGGTTTAGGTATTTTTATTTGTGAAATATAATGAGGGATATATTTCATAAGATAAGCCTTTTAATGGGCTCTTTGTCTGACCCGAAATTATCTTTTTTGGGCCATCATTTAACCAAGTAGGTGGCCCACCTACTTTTCACCTAGCAACTTATGCAGTCTTACAAAGATGGCTATATCTCTCTATTCCAATATTGTATTGATAAAAGGTTTAATGAATTAAATACTAGACTCACAGATCTTCAATTTGGTGGGTAGATCACCCCGTAATTCCAAGCATATTGGGAGAAAAGCTTAATAACATTTGACCTAAAGTTTAAGTAAAACTATGAACCTAAGTTGCAACAACTTTTGTCGAATTTTGTTTCATAACTCGTTTAACTTCAAGCCTTATGATACAGATATTATATGATTCAAATAACGTACTATATGACCTCGTGAGTGCATTAAGAACCTATAGGTTTACCCGAAAATACTAGTTACAACATCCTTGATTCGTTTAACTTCTAATACTTGTTAATTACCCTTATACACCCTTGTAGCACTTAAGATCAAAATGATTAACTTCTTATAATCTCAAAGATAATTCCTTCTTGTATTTGTGTTAACTAACGTATGGAATGAACTAACGCGTGTGGATATGGGTTGTAACAATATCTTCCGCCCGGATCGGCCTTCAAGCAAGCCTTGGTTCCAAAAAGAGGGGCAGTGCCCCGCTTCCGATTCACAAAATAAGTAAAATAACATTAAAAGTAGTGGTGTTTCACTTTTGCCTTTCGGCTCCCACTTATACTACACCTCTCAAGTCATTTCAGAAAGTTAGACTAGAGTCAAGCTTAACAGGGTCTTCTTTCCCCGCTGATTCTGTCAAGCTCTTTCCCTTGGCTATGGTTTCGCTAAATAGTAGACAGGGACAGTGGGAATCTCGTTAATCCATTCATGACCATCACTAATTACATGATGAGGCATTTGGCTACTTTAAGAGAGTCATAGTTACTCCCGTCGTTTACCTGCGCTTGGTTGAATTTCTTCATTTTGACATTCAGAGCACTAGGCAGAAATCACATTGCGTAAACATCTGCAGGGACCATCGCAATGCTTTGTTTTAATTAAACAGTCGCATTCCCCTTGTTCGTACCCGTTTTTAGTTGGTTGTTTGATGCCCAGGGTAGGCCCCAGAAGAAACCGTTCCCAGTCCATCCCCCGGTCGGTACGCGGTGACCCGCTCTCACCGTGAAAGTAGCTCGAGGCGTCCACCGACAGCCAATAGGTTCAGGACTGGGACCCTCGTGCCCAATCCTTAGAGCCAATGCTTTCCCCGAAGTTACGGATCCATTTTTGTGACTTCCCTTACCTACATTGTTCCATAGACCAGAGGTTGTTCACCTTGGAAACCTGATGCGGTTATGAGTACGATCGGGCGTGGGCGGCTCTCGGTCCTCCAGATTTTCAAGGGCCACGGGGGCGCACTGGATGCCACGCGATGTGCGATGCTCTTCCAGACGCTGGACCCTACCTCCAACTAAGTTGTTTCATGGGTGGGCAGGCTGTTAAAT
This sequence comes from Nicotiana noctiflora, assembly GCA_032618575.1. Taxonomy (NCBI): domain Eukaryota; kingdom Viridiplantae; phylum Streptophyta; class Magnoliopsida; order Solanales; family Solanaceae; genus Nicotiana; species Nicotiana noctiflora. The sequence continues at coordinate 223,114 of JASVEL010001900.1, read as the reverse complement.
TTAAAAGATAACTCTTCCCAAGGCCCCTGCTGACGTCTCCAGACTTCCTAACATTACCGTCAATTGCCACATCCCGATTCAAGAATTTTTACCTAATTTACTTTTTTGAGTACGCGTAAAACGTGCTATCTGTCGGGGTTCCCCCGACCCTCAAGATCGACTAACCCATGTGCAACTGTCGTTCACTGGAACCTTTCCCCTCTTCGGCCTTCAAGTTCTCATTTGAATATTTGCTACTACCATCCAGATCTGCACCGACGGCCACTCCGCCGAGGCTCACGCCCAAGGTTCTGCAGTGACGGCCATGCTATCCTACTCATCGGGGCCTAGCACTTACCCCGAAGGCTGGGTGTAGGTCGTGCACTTAAGCGCCATCCATTTTTGGGGCTAGTTGATTCGGCAGGTGAGTTGTTACACACTTCTTAGCGAAATTCGACTTCCATGACCACCGTCCTGCTGTCTGAATCGACCAACACCCTTTGTAGGATCTAGGTTAGCATGATGTTTGGCACTGTAACGCGGCTTCCGGTTCATCCCGCATCATAAGTTCTGCATACCAAAAATGGCCCACTTGGAGCTCTTGACTCTATGACGCGGCTCAACAAAGCAGCCGCGCCGTACTACCTATTTAAAGTTTGAGAATAGGTCGAGGGAATTGCGCCCCTGATGCCTCTAATCATTGGCTTTACCTGATAAAACTCGCACGCGAGCTCCAGCTATCCTGAAGGAAACTTCGGAGGGAACCAGCTACTAGATGGTTCGATTAGTCTTTCGCCCATATACCCAAGTTTGATGAACGATTTGCACATCAGTATCTGCGGGCCTCCACTAGAGTTTCCTCTGGCTACGCCTTGCTCAAGCATAGTTCACCATCTTTCTGGCCCCGACATGTATGCTCACACTCAAACCCTTCACAGAAGATCAATGTCGGTCGGGGGTGCACCCCTCAGGAGGATCCCACTAATCAGCTTCCTTACGCCATACGGGTTTACTCGTCCATTAACTCGCACATATGTCAGACTCTTTGGTCCATGTTTCAAGACAGGTCAAATGGGGAGCCCACAGGCCACCGTGTGGAGCGTGCAGATGCCGAAGCACACAAGAGGCGCGTACTTCCGACCACAATCAAGGAGAAGGCATTCGACAAGCATATCAAAAGCTCAGGCCTTGGCCTCCACCACAATCCACGCTAGTACACGTCCCGAGTCGATCGGTAAAACGACTTAACATTGTTCCACATCCGATCAGGGTGCATCGTCGGCCCCCATCCACTTTTCTCACGACAATTTCAAGCACTCTTTGACTATATTTTCAAAGTCCTTTTCATATTTCCTTCACGATACTTGTCCGCTATCGGTCTTTTGCCCGTATTTAGCCTTCGACGGAATTCACCACACGATTTGGGATCCTCTACCAAACAACCCGACTTGTAGATAGTGCCTCGTGGTGCGATAGGGTCCGGACACAATGGGGCTCTCACCCTCGCTGGCGCCCCCTTCCAGGGGACTTGGGCCCAGTCTGCCATTGAGGACGCTTCTCCAAACTACAATTCGGACGGTGGAGCCGCCCGATTCTAAGGGTGGGATGTTCCCAGTTCGCTCGCCGTTACTAGTGGAATGCTTGTAAGTTTCTTATCCTCCGATTATTGATATGCTTAAATTCAACGGGTAGTCTCGCCAGAACTTGGGTCACAGTCAGAGCGCCTAAGTGCGATAAGGGTCCAGAGCCTAAATGTGCGATGGGTTGGAGCCGCGACATTACGAGAGTTGAGTTTCAACCACCACTTGTCGTGACGTCCGTCGCTGTGGACTCGCGTTTAGGCCAACCGCATGATTGAGGCGCACAAGAGTCCAGTATCCGCCCCACCACAACGCTGCGACAATGAGAATGATGCGGTGGGCGGGGGCGATGCGATGCGTGATGCCAAGGTAGACATGCTCTCGTCCTAATGGCTTCGGGCATAACTTGCGTTCAAAGACTCGATGGTTCACAGGATTCTGCAATTTACACCAAGTATCACATTTTGCTACATTCTTCATCGATGCAAGAGTCGAGATATCCGTTTTTGAGAGTCATTATGTTTCAAAAGAAGCACAAGTCCCCTCGCGCACGTCGCAAACAGGGTGCGAGGAGCAGGCTTTCAATTTTGTATTCCTTGGAACTTTCCGCGCGGGGTTCGTTAATCACCCAGTACGCACGGAAGCGCGCACGTCAGGGGTAAGAGGGAGCCTTGCGGACGGAGGCCAAAGCACCCTGGCCGTGCCGCTCCACAGTGTTTAAATAGGTTTGCGGGTTGTTCTGCTTTGCAGGTTTCGACAATGATCCTTCTGCAGGTTCACCAACGGAAACCTTGTTACGACTTCTCCTTCCTCTAAATGATAAGGTTAAGTGGACTTGTTGCAACATCAGGGGCAGCGAACCGCCCACGTCGCCACGATCCAAACATTTCACCGGATCATTCAATCGGCAGGAGCGACGGGCGGTGTGTACAAAGGGCAGGGACGTAGTCAACGTGAGATGATGACTCGCGCTTACTAGGAATTCCTCGTTGAAGACCAACAATTACAATGATCTATCCCCACCACGATGAAATTTCAAAGATTACCCAGGCCTATCGGCCAAGGCTATTAACACGTTGAAAATATTAGTGTAGCACGTGTGTGGCCCAGAATATTTAAGGGCATCACAGACGTGTTATTGCCTCAAACATCCGTGACCTAAAAGGTCGTAGTCCCTTTAAGAAGCTGGCCGCAAAGGGATACCTCTGCATAGCTAGTTAGCAAGCTGAGGTCTCGTTCGTTAACAAAATTAACCAGACAAATTGCTCCACCAACTAAGAACGGCTCTGTACCACCACCTAGAGCATAAAGAAAGAGCTCTCAGTCTGTCAATCCTTACTATGTCTAGACCTGGTAAGTTTCCCCGTGTTGAGTCAAATTAAGCCACAGGCTCCAATCCTGGTGGTGCCCTTCCTTCAATTCCTTTAAGTTTCACCTTTGCGACCGTACTCCCCCTAGAACCCAACAACTTTAATTTCTCATAAGCTGCCGGCGGAGTCCTAAAAGCAACATCCGCCGATCCCTGGTCGACATCGTTTATGGTTGAGACTAGGACGGTATCTGATCGTCTTCGAGCCCCCAACTTTCGTTCTTGATTAATGAAAACATCCTTGGAAAATGCTTTCACAGTTGTTCGTCTTTCATAAATCCAAGAATTTCACCTCTAACTATGAAATACGAATGCCCCCAACTGTCCTTCTTAATCATTACTCTGATCCCGAAGGCCAACGTAATAGGACCGAAATACTATAATGTTATCCAATGCAAATGTATACAAAGCGTAGGCCCGCTTTGAGCACTCTAATTTCTTTAAAGTAACAGTTCCAGAGGCACGACCCAACTAATTAAGGCTAGGAGAGCATTGTCGGCAGAAGGGACATGAAGAACGGTGCACACCTAAATTGGACCGACCGGCTACGAGCTTTTTAACCGCAACAACTTAAGTATACGCTATTGGAGTTGGAATTACCGCGGAAGCTGGCACCATACTTGCCCTCTAATTGATCCTCATTAAGGGATTTAGATTGTACTCATTCCAATTTCCAGACTCATAGAGCCCGATACTATTATTTTGCGCGCCTATTGCCTTCCTTTGATGTGATTGCCATTTCTCAGGCCCCTTTTGCGGAATCGAACCCAAATTCTCCATCACCCGTCACCACCATGGTAGGCCACTATCCTACCATTGAAAGTTGATAGGGCATAAATTTGAATGATGCGTCGCCGGCACGATGGTCGTGCGATCCGTCGAGTTATCATGAATCATCGCAGCAACGGGCAAAGCCCGCGTCGACCTTTTATCTAATAAATGCATCCCTTCCCGAAGTCGGGGTTTGTTGCACGTATTAGCTCTAGAATTACTACGGTTATCCGAGTAGTAGATACCATCAAACAAACTATAACTGATTTAATGAGCCATTCGCAGTTTCACATTCTGAGTATGTTCATACATACACATAGATGGCTTAATCTTTGAGACAAGCATATGACTTCTAGCAGGATCAACCAGGTAGCATTTCTCATTGAAGCCGGTGTCGCATGAGCATGGCTGACCCAAAGGGAATGGCCAAGTCCAAGATGAGCACGACCTTCATTCGAAATGAGCATTCTTTGGGCAGATAGGAGCAAATGAAGACCCCGTGCCCATTGCATTTACTGAATCAGAGAGTCCAAGCATACTAGTCATGGACCAAGCCATCGCAAGGCGAAGCAAGGACAACTTGGGACACAACTACAACTTTTGGTTCACCCCGCACGTCGAATGCGAGGGTCGAAAGGCAAACGATTGTGCTTGATAATGCCTTGGCATCAGGTATGCAACACAGAAAACCAACGCCAAACAAGCCTAATTGGCGCTTGTGCCATGATTGAGATGGCATGTGGGCTCGGATGTCGCTGCTCAAGCAGGGATCCAACCTAGCCACACAAGCCAAACACCACTCATGTGTCGCACGTACACTTGCCTTACCGATATAAGCCAACAACAGCCCCAACATGCGACGGGCAGCCATGTGTTATTGCCGATGCGAATGTTGCAAAGCCAAGACAAGCCCCACAAAGCACGAATATGGGGTTGAATAAATACCAAACACAACCCACAACAACCGATGGTAATCGGCAATTTACTGATCTTCGCCCCATGTGCACGACACCTTTCAGCGCTACTTGCACGATGCGCTACCATTCCATTGCAAAAAGCCATCAGCCATCACAAGCAATGTTGCCTCCTGATGTTGCCCGTAACAACCGATGGCAATCGACATCTACTAAGCTTCTCCCCATGTGCAAGGTGTCTTCCATCGCTACTTGCATGAAGCTCCGCCATTCGTTGTCAAAATCCATCAGTCGTCACGGGCGGGTGGGGGAGTTTGTAGACATAACCCATAACAACCGATGTCAATGGGCAACTTACTATGCTTTGCCCTATGTACATGGCACCTTGCAGCGGTACTTGCACAACGCTTTGTCGTTCCATTGCCAAAAACAATCAACCCCCATGAGTGATGTTTCCCGAAACACCCGATAGAAATTGACATCTACTGAGCATCGCCCCATGCGCATGGTGCCTTGTGGTGCTACTTGCACGACACTTTGTCGTACATTGTCTAAAACAATCAACTGCTACGAGCGATGCCAGACACAACCCATAAGAACCGATGGCAATCGGCAACTTACTAAGCTTCACCCCATGCACATGGCCCCTTGCGGCGCTACTTGCACGTTGCTTTGTTGTTCCATTGCTATAACCCATTTGTTGCCACGAGAGTTGTCGCCTCCCAATTTTGCCCGCAACATCCATTGGCAATCGGCACTTACTAATCTTCACCCCATGCGTACGGCACCTTGAGGTGCTACTTGCGCGATGCTCCACCTTTTGTTGCCAAAAGCCAATGTTTGCCACGAGCGGTGTCACCCCCAGGCATGCTACGAGCCCACACGAGTACTTGCCAACGTGGTTGTGAACTACGGAGACGTAGCACGGACAAGGCATGTATGCCCCCTATTCCCACGCCCCATACCAGCATCCCCCATGCGTGCCCGCACTGCCTAGAAGCAAGCACGTGAGGTGCCTTTCAACACCTCTACCCCCTTATATATGCTTAAAAACCCCAAGTTTCAAGGGTAGACATGTTTTGTCCAATGAATCATAATGGATTTGTACAACACCGAATAGCACAAACCAAGGTACAACTTTGCTAATATATTCACAAATGACTTTTAAACATTGTAAATGATATTTTTTACAAAAAAAAATTATTTTTATTTTTATAATAAAACAAAAAATACATGGGAAAATAGTAAAAAATAGAAAATTATTATAAAAATAGAAACAATAATGCAACAAATTTCCAATACATCTAGTAATAATATTGCACATAAAAGAGTAACTATTTTTGTAAAAACGACTATCATAAAAATTATTTAAAATTACAAAAAAGCATAAAAATTAATAAAAAATAGATAAAAAATAGGTAAAATACATAATATTTTTATACAACCATATGGATGACCAACCACCAATAATCATGAGGAACATCCATTGCTGTAACCGCCATAAGTGATTTCGACTTCAAACCGCCGTCGCTAACAACCAAGCGTCGACTAACCATCGACGGCCGCTACCGCTTGAACCACCGCTACTTTCCACCACCGCCGCCAACGACCACTACCATCATTGCACTTCATATGTTGCTAAGCATTGGCTACCACTAGACATTGAGCAGCGTGGAGCGGTGTGGAGCGATGTGGTGCGGCTAGGTGCGACGTCTTGCCATGGCCACGCCCTGTGACATCGTGCCATGGCCACGCCCTGCCATGTCCTGTGACATCATCCCATGGCCATGACCTGCCATGTCCTGCAACGTCATGCCATGGCCACGCCCTGCCATGTCCTGCGACATATTGTCACGTCCTGACCCATGCCATGGCCATTTCTTGCGACGTCCTGACACGTGCCATGGAAATGTCCTGACCCATGCCATGCCCGCGTCATGCCATGTCCTGTGACGTCCTGACACGTCCTGACCTATGCCATGCCCACATCCTAAGACATTCTGACACGTCATGTGGCCACGTCCTGACATGTCCTACCACATCCTGACACGTGCCATGGCCACGTCCTGCCATGTCCTGAAACATCATGTCGCATCCTGAAGAGTGCCACGGCCATGTCCTGACATTTCCTAACCATGGCCATGCCCACGTCCTGCCATGTCCTACTACGTCCTGACACGTCCTGACCATAGCCATGCCCACGTCCTGCCATGTCCTACTACGTCCTGACACGTCCTGTGGCCATGTCATGTGACGTCCTAACCCGTGCTATGGCTACACCCTGCTATATCCTGCGACTTTCTGAAACGTCCTGAAACGTGTAATGGCCATGTCCTGACACGTCCTGACCCGTGCCATGCCCACGTCCTGCCATGTCCTGACACGTCCTGTGGCCATGTCCAGCGATGTCCTAACACGTCCTGCAGCCATGGCCATGTCCTGACACGTCATTACTCGTGCCTTGGCCAAGCCTTGCGCCATGCCATTTCGATGCCTTGTGTCATGTATTGAACTTGGCATAGGCCTTGGCCACTCAAGCGACACAATTCCTTGCCCTTGGCATATCAAGCAACGCCCTCCCATGCCCTGGGCCTATCAAGCGATGCCTTGCCATGCCCTTAGCCTCTCAAGCGACGCCTTGCCATGCCCTTGGCCTATCAAGCATTTCCTAACCATGCCCTTAGCCTCTCAAGCAACGACTTGCCATGACTTTGGCCTATCAAGTGATGCCTTTCCATGCCCTTATACTCTCAACCGATGACTTACCATGCCCTTGGCCTATCAAGCGACGCCTTGCCATGCCCTTAGCCTCTCAAGTGGTTCCCTGCCATGCCCTTGGCCTATCAAGCGATGTCTTGCCATGACCTTAGCCTCTTATGCGGCACCCTGCCATGACCTTGGCCTATCAAGCGATGTCTTGCCATGCCCTTAGGCCCGAATGAGGTGCCCTGCCAAGCCCTTGGCCTATCAAGCGATGCCTTGCCATGCCCTTGGTCTCTCAAGCGACACCCTGCCATGCCCTTGGCTTATCTAGAGATGCCTTTCCATGCCCTTGGCTTCTCACGTAACGCCCTGCCATGCCTTTGGCATAGAACTTGGCCTCTCGAGCGACACCCCGAGAAACAACTATTTGCACACATCGGCCCCTTGGCATAGGCCTCGGCCTCAAAAGCGATACAGCGAGAAGCCTCTAATAGTGTATTGGCACATAGCCTTTCCCTCAACACGACTAAGTGTCAGGTCCTATTTTTCACCTAATACACAAATAATATACGTCCAAATGTCTTGAGGAATTGTACGGTTTTCCAACACTTAGTATATTATTTAGCATCAAGAGGGGACTAAACCTCTTTCATAAAAGTTAGAAATTGATTGGATTGGAGGGGGAGGGACGAATCAGAGCGATAAAGGGCTGAATCTCAGTAGATCGTGGCATCAAGGCCACTCTGCCACTTACAATACCTCATCGCGTATTTAAGTCATCTGCAAAGGATTCTACCC